>JAJSRV010000031.1:455139-708592 GCA_021527715.1 Neoseiulus cucumeris | reverse complement strand
GAGAGAGAGAGAGAGAGAGAGAGAGAGAGAGAGAGAGAGAGAGAGAGAGAGAGAGAGAGAGAGAGAGAGAGTAGTTGAGGCCGGCTGACCGATACCGCAACTACTTTCGAATCGAGTCTCGATCGATAGAAATCGATGATTGGAACGACGGAGTGGCGGGCGGTTTTCAAAGTCAATGTTGCCCTTGTTCGAGTGTTTATCGTTTCAGAGCAGCTCGACTCTATCGGCCGGCGTGTCATTATTTATCTATTTGGAGTTGACTGAAAGCAGCTGTGCCCTCCGTCCAATCCCGCACCCTCGGATCGGAAAGTGGCAACCGCTCTCGTTAGTTTCGCAACGCGGAAAAATATCAACGTTTCTGTGTTTCTTTCGAAATTTCCCCAGTTCTAGGTAGATGCGGAGCTCTGGAGTGTGTCGATGTCAACAGAAAAAGCTTCAAGTACCTGGTGACCAGCAGTCTCTTCGATGATCTCGCGGCGATTGCGGTGATCGAGGGAAACGCAGCGTCTGTCCGTTAACCTTAAACACCAGCTGATTGCCGACACGGGTCGGTGCGATCAGAGAATTGGTTCTTCGTACCGACATTTCGATACTCGGTCTGAAGGAAGCGCACTGATT
The DNA here is from genome assembly GCA_021527715.1 of Neoseiulus cucumeris. Classification (NCBI taxonomy): domain Eukaryota; kingdom Metazoa; phylum Arthropoda; class Arachnida; order Mesostigmata; family Phytoseiidae; genus Neoseiulus; species Neoseiulus cucumeris. The sequence goes on along the minus strand of JAJSRV010000031.1, from coordinate 707,974 downwards.
AACAACAGTACCGGCAACGCGCGACTTGGACACCACACTGGAATGTCGCCGGAGCTTCCTTTTGGAACTGTTAATCAGTCAGTCGGTCAGTTTGTCTTCAGTTGACACAACATCTCCTTTTTTTTTCGGTCACGGGGACAAACGCTGCGAAGCTCTGTGTGTCGATTGGGGATCTTGGCGGGATTCCATGGTTTGCTCCCTTCGAGGCCCTTCCCACGCCCAACAGTTGATAAGTCCACCTGAAGATACAACCGGTTCGGCTGTCTTGACAATCGGAGTCCTACCAAAACCTTTCACATCACTTCCACGCACGAGCAAACAATCACCGCGGGTTTATATTCCACCGGTTGAGTCCGCCGGCTCACCTGGCCGGCAGGCTGCTCTTTCGAGTGTCCTCACCAACAACCAAAGGGAGCAGGCGAATTCTTGACGGCGAGATACAGCCGATGCTGGAAGCACGTCGTGGAGGCACCAGCGTCTCGAGCAGCGTGAAATGTTTAGAGGGAGCTGAACGTTGTCGGTTCGCATGCCGGCCGGGCGGCCGACTGCTCCGCTGTCGGTACCGTGTTCTACCAAGTCGCGAACAAACGCAACGGAGAGACCAGAAAAGAGGAGAGGCCACGTTAAACAGAAACACGGCCATTCGAACTCGCTTTCTACTGTTTTCGTTCACGATCAGTCTGTCAGACGCTCACTGACGAAACCGTACACGGCCCCGATGGGCATTCCCGAAAAGGAACTCCGAATCCTCACCCTTTGCTGCCGATCCGTTCGCGATCAGGGAACTCCGCTCATCACTATTCGGGAGTCCTCGCTAGATTTGGTTTTGTGATTGAATATAGTCTGTTTGAAACCGATGATCTAAACGGGAAGCCAAACCACTCCAAAACAGAGCGTTGTTTCATCTCTCATTGTTCACACAACAATCGGACGAGTATTAAACGATACCAAGTTTATCACGTGTTTTGAGCTCAGCTGGAAACCATTTGTCGTCGAAGAGAGGATCTCCATGAATAGTGAATTGGTCAAGACCGTGAGGTAGTGTGCCAATAATAAATATTTCGAGTAATACAGAGTGTTTGATGAAGAGGCCCAGGCGATGTAAACAGGAGGAACCCTCGTTGACATGGAGGGAACGAGGTGTAACAAAAATAAACACTCAGAAAGTGAATATATTCAGTATTAGAGGTACAGAATCGGGTTCTCTTCATCGATAGCTCGAGAATCCCCGACAAACAGACAATTCTCGAACTCACCATAAGTGGAGGTCTCTGAAAGCACGTTATCATCAATTATCTATTGGGCGAATCTCCCGACGAACTCCGAATTCAACGGAGGAGCCAAACTTAGGCGCCCCACTCAACGACGGCGTTTTCAATTATTCTGCACGGATAACTCTCAGGCGTGGGGAAGGAGAACGGGAAACAGCGGAGAGAACAGTGCCTCACTTTCAGAAAAATCTGTTGAGGAAAGTATACTCAGTCTCTGACAATGAGTCCCACCGGAGTTCGTTCCATATGAATGATCCGATTACCGCAGCACCGACAACAGGAACTTGAAAAAAAAACCGAGCTCCTCTGATTACGAATCCTCCTCGTGCATGTGGGCGGGTAGACCCGTAAGGAAGGCCCCAGCATAAAGGAAGAGCCCAGAAAACAGGCTCAGTGATTTTCTGTCTCATTGAATATGTCCTCCTGGCCTCGTGCCGATTCGTGATAGAAAGGTTTCGGTCAGCAACGAATCCGATTCAGATTCCAACGTCTACGATGTTGTTCCCAAAGCTCCCCCTAGCATACTTCTCAGAAGTTTTCCGACAACTCCCGTTCTTATCCACCACGCCTAGCCCACGACGCAGAGTTAAGGTATCGGAGATCGGTCGTCTGTGGCCCACGAGAACCACTCCGGCGAGTGCCTATGGCATATGCCTCCGGCATGTTCCACGATGACACGCGCTCGTAAAGAATTGGAACCGTTCTCGAAAGAAACTGCTGCAGCCATCGACGCTACCGCCCACGAACCGGGCTCTCGCTCAGAGCAGCCCAGAATTAGTTTGATCTGCAGTCTTTCCGCCTGCCTTGAAACGAATTTTCGCACAAAGATTCGAATAGTATGAGACTCGCGCCTCGAACTTCTCCGTCAACTCTGTTTTTCGACCGAAAACTCTTTGTGATATCATGTTGGCCACCTTTCCGAGCAACTCCGGTGCCATCATATGAAAGAGTCTCCAAGCTGATCTCGACTTTGAACTTATTAGACATCTCCGTTGATAGTCAGTTGCTAATTAGTAGATATTGGACCTTTGGGCATTCAGAAAACGAAGTCTGATTCGATTGCCTCAAACACTTCATCGACTTTTCATTCGCTGCAAAAACTTTGTTTCCCCTCATCCTGTCCAAGCTCACCGCCGATTTCGAGGTTAAGTTCCTTCTATGAGTTCCTGGAGATCCAATCTCCACTAATTAGCTACAGCCCCGTCCCGAGATCGAGCATAAGGGGTTTCGGCTATTGTTCCCGCTCCACATTTCCACTCAGCGAGAATTCCGCCGAAGTCTAAGTTCGCGGAAGCTCATTTCTCTGCACAGAGACAGAAGAACGGCTCACTTCCATAACGCTGGCACTTCAGTTGAAAGGACGCATTCCTGCCTCAATTCATGGAACCAAACAAATTATTCGACAGCATGCCGCTGCGACGCCGGGGAGTGACTCCGCACTGCTCGGTTCTCGAGGGAAAACAAAGTTGACTTCCTCAATATTTGTAGAGGTAGCCTGAATTTCAGGAAGTGTGCGGTCGATAGACAATGTGTCTGATTGCGGGAAAACCTCGCCTTTGGTCAAAAACTGACGAGAAGTGTGTCGATGTCCAACGGGGAGGTAAACGACTGATTGTCGACTAGAGTTGTTCTTTGCTACTGTTTCGGATGTGAAATTCTGATCGCTGTTTCGAGCCTTTGCGTGAGTTGGAGATAGCGACCGTGTCGTTCGCATCGAGATTCCTCCTCCGAGGTGTTACTGAGATAGCGTAACGCGGCCTGCGGGCATGTGCAGAGCTAGTCCAAACAGTCTCGAACTACGCCTCGTGCTGGCGGAAGGCTGTTTGAAAGAATAACAAATACGCAGTAGTTGTCATGCACACTCACCAGTCGGTTGGCAAACTTGGTCCCTATTCCGGTCGCCTGGAAAGGAGAAAGCTGAATGAGTCGAAAGAATATCTCTCATCAGAATTCACGACACATCTCCACGCAGTGGAACCGGAACAATCGGCCGACGTCTCTCAGCATTCGCGACGACACGCGGAAATGTGTCCAGCCCTTGGTGGTGACATATCCATCCCCCTCGGCCCCGACACAAGTGAGCCAGGGTGAAGGGGCGTTCCTTGGGATATAAATGGCTCGGACGGTATTACATGGGACGATGCTGCAGGAAAGAATCAATTAAGGTGAAATGCCGTCCATTGATTGTGATTCATCCTCTTCCGCGGGAGACCCCACCAAAAAAGACGTCGACTCCATCGGCTTTGTTGATGGAACGAGCTACGTTACGATTTGGATTCCCTGTCCATCCTCGAAAACTCTCCTGGGAGCTAATCCTGAATACCGATCACCAGGAATATCGGCGCGCAGTCCGAAACTGACGAAGTTTTCCAGAGTATTTAGGGAAAGTGCTCATCCACTGAATAGAGTTGGAGTTTGAGGCACTGTTCATCAATGTTTCCATCTATCCCTTGAGATTGATAGATGATGCGCTAGTTCATGCTTTCGACCATCACGGTGGGAACTTGTGTTTCCGAATCCTCTGCCATAGAGGGAACACGAGGCCAGCCGAGGAGCTCAGGTGAATGAGAAAACATGGACGCTCAAATGAAGCCACAGGAGACTGCGAGCCGAGCAGTCCGAGTGCAGCATTCACTTCCGACAAAGGCGCCATTCGTGGCTGTAAATCATTTTTTTCCTCCCGGAGATCTCCCCGTTCCCTGGCGTCCGTCGGCGTCGTCGTCGTCATCAGCGGTGTTCGTTTCATAATAGACCTTCAGCGAGCCACACTTTTGCTTCGAGTGCAACTTTTCCGTACTTCTACCCAGACTCGGGCTACCCCACTCAAACGACCGAAACAGAGCGTCAGTCCACCGCTCGTTTGTCGAGACGGTCCGTTCTCCTGCTCGCCTGGCAGCCATGAGGTAGAAGCGACCCTTCATGAGAATCCCAGGAGGTAGTCTATTGTATTTTGCAGCGTTTTTCCTTTCCTCTCCTTCAAACGACGCCGCTCAAACGATTGCTGAGCACCGAGCCGAAATAGTCGGCTGCTTCAAACAAAGTCGATTCGAAAGCAATGATGTACTCTGTTCTAATGTTCTCGATGGTCGCCCTCCGACACAGATCAGTGAGGCGGCGGCGCCGGCGGCGACGATGACGATATCGCCTTTGCTAGCGTGTTGCAAGAACCAGACAGACTTGGTGGACACCCATTCGCTGAGATAATAGACGTCGGTCCTCCATGAGTCTTATTGCTGTTGCCGTTAGTGTTGTTGTTGTTATTGTTGTCTATGATTTAAGACTCGAAGGGAACGGAGACAAAGAGATGCTTAGGGGTTAATGCCTTTGTCCAGCTCTGCTTCTTATCGAGCACCGTGCACACAACCTCGCACTCTCGGCAGGGGACCTTCTGTCAGACAGAGAACAGCGGAAGGACAGCACAAGACCCACTGGGAGGACATCCGTCGCACCTAAAATCCGATTCCGACCTCTTGCGGACACGGCGAGTTTTAGTTAAGGCTTAAAAAATGTTCGCATTGTTGTTGTCAACCCTCGACTGGGACTTTGGATGAGAGCATCTTCTGAGAAGGTTTTCCACGAACGAGGACGAGTCAGTTTCGTGGTGACTCGAGGAGGTTCTCGCTACGCTCGCGGACCTAGATGATTCCAACTGCCAAAGGTGCAGCTACCGCGGGCCCCAAACCCTCTCTCAACCCGCTTAAAAGACAAGAACCATTCTTTCGTGCTCCCGAACCAGATCGACTTTGCGTCGGAGGCGTTTTGCCGGAAGTAAACCTGCGGAATCGACCAGACCCCGAAAGTGTTTCTCGACTCTTGAGAGTCAAACGTGAGAATGACATCGTGGGAGTTTGTGGATGATTTTCAAAAGACACCATTCGGTTCTGACTACCACTTCACACGATCTAAATTCGAACCGATTTTCGCCTCGACAGTCTTTGCTCTCCGTTCGTTCCTTTAATGGTGCACCGTCATCCCCAGCGAAAAGCTGTTATTTTTTTCAAGTTAACGCCTTCCCCATCGCTACGGCCATCGAGCACGGGTTCGAGAGAAATCGTGCGTGTAATGGGCTATGCATCGGATGCGATCGGAGCTCTGGTCGGTGGCTCGGCCGTACGAATTGAATCTTCCCTGACCGGTCATATCGATGAATGAGCGTTCTTTAGGTCTCATTTGCACAGCAGACGTCTCACTGACTGAGAGCTTCATCATAGAGATGATCACGGATGCGGGCAATGATGATGATGATAATAATTGGATAAAAGACGGCGACGAGCTTCCTCCAATTCGCCAGGAGCTAAATTTGGCATCCACTTGACTGGAGAAATTTTTCCTTCGTTCCCTCCCGAGCGCATGGAGGACCTGACTGAAGTGAGCAGATTCCACGAGTGGTAGCATCCCTTTGCCCAGCCAGCTGCTTCGCTCTTCGAGGAACGAGAGTCTTTCAATTCAGCCAGCCAGGCAGGCATGCCTGTTATGTCTAGTGTGCGCGCCACAATCAACTCTGACCTCGAACGCGTGAATGCGCTCAATGGTTTGCCTACTCTGAACGTACGAACTCCCAACAAATATAACTCCTGGAAAAAGAACTCTCCTGAATGAGTTCGAGCGAGCGAAAGATCCCGCCTTTCAGCAAGTGCATGACAAACAGTCGTTTTATCCGACAACGTCCGGAACGTAACGAGTGAAGTCATCGCACCCGCAACTGTCGGAGGTTGGTAAGGAAGACAGGCGCTTAATTTGAAAATCTCGATCCAAGAGCTTTATATTCCGCTCAGGACCGAGCTCTTCCCGCAGTAAGCTGCATTTTGGAGCGTGCGGCGTGGTTTGTTACCGACACTTTTTTTGTGCGAAGACCTCTTGGAACCTTCGCGGGAAGACATTCGTTTGGAAAGAGTTCTTCCCGAACGCCGAAACGAGAAGCACAAGCGGGTGGAGCGGATTTAAGTCGCGTAAATGCGAGAAACACGTTGTTCAAAGCTGCGAAATCAGAAGGGTTCGATTTCTTTTCACATGAAGAAGAAGGAAAACGACTCTTTGGACGGCCGAGGGACGAACTCGCGGTTTTCGCGGAGGGGAGTAGAGAAATCGAGTACGTACGCAAACCTAGCTCCCCGATGGATGAATGAATGAATGGTATTCCATGCCGAGAGAGGGAAACCACAATCGCCTGTTATGGGCTCACTCCGAATTAGAAGGGCAAGGACCCGTTTCCGCGGCAATTTCCACGCGACACCATTTCTTTCGGAATGCCCATCCGGGTGTCGGCTTTCTGATGAGGAACAATTTGCTTGCATCCACCGCTGACGGAATAATTGTGGGTTTTCGTCCAGACCATAAATCACGTTATCGCGGACAGCGCACGGCTTCCTCTAAGCTTGCAAATGCGGAACCGAATCGTGGGAACTGCTGACGCAGGAAACATTGTACGCGCCGAGCGGCCGCCACCAAGTCTCGAATGAGGATGCCTTCTAGGCCAGATGCGAGAGTACAATCAAGACCGCGTTGCTACGGTCTAGGTCCTCGAAAGGTCTTCCGCACACTTGGTTGCATTAAATACAATGAGCCAGAAGAACGGACGTTCCAGACGCACCAAATTCTCGGTGAATCGAGTTCATGCTTGGACGAGATGTGAGTGGGCGGCAAGATCGCAACGAGGCTCTAACGAACGGCAAACACACACACAAGAGGAGAGAGTATGGCTTGAGGCGCAATCTTCGTACACAGCTTCACGGCAGTAGGCATTTTGTCGACGAAACCCAATTGAGATAGCGCTAAGTATCGAGGCGCTTTTATTATTATTATGATGATGATGATGATGATGATCTTATATGGATCCTCAAGCTGGAGAAGTTTTCCTTCTTTGCTCGGCTGCTTCGCTACGACCAACAAGACCCGTCCCCTTATCTGTCAAAGCCACATGCAGCAACAATGCGCTCATGGCTCCAGTCGCAACAAAACTACTCTACATCTAAATAGAATCATCCGTGTGTGGTCGTATTCATCAAGAAGAGGAGCTGAGAGCTTTCTGACAATGGAAATTCGAGCTGATTCGAGTCGCAAAATGAATAATTATCCTATGAAGCACGAATAACGCTGAGTCGAGGCTTCTCTTGGCTTAATAGACGTTTCCCATCGGCGGGAGCAGGCCACGCAATTTTCCGCGTCATCGACTCGATGACTGAGACAATCCCTCGAACTGCAATGGACGAGAGATCCAAGGGAGGACGCCGTTCGCTGGAGACGCCAAAAGTGCCAGGGAGCGAAATCGAACACGAAATGCGCGACAGTAGGAGTTGTCGCATTACTTGACGCCATTGATTAGAACGGAAGCAACAGCAGTTCTGGACGATGTTCTTGTCGGGAGGAATATTTTTGGATCAGGTGAATTATTGACAGGAGGCAGCGAATGACCGCGGACCGCCACATCGCTGCGTTCGACGTAAGTGAAGTGACACTTGCAAGCGGCTTGTCTCGCAGTCATGGCCCTCTCTGCTCAGCTCCTTTGGAACTCTCGCTTCGGCGAGCTCATCGACGGATGGAAGGGAATTCATTCATTTTCATCCATTTGTTGTGTTCGTGAAGTGCCGCGAACGCCAAGTGGGAGGACTCGCGAAACTTCAGGAACTGTTCTGTCTCTGGTTGAGAGTGATCACGAATCGAATCTTATCATGAAACGATGTTTTAAATCGAGCGTGGGAAGGGTTTCCGGAAAATCGATGGAGGCTCCTCGCACGCTCGAAGATTCATTCCGGCAGATCGGTCGAGGGCCCGTATCAGGACGAGTTTCAAGAAGAGAAGAGAATCGAGTACGAACTCAGTGAGCCGAACTGAGGGTTTGAGCAACAGATCTCGGTCATACGCGCGGCATCTTTGAGCGCTGGCGTTCACTGAAGAAACGCTGTCTCAAAGATCACGTAGCGATTCAGCCTAACGTGACTAAAATTCTCGAGGGTTCCACTTCTCGAGCGAGAACTGTCCTTATAGAAGTAAGAAACGCTGTTTTCTCTGATTTCTTCTCGAGAGTACTCGAGTCTTCCGCCGTGGCTATCGATGTGGCGAAAGTTTCGCGGCGCCCAGTATCGACCTCGAGGACTTCTGTGCGAGCGCGCGGAGAGACGACATTTGAAACCTCAAGGGAGAGCGAATCCTCGATCACGGTTTCTGATTATGAAAGCAGAGAATTAAGGCCAAGCTTGACGTGGTCGATAATTTTCGAATATCGTTCCAAGCAAAAAAAGAACTTCGCTCTCCTCGTTCGGTGAGAATAATGATATTTTAATGTTTTCTCCGGGCGTCATCAAACTCCTTGGAGACTTCTCATTTATTCGGTTGACCGCTTCGGCTGCGGGAGTCCACGAAACGAAGTTTTCAAGGTGATTTTTTTCAATACCCTCCAACGGTTCGTGTTTCTTTCGAACTCGACCACGCTGGCCAGCATTCTCATTGATTTTTTCGCAACGTTCCGGACCTTAAAGCCCACTGACCTAGATCCGACAAATCAGACCGCGCCAGGTATTGAAACTGTGGAGAAACGCTCCGCAAGAATGCATCCCTGAAGGCCGGGATGGATTGGTGTTCGCCGGAAACGAAGCGAAAAGAAGGAAAACAAGTCTCCGCTACAGGGAAAGTACATCAAATGTTTTCCTTCCATGGGAGCGGGTTTCGGTAGTACTATTGCCGTCTTCAAACACAGAAGGATTTCTGAGGGAGAATATTGTCGGATGCTGCGAGCCCAATGCTTTGGGGAAATCGGGACGGAGCATTTTCAGCCGGAGCCCACGAAACTCTTTAACCGCTGGAGGCATGATTACAGCCGAGCGCCCGAGGGTGAAAGCCAACGAATCGTGAAAGACAACTTTACCAAGTCAAAGGGGGAGAGCGTCCACGAGTGCAGAAAGAGACAATCAGCTCCTGTTGGCAAACTTATTCTGCCGGTGTTATCGATCTTTCGACTTTTGCACAAACATATTTCTGAACAACAGCCTATGGCATGAGCACAACAGGACGACAGAATCGAAGGCGCAAACAGAACACACCTGGTGTGTGTACTGACTCATGAACGCTGAAGGAGAAAGGCGGAACCCAGAGATAAGGATAACGAAGAATCAACGGCGGCGAGCAAGGAATAACGAAGGCGCGAAACGAGAATAGGAAAAGCATAAATTGGGAGTAGAAGCGGAAGGAAGGGAAACCAAGAGAACGAGAATATAGAAAGTCAAAAGAAGGAAGGCTTGGATGATGAAAGGACCGAGAAAGGGAGAGCCTCCCAAAGAGAAAGTAGATGAGGAGAGCTACGAGTTTAACGGAACCACTAAAAGGTAAGGATACGGACGAGTGGGAGCGCGCAAAGAGAGCGAAACGAGCGGTGCGGAAAGTCGGCGCAAAGATCCCGGTAATGGGCGTTAACGAAGTTGGACTTTGAGTCGCTGACCGCAGCGTTCCTCGACCGCGTCAAGAAAATTGAGCTTCGCGCACTTTAGGTGCAAGCGTGCTCGCCAGCTCGTTCATTGACCGACCGGCTTGCAGCGAAATCCGCATAAATCAAAGAAGCTTCGAACGAGGAGTGCTCATCATCATCGGACGTTCCGTGCCTCAAATTCCCTGTCAACCTCTCTTCCCGTTTCCCAATATCTGAGAGATGCGCAGAGTGAGAGAGGAATGAAAAAAAAGCAAATTGCCGAATGACCTGATACGCCGCCGGCTCCGCTTTCCCTGAAACAGCTGACGGTAGTGATCGTTGATGTCCTCCTCAACAATAGGCGTTTCCCATCTGTTTCCATGGGCTAAAACGCGAACAACCAGCTCCGACTATCTCCTCAAATGTCGCGTAAGTTTTCAGGAGAAGCTGAACGAGAGATGTCACGACGATAAGATGGAAATGATCGGAATGATCGGATTCCCGTGGATCTGCTCATTTCTGATCCGGTGCCTTCACATCTGTTTCGAGATCGGAGTGGAAGCCAACTGAGTGTAACCCGTTTTCTGTCTTTATCCTATTTGCACCGCATGCCTCGTATTCTCCTTATCTGAACCTCTAGGATTAGTGTTTGGTCTATTTTTGAAGTCGGAGTCCGCTTTGTAACCCCGCATTAATTCTAGCTCCGCAAACAATCGCTGCTCCGAGAATAAGCTTGAATTCCGTCGAAACACTGCTCCCTCCGAGAATTCTTGAGAAACAATATCGAAACCCACGACAACAACACGATGAAAGAGGTCTACTTTGTTTCGAATTCACTTCGATCGTCAGAAGACGCAGGTCGATACTCTCTTCGGGGAAAAATTTCGGCAAACGAGCCAGTCTCATTATGTGAGGGTTGCTAAGATGCAAGGTTTTCGACACCCTTGATATTCGCCGAGCATCCCGTGGCTCGCGAGCTTAGACCTCCCAACAATTTCGCAATTCCACTTCCAAGGCAGGTTCTTAGTGTAGCGAGCGCGAAGTTTGGGACCGTAAATATTCCAAGACTTGTTCTGTGCTGAGAGCGGCTTTGAACTTCAGTCCAGTTGCATTGGAAGTAGATGCATAAAAGCTTCCTAGGCACGTCTTGCCCCTGGCGGTCAGTGTAAAAAGTTTCTCGGTCATAGTACGCTCGAGGCGAGCGATCACGTGAATTCCTTACCTTTATTAACGTCGGGCCGAGTCTGGGGATCAAGTCCTCGCTCGAGCTCATCTCCAGAGCTCGAGTCCTCACAATCGGACTCGTGACCGTCTTTCTTGACCAGGTACATGTACCGATAGATCATGACGGGCGTTTAACGTGCATGCCGCATTTCGTCGCGCGGACGACCAAACCAGCGAACTGCGAAAACGTTCCGGTTTTCAGAAGATTCACAACACTTTACGATTCCTCCGACGCCTCAAAACGTTTCGTTTTCCGACTCGACTCGGTCAAGTGGGTCAGAGTCGGAGACGTTCAAGAGCAGAGCTCCTCATCCGACTCGAGAATGCAATATCACAGGAATAAAACGCGAAGAATCCAAACGATCCTGAGCTAGTTCTAAACGAGAGTAGAAAAAAAAAACCTAACGAATCACCGTGCCAGCTGCGCCAAACGTTTGCTATCTCTTGGCAACAAAGACATCCGCGTTTCGAGTGTTAACTTCGGTCCAGAGCGTTGTCGACCGAGTTTGGGCCGAGAAAGCGTCAGAATTTGCATAAATGTGTAAATGTGCAAAACGCGAATCAGGGCTTAACGAAAACTTTAGAGGCCGTTCCAAGACTTTCTACAGAGGAGGAAATACTTCGACGGTTGGACTCCTCAATGCGGACAAGGATCCGACGATCATGGAAACCGTCATCGGTTCGAATTGTTCGCGGGAACGACAGTTTGAGGAAGAGCTTCAAAACATACCACGACAACGAAGGAAAAAATTGAAGCAACACAGATAACGCGTTCCCCATCTGCTGGTGGGAAAAAAAAAGAAACATTTTGCGCAGTTGACGGCGCCGTTCCTGCGAATCTGATTGTGCTTCAGTCAGGACGGAGAAAATGTTTCCACCGTTTCAAATTTCGTTCAAGGCAAAAAGCTCTCAGGAAGAGATGACCTGCTCGTTCGTTAGCCCAGCGGTGTCAAAGCGCTCCCTTCGAAGAAGAGATGCTCGATTGATTTCAAGCACCAGCTGTTTTTTGTTTCTAAACTCCGGTTAAAACCTCGGAGCTCAACGGAAAGAGGAGGAAATGTACAACGACGTCCACAGTGTCGCTTGCATTCTCGAGTCAGAAGGAGTTCGGATGAGGAACTTTGTTTCCATCACGTGCAGAGAGGAACAAAGAGAGAGGAACAAAATTTTCTTTCGACACGAAAGCTTTGAGGCGCGGGTCTTTCTTCTAAATCCTTGCATCCGTGAGATCGGTCACGGCACTTGTCATGTTGAGTTGCGTTTGCCGATGTCAGTATCCATCGGCTTCTAGACATGGGAAAGAACTTTCAAAACAGCTAATTCGTAGCTCTAAAAACACAGGGGCACTGCAAAACACCACTCAACGGACGAAGCGCACAACCTGTGCCACTGACTCTCAGAGTGGAAAGCTCCAGCAGCGGCTCACAGGACTCATACACAACACTGCCACTTCTTCACTTGCTAGAACTCACTGGAAGGGAAAATAACAGCTACTCGGAACTGGTCTCGGCTGGGAGTAGAAGTACACGTGTGTGCTCCCACCTCGGTAGTCGGAGACCGAGTGAGAGGATGCACAGGCCCAACTCATGGAAACCCCAGCGAGGGCGCTACGGTCGATCGGTTTGTTGGTTGCTCGTTCTCGTGGATAGGGGGACCGAAGCCTTGCATTCTTCAATGGAGAGTACGCCCTCACATCGAATTTACGGGCTTTGTTTACGGCTGTGTCCGGTTCCTTAAGCTGAACAAATACTCTAATACCTCCTGAGTGGCTCCACTCCCCCACTTCCCTACTCGACGATTGCTTTGCGCAATAAAAGTCATTCGTAGGACGATAGAGGAACCCTCTGAAGTATTCAAGTCCCGTATCAGGCTCAGTCAGCTGATCGCCGAATCTGTCGATAAAGTATCGACTGATCAAAGCGAATGGATGATGTCTCCGGGACAGAGTGTGTGGCCCTGCGAGACTCTCGATTCACTTACTGATGTCGGATTTCGGAACGCGTGGTCGGGACCTACAGTCCGCAGAAGGAATCCTCGACATTTTTCGCAGCATTTCTTCTCTTTCATTCGTTTCGCAGTGGCGGTGGTTCCAAGCTGATAGAATCCACCAACGAGCGTTCCTTGGTTTCAAATTCTAATCCTCCCGCAAGGTCCTCGTTGGAGCAGCGAATGAAACGCAATATCCACTCCTGCCTCCGGGACTCATGCAAGATGAGGATCTTATGATTCTCGAAACCGCCACGCGAACCTCACCTCAAGAACAGTAGGGAGAGAATCTTGTTCCGCCTGTCATGGAGGTCAACCCCCGAGTTTCCATCTTATGGATGGTCTAAGAGTCTTTTCTGAGTGGATTTGTGTTTGGGTTCCGCGGTCGAGTTCGCTTCCAAGGACCGCAGGGAGCCTTCCGTCGGAATCCCGTCTCGGGATTGTAGGAAAGTTTGCAGACGAGTTCGCCAAAATGGATTGCCTTGGGTTCGATCCAACCGACGATTTGCAGAGCGTTTGCTATTGTATCTGACATGGGGGTGAATATTTCACCCGCAGTCCATCCGTTCACTCTGTTATGGAGCCTAGAGTCGGATCTGCTCATATCACGATGTTTGTCCTCCGCTGGGTCTTCTAAGCCCGTGCGGATCTTATTTAATTGACCTCGGAAAACCAAAGTTGCGAAGCTCTCTCTTCCCTGATGCGCTTCTGGTTCTCGTTTTTCTATCGGAAAATGGAATAAAAGTTGATGTGTTAAAACTACAGGGTGACGAAAAGCACCCCGTGACTCGGACCCGGGACATGAACATCTCCGAAATTGATCCTTTAGTTCAAAGAAAGGAATTCATGTTCGCTTCTCGAACGCAGTCAGCCATTTGGGCTTCGAGAGAACGACCGACGAGGCACGGAGGGGGAAAGAAATGGCGACGCAAAACGGAAAGAGCCTGAGCATTTATCTTTTTTCCCCGAATTTGCGTGCTTCAAGTATTGTTGGATGCTCGCGAAGCGTGCCACGAGAGCGTAAAGGCTCTCTTTAAAGCGCGAACAAACATTCTGAGAGCTGTCGTACGCTCAGCGTTTTTCCGGAGTTTGAGCATCTGCTCCTTCCGTTTACATCGCGTCGTGACAACTATGTATATAAATAACTCGGATAAACTTGCTCGAAGCCATGAGGCTTCAATATTCGCGTGGAGTGAGGCGTCCTTGGAGCCCCATTTTTCGACACGAGCCTGAGGAATAAGAAGAAAAAGCGGAAAGCACTTACTCATATAGTACATGCGAGCTGGCGAGTCTTGTAACGCCTCCTCGGGCAAACTGCACTCTCCTCCAGTTTCTGCGAATTAAGAGCAAATCGCTTTAGTGTGGCCATCGCTTAGGACTAATAGTTCCCTTCGAAACCTCAATCTAAATTGAGCCTCGGTGGAGACATAGAACCTCATTAGGTGTGAGCAGAGTGCATTCTATTCCTGGCTGAATATCTCGCTGTCGGATAGGAATTCGCTCCGCGCAAACTCCCTCCGAATCAGCGATTATGAGACAACCACTTGAGATGCGAAATAAAATTCCAGTAATTCGAACCTCTGTGGATACCCAACGAAATTAACTCTTTATTACAATGATAAACATTTTCGTAACCGTGCTTCCCAAGTCTGAGGAAACGACGGTCACGAGACTGCGCGAACGGGAAGCTTCTTATTTGGCAGCTTCTTCGAAATGAAATGGAGAATTGTTTATTTGAAAAACATGTGAACATAGTTCATCAAAATGAGAGTTTCCCGTTGCTCCAAAGGCTTCGGAAAATAGAAACTTGAAGGTGAGGAGAGTGATTTCGCGACCGATATAATGACAACAGAATCAATCCGGAATCCATGACTTGTGTGGAATTTCTTTGCACATGTTGCTAAGATGGTTTGCGAAGTTTAGAGCAGAGAAAAACTCCATTTTTCTCCTCCGATTCACTAGGATAACGTGAGATGTTTCTTTTCGGGTTCGAAATCTTTGAGAATGTGCCCCAGCCGGTTGTGCACGCACATGCGCGCCGCGCACGGTCGAAGAGCGAAACATTTTTCATTAGGAGTCCGTTCCACGACGTCGAGGGCGCTACCGGTCACAGAGGCGGATGTGGGCGCAAACAGGGACTTACAAGTAGAATGTTTCCTCGTGGTAATCAGCCCCATCCGATGAGAAGATGGCTGCGATAGCTCTCGACCGAAGAGTTAACAGATACTCGATACTATATCGGCTAGAAATAATATCGGACAGCTTTGTCAGCACGGATCGCTCCGCTCAGTCTCTCAATACGTAGATTCGACTCTCGACAACATAATCTGATCGTAAGACACATTGAGGCCATGGGACCGTAGCTCGGCTTATGCTGAAGGACTGCGGAAGCAGAAGTTTGAGCGGAGAGGCGAGTCGAGGGACGGCCTGATTTCAGCAAACACCTGATTCAGACGAAGCGCCGGCCCCAGCGGGATGAGAGCGCGTTCTTCCAAGCTCGAGCTTCCAAGTTCGCCCCGAGCTCCACACACTTGAGAGGAAGGAGCTCGCGCTGGGATAACCGGGACCGTGTGATTCATGTGCTCCATACAATCAAATGATCTCCGAGCGTAGCGAGGGACACTGGTAGAAACGCTCATGGTCGGTGAGGCAGCTTGTGCTCACGCTCAACTCGTTCGGCCGCTCAGATCGTGAACCCTGACGCCCCGACCGACCATTCCATTCCATTTTCTCCAAATTCTCGAACTTTCCTCATTCACGAGCGACAAGTAGATTCTCATCTCGTTTCCCGGGGCCCACCTGATCTCTGAGAGGTGCGTCTGATGATCTGACAAGAACAGTGTTTGGAGCGAGGCTTTCCCGCGATCCTTTTAGCCGGATAGTTAGCCACCGAAATCAGCGAAATCGAGAGTGTAATGTTTCCCCAAGGCTGTCAATTTCAAAACCTTTAACTCTGACGAAACTGTTTGATGGTTCCGGAGCTTTGGTTGTCATCCGCGGAGATGGCAAATCGGAAATAGTGTTTTCTACACAGACCTGAGGCGTCCGAACACAAGTTTCTGGTGTGCGACAAACTAGAGAGGCACACAGTGCGGCATAGCATCTAGAATCCATTGTGTGCTTGGACATTCGAAGGAAGGCAACTAGGGACGTGCTTCGGTCTTCGAACGTTCGGACTTCCCTTTTCAAAGAGCGTCCGCGACCGGGACGATGTCTGACAACGTTGCGGTTTCTCATTCAAAGGAAAAGGACTGGCCAGGTGATTTCCTAGCGCCGGCGGGGACGGGATAAGGAGCAATTACCGCTGTCGAAGACGTTACCACCACAATCACCGTGTCCTCAATGACAGGCCGCTGGTTTTCTTCGATGTTGTGTGAACGGTGCAATGGGTTATGTACCTTTCGGGTGCAAAACAGAATTCCACTCACGACGATAGAATCACGAATGATGTTACTTCAAATCAATAAATAAGGAATTACGGCAAAGGTTGACCGATAGATTTGCGACGATGAACTCGATCAAACTTTGGATCGCTGCAAACGAAACGAAGAAATTGTGTGTGGCGGTTACCACAAAATCTTTGAATTAGAAATCACATTCTTTCTTCCGGGCAAGGCCTCTGAAGGACCATTTTCCGAGTTTTCCAGTTCGAACCGGCTCCGGATTGATCTGGGGTTGGCCTTCCTCAAATCTATTTTCGTAATAAGAGCTTTCTCGGCGTGTTCTGAGTAAACCAGCGGATCAGACTCGAGAAAATGCAATAATGCACATATACATTTAAGGTACGCGTATATTGTATATGCGAACAATTGTCTTGTTCAAAGAGTCCAGTAGAAAGATTATGTTTCCGTATTTTTCTGCGGAATGCAGAACGGAACTACGGTCCGGTTTCGATCCGAGGTATTCATCCCCAAATGCCAAGAGGGGAGGCAAACACCTGAGAAAGACGTGTAACGAGAAGACTCGATAAACCGTGATTTTCTTTGTGACGGATCTGTTAGTCCACGCTGAGAATGTTGGCAAGCCGCATGCAGCGAGAGATCACTACACACCTCCTACGCGTCTGATTGAGTCCATGGGAAGCGCCGCAGATGTTGTCGAGCATCCCACCAGTGAATGAATGCAGGACGGAACCAAGAAATGAACCGACAAAGGAACAGAGGAAGGCACGAGCCTGCCAGTGAACGAACAAACCAACCAACCAACCAACCAACCAACCAACCCAAAGAACTCAAGGAGACTCAACCCTGACTCCCGGACGAGGACATTAGGGCTGGAGCCGCTAACTTCTAAGCTGAGATCACTCAATTTCCATTGAGGCTCTCTGGCGTTTTTGTTGATTCGCCTTTTTATGATGATTTCTTGTTTCCCACCGAAGTCCCACCTGGGAAGTGATCTCGTTCTTCCCATGTCGCATATCAAAACCATCATCGACTAGAGCTCAAACTCACGATAAGAAAAAAAGCTATGAGCGCGAATGCGACGGAGGAGTTCGAGTCTTGCGTTCTGGCGGCGCGCGTAGAGTTGGCGAACCTACACTCTGGGAGGTGTTTTCCATGCTCTGAAATCCATCAACCTCTGATTTGTTCCGTGGGAGCATCCGAAGTCGATTCTCTCGCTCAGCTGTCACTCGTTACAGAAAACAAAAGGATTCGCAGCCCTGAATTCGATTCGACCGACGCGCCATCTCGATCCAGGTTGGACTCCGAGAGAGAGAGAGAGAGAGAGAGAGAGAGAGAGAGAGGAAGCCAACATCTAGACATCTGCTAAAAAACCCAACGACCGACCGACCGACCACGAAAGCAACAGCAGCACGTAGAACAATGTTCCTCTTCCCCAACAGGAAAAACGCGTATCAGTTCGGAGCAGGACTCATTGCCCCGTGACGCCAACTTTGGGCAGGGACAAGACGTGTGTTGCCGAGCTCCAAGCCTACGGAGTATGCGAAAAAATCCGTCCCTGGCAGCCGTCCGCATCTAATTCATGGTTGATTAGCAGCCGCAGTGTTTCTGCTTCGGATCACCGCATGACTGACTGGCTGAAGTTTGGCGCGAGGAACTGTTTTCGAATAAGAGCGCGATGTCGATACTTTTTAGAGCCGCGTTCGTCGCAGAGCGAAATCTAGCTAGGAAGGCGAACATAAGAGCTACTAAAGTGAGGGATGGATGAATCCGAAATGAGAACTAATCACGGACGGTAATTTGTCGTCTCAAGGTCTCACAAAGAGTGGAGATCGATAGGTGGTTGTCGACATGTTCGAAGCCCACGCAAGTTTTCGTTTCGATCTTTTTTCCGGGACATTTCTAAGGAACGAAGCTCGCCCCGCTGTCTGGGGTTCAACCGGTAGCTGGTAGTCGAGCAGTTTTTCGTAAACACACGACGAGCGGGACGAGGGACACTCGCACGGAACGTAGCGTGCGCTTCATGCTTTCGCGTCGCGAGTGTTTTTCTGCATCCAGGAATGTTCCCAGCGGCTCCGCTCCAATCCGTCCACCCATCTGTTCAGCCATTCCAATCACTTCCAGCGTAGGTAATGCGAGGCGGTAAAGATAGAAACTCGGTTTTGTTCTCGAACGGAATGCGAGAAAACCCGAAGTGGTTACACGCTCTCTTTTCTGCAGACAAGAAAAGAACAACGAACTCGAAAGAGGAGAATCTTGATGGAGTTCGCCACAAAACGAAGCTTGCGGAAAACAGAGGACATAATGGCTTGTTGAGTCTCCATTGAAGGCTGCCCTTTACGTCCGGTGAACGTTGGTGGAACGAATGGTCGGTCGCGCCTTTAGGACTCTCGCGAAGTGTCGTCCACGACCTGCTTTTGTCTTAAACGTGAGAGGCATTGGCAGTCGGATGAATGACGGAAAAAAAAGAGAGTGAGAGCTGAAGAAAACAAAACTCATCCCTAACTCTCGACCGTTGTTGACGAACAACAGAAAAAGCTGTTCTTCGCGCTCATTAGCTCATTGAAGCAAAACCTATTTGCGCCGAGAACAGGAAGCAATGAAATTTTCTGCGACGGCCTCTCGTGTTCATCGAGTATCCTTCAATGGAGCGAAAGAACTCCACCGAGTGGTGTCGAACTGGCCTGGCTGCTCGAGCAGGTTGCGGTGCACTCTACGAAACGCGAGCCCGTCCATGCGCGTTGGTGGTCTAGTGAACGTCCTGTTCGGTATCCGCTTATTTTGGTTTTCCGGATCGAGGGCACGTTCTCCGAATACTCGCTTGATTGCTTCCGATCGAACCGAAAACTCGATAAGTTCGGAACGCCATCCTAAAAGTACCGAACCAAGTCCGGAAAAAGCAATCATTCATTGATTGGTAACTCACTTTCAGTCAAACTAGAATTTGATGCTCTGACCGAGAGCCAGAAACCGAAATGGTCTCATTTTGTAACCATGAAAGAGTCCCATTGTGGGGAAATCGTCGATTCCAAAGATTTAGGGATGTTTTTATCGAAAATCATTGTAAACAAGCCTGGCTCATGGCCAGAAATGTTTTTGAGATTCGATCGGGCTCAACTTAGGTATCCGTCCGCAATCAAAGTGGGTAAAGCTCGCTTCTACGATATTTACAGAGGCGTTCCGTCGATTTGCTATCCTTGTCTTCGGAGGCGGCGAACTCCCCGAAGATTTCGAGAATCCGACAAATACATTTTCTCGAATCCGGAATTCCTCAATGGCTCGACTCTTCCTAGCATAACTCAACAAACAGAAGCTGATTTCGAATGACTTTCAATTCATAACATCCCGAATCGGTGACAGAGAAAAGTCGAGCGATTGGATTAAGCTCGAGAGGAAGTGCAACATTTCAAGGATAGCGGTTTAGGCGGATGAAAAGGTTACGCCGCTGTATTGCATGAATTAGGGCGGCGTGCTTGTCAGAGTTCCTTAACGAGTTGGGTGACACATGCGAAGAAAGAAACACATACCAGAGATTGTGTAGCTACCCGACGAGCATCCCAAGAGCCAGAGTGACGTCGTATCCGCGCACCACGAGCGAACCATTTTCGTTATATGTACAAAAGTCACTTAAGTTTGTTTCCTGCCCCGTTCAGCAGCGAGCACGGAGCGTCTTCCACCGCCGAAACTCTTTCACCTGCGCACATGCTCGTTTGAAGAAGCTATTTTCAGCCTTCAGACCACTTAACCTACAGAGTTAATGGACCGCGCGCTAGGGGGCGCTAGGACCGGCTCATTCGAGCAAGCGAGCAGCTAGTCATCCGACCGTGTAGAAAGCGACATGGTTGCCCATCTGGCGAGTCGGCTCGCTCCCGTACTAATTCCAGAGTATGGCTTGCCGTCCTTAATGAGGTGGAATCATTTTCGCTTTGTCATCTCTTGTTGGTCGCTGCACTGCGGTCGGAAATGTTCGCGGCAGATAACGTCCTTTGCTCTGCATCTGTGCTTGCATTCCCGAGCTCTCTTAGAGTTCATGTGTCATTCGATTATGGTTTTCTCTTGTTTCCCAACGGATTTAGAGGGTCGTGAGGGCCTCTACTGGATTCCGCGCTGAAACCTCTCATTCTACTACTCCAGAAGAACTCGAAGATCACCAGGATCCAAATCGATTATCTTGAACTCCTGGAAACGTGACGGATATCGATGACCGCTTCGAAACAGGAAGTGCACGACCTCAGAACGATTCTTGGTTCCTGTGCAGAAAACATCGAACGACATCAACAGCAACTTGTTCTCGTACTCTCAGTCGAGCCGTACAGAAAAGTAGGGTGATGATGAAAAAGTTTTATGATGGCAGCGGCGATGGTGGTGGTTTGGGATGTGGAAATGAGGGGGGAAACAAGAGCGGAGAACGGGGCAGCTCCTAGTGGAGACGATGAGCCACCCGACGGCAGCGACAGACGCATGTGCAGAAAGTGCAAGGCCATCCACTACTTTATAGAGATTGAGGGAAAAAAAACGAACGCTTGAACGAACTAAAGGGAGAAAGAGAGAGAGAGAGAGAGGACAGCGAAAGTGGAGCTGTTGAGGAACGAAACGTTTTCGTTCGCTGTTCCGGCGGCAAGTGGAGGGATTAACGGAAGGACAACGAGGCTTCCCGATAGGCCCGAAGCACCTTGACTTCAGTCAACTCGAATCGACTCGACCGGTTTTCCTATGTGCAGCTAGCAGAAAAGAAGTCATCAGATAGGTGAGTCGCAGCAAGCATGACTCTCACTCGGTAGCTTTCTAGTCCGCTCGAACGAGGGATTTTCTCGGTAGTGAACGTTGCGAGGTCGTCTCAAAGGGGACCGCCGAGCGACGGTAGAGACGAAGGGAAACGTCGTCCTCTCGAATTGATGTGAGTGCTTCTTTCATACATGCGTTAATATTAAAGAAGATGGAACGGATCACTAATCGGAATACCTACATGTCCCTTGTTAGACGTGGTGGCTGAATCATTCATAAAATAAGTCGTGTAATTGAGTTTTGGACGTGGCCGACAAGAGTGATGGGCAGTACGTGAGAGAGCGATAAGGTCCGTACGCGTTGTTGTTGTTGTTGTTGCCGCCGCTAGTTGATTGGATAACATTATCCGAAACTGAAATCTCCCATACTGCTCCCATCAACCTAAACGATAATCGAAACCTAGCTTGCCAGCGTTTCCTAATCAACGGATTCGGTAAAGTGAATCCATCCACCTGCTCGTCTTCATGTTTTCAAAAAGATCCCTTCAAAAGTCTATTCTTTTCGATCTCTGTTCGGTTCTTTTATGCCGGGAGAGCGCCCGGGAAGCTTTCTCTTTTCCTTTGTGAGCGCTCCCGTTTCGTTCAAATGTTCTCCCCGAGTCAGGTATCTCAGGATTACGAAACTCGGACAGAATTACCCACGCGGGAGCGGATTGCTCCATCGAAGAGACATCTGGGGTGGAAGCATCTGAAGTCGAACTTGAACTTTGGAAGCGTTCACCTCATCCAACTCCCACGCAAGGTGTTGGAACTCTCTCGGGAAGGACGTGGGATTTTGTTATTCCGAAGGAATTCATAAGTGTGCCGCAAATATGCGAGTGTCTTCGAGATATTCTGAGTGGGCGCACGTAAGCTGCTTTGTTGAACGAACTAACGAGCCTCCGAGCTGGAACCCTCCGAGATCACAGAAAGGAAAAAAAACTTCGAACAAAGGCGGTTTTTTTCCTCGGGAATTCACTCGCGCGCGCGCGCGCGCTCTCCAAACTTCCAAGATGTGGATTCCGCCCGAAACATGAATCAATGTCCCGGAACTCCGAGCTCGTTCCAATCCTCGAACAACAACGACGCAGACCTGGGGCTGCTTTGGGCGTTCGTTATATCTTCTGAACTTTTTGATTGTACCGCTTCTCTCGGATAATCCTATCAACTGGCTGGACCAGTTTCGACTCGATGCGTCCGCGTGGACGAAAGGGACACGCAAGTGTGCTGAGAGCAGAGGTAGCGTTTGTGATAATCGACTTCGCGTCGACAAAGTATCGAGTCCACGTTCTACGGGGGCGGGCTCTGGAATCGCGTCCGATGCGGACCCTAACGGATATCGCAGCAGACGAAACGCTATCTAGAACACCCTTTACACAGTCGCCAACGGCGCGGCGCGGCGGATACCGGCCGAGCTGATAATGAAAGACGGTGTCTCAAAGTTCGGAACGGTACGGGCTCCGAACTAATCTGGAAATGGCTTCTCTGATTACTATTCCTCCCCGCCGAGAGCATGACTTCCTACTTTGGCTGGCTGTTTGACGGCAGGACGGATGGACTCAGTTGCGAAACAGGCTCTATGTGATTCCCAATCTGACCCAAAGTTCCTCAACAGGAACTCGTGTAGTCGAACCTTCAGCTGATGCCGAAGCTCTGGGCCAGGAGTTGCAAGCCTACGTTTTCGTGCTTCCAGAGTACTTGGTATTCCAGGCATGAAACCGTCAGGATCGCGTGTTTGAGGTTCGCCGCCGGATCCATTGAGAACTTTAGTGAAGTTTCTAGTTTTTCTAAGCTAGAGGCTCGCGTGCCGACCTATTCGGTGATCTGACACCGTCTGCGGCAGAAAGTAAAACAACCGTTCATGCTGCGAACGCCGACCAGACTTGAGGCGTCTCCTGCGAAAGAGCTTGTCTTGCTGATTTACGTAATATGACCAACACGAGTGTTTATTTGAAAGTTCGATTGCATTTCTGAGTTCCGGGGAGCGGTGTCCCAACGGCCTCGATTTGACTCCCGTTGACACAGAGCTAAGCGATCAAGCGAACAGCTGCCTTTCGGGAAACCACGTTTATTTCCTAAGGTTTCCGAGTTCAGGGAATCGGACTCCGATAAAGCGATAGAAGATGGCGGAGCGTCCGGTAGGAGTGGAAGCGGACAGACTGATGCGTTGGTGTGTCGCTGTGATTTATTCAAGATCCTTGACGTAGTTTGGCGGCCAGTTTGCTATGCGTGCGTCATATGCCTCGATCCATCGTCCTGAATATCTCCCTTTAACCTATCCACTGGGAGTACTTGTCAACCTTGGCTCCTTGACGAGAGCCGGGAAGATCCGGGTGAAGCCACCCAGTTATACACAGTTTCACTTTCGCACTGAGGCCCGCAACTTTCTGCTATCTTCGAACCCCCGCTCACAATCGATCCGAGAGAGAACGGATCGATTGTTTCGGTCTATTCGGAACGCAGAGGTACGCGGATATCTTGGAATGATCGATCGATACTGGCAGACACACGAGCAGGAGCAGAGAAACGCTATGGTTCGGATCATGCGCGTCTTTTCATCTAAAGAAAATCCAGGAAAGGTCAAAGTCACGCCAACTGGCGCTCATGGGTCGTTTCGCGCATGTTCGTTGATAAGATCCACGATGCGGAACTCTCGTGGACGAATCTCTTTGGGAAAGGACGGAAGGAAGCAACGTGCAGGTCCGAGGACTCCAGAATACGATATTCCGTGGACGGCGATTGATTTTTCGAGCAGATCCCAGCGTTTTCCTCGAGAAGAAAGGAGGCCGAAAATCTTCCGCCTGGCTGGGCTCGAAGCGCACGGAGGACCATTGCAGCACCAAAGATAAGCAAAAGCGCCTCGTCATCAAGTTGGCCTAACCCATCCCGTCGTGGCTCCATTCTTCCACACGGCCAACTATCATAAGGAACAACGGCACTATTTCAGATAAATCAATTCTGCCGCTTTCGTTCAACTACGGGAGTCTGCACCTTGGATGAAACCTAACAAGATGACTCGGCGGCGACAAGTCTCCGCGCCGTCTACGAAAAGTGCGCATTGTTTGAGGTTCCCGGTGCGAGTCCTCTGCGATGTACACATCGAGGTAACAAAGACGGACGAAGCGAACTTCTCAGCCGAGACTCGGTCCGCAATGTAGGGTGTACGAGAAGGGACCGCGAAAGGCAATCGATACAAGAGAGTTCTTTGATCAATTGCGCGCCAACGCTCTCTTACAAGAACATCTATTACAACGGTGGCCTTTCGAACAACTGTGGATGTTGCGCAATCGAAATTGAATACAGTCATCGGTTTTCGGGTTTTCTTGAGTTCGGGTTTTAAAGTAGACAGCGAAATTGATGCGCAAACGCGAAAGAAAAATAATGCTCGACTGTCCGGGCAATAGACCGCCGCATGGAAGTGAAACTATTTTCGAGCAAAACACGCAGTTCCCTTCCTCTGTCCCGTTCGTCCCGCCCGTCCAGCCCGTCCCGCCGATTCGGATCGCTGGATACCGCAGCGGAACACATCTGCATGTGAGAAATCTGGTTAGGCCCCTCACGAGTTTTCTTTTCGGAAAGGGAGCAGCTGTCGAAAGTTGTAAAACGGATATCGCAAGAGCAGTGTCAGAAACCGGCGCCGCGCCGGGAAGAACTCGACAGCTCTCCTGACTCCGGAACGACGGAAGCGACAAGGTGGGCTCTGAGCCTTCCGGATCCGTGAGGAGTCAGAGTTTGTCCAAGGCAGCGAATATGACGGCTCACATCGATTGAGTCACAGGTTGTGCAGCCGTAGACTACGCAGAACTTGGCCATTCTTTCCAGCTTTTCGACGAATCAGGTGTTCATCGGAGCAATCACGAGCGTTTCGGCAACGGATACAGCCGGTTGAGACCCTCTGAACTCAGCGTGACATTCAACGGCAGAAATCAATTCAACCATCAATGAGACTCACGCTCAGGTCCCTCTATTGTGAAGGGGGTTTCGAGCCAAAATACCAAAAAACGTATTTGATTCCGTTCGAAATGTTTTGCTCCAATGAAAATTGTTTTTCACGAAGTAACCAGACCCGCCTAAAGAGCGCGCTTCCGCTCGATTTCAGTCATTCTCCGGCCCTGAACAAGGAGCGATCATCGGAAACCTTTTTATCTCAGCATGAATGAATGAATGAATGAATGAATGAATTAACTTTGGTTTATTAATATGGCCGTTGCGCGTTCCGCATTGGCTATTTCAAGGGTAGATTAGCCGCTCAGGGAGCTTATCTCCCCGAGGGCCCCACACTGGGACACACCGCCGGCGATGAGTCTCGAATTCCCTCTTTGAACTTCTATTGATATCCGCTGCCGAATGAATGCCGCGGCCCGTCGATCGCCGTCCCTGCCAACTATTCTCCTGCCGATATCCTTAACGAACGCGAGGNATGAATGAATGAATGAATGAATGAATGAATGAATCGACTCGAGTTCGGTCAGCATCGGTCATGGCCAGGCACTCTGAAATTTCAAACTGTTCAAAAAAGGGTGGGGGATCGGGAAGTTGGACTCAAGGTGTGACGCCGACCCTGGACTCCTGGACGCGACGGCGAGCTCTGCGGGTGAGCACTCTGTGAGACAAAACGTATGAATTCACCATTCATTCATGAAAATCATAACAGAGTTCGTTGAAATCCAATGACCTTAACGGAAGGATCGATACAACAGAGGTTTCTGCTCGGCGTTTCGTTGCGAGTACGTAGACGAGCTATGGGCTCTTTGAAAGCCGGTTCTCACGTTCGAATCGGGCCGAGGATGAAAACGAAAGCAGGAGCAGCGCAAACATCGTAAGAAGCTTACTATTTCGATGCGTCCAACAAGGTTCCATGGGATTCTTTTTTTTTTTTTCCAAACATGGGAAGCTTTGCGGTCTTCGACGCCGCTGTTGCTGCCCAGGGCTCGGGCTGCTCGTTCCTCCGCCCGCGTGCCTCGCTTTGGTTGTTCTTGTGCTTTCTCCCAATCATATTAGGAGATTCGCTCCAGTTCAGAATCTGCTCAGCTGGTAAGACCCCCACGGATACCAGCAAAGTCTCCCGATTGCGATAAGCCGTGCGAATCTCTGCTATTCTTATTCCCCCTCCCCCCCCTCCTTCAGTCCGAAATTCCACTCGAAGGCTCATGGGAGGACGAACGAACAGAAGGATGAATAGAGGGACGTTCGAAGTGATGGACACACCTAATATCCTCTCGTGACTTAGATTTGCGTCAGTGGTCGAGCTCAACTGTCTGCCGATTACCCCTTGACGGAGATAGTTGACAGCGATAAAGACAGCGCTCAGGAGGATTGCTTGGTCCCTCGTTTGCTCCCATCCATCCGCCTATTGGTTCGCCTCTGCTGAAAGGCCAGTTCGGATGATGTAATGACTCCCCTCTGCACCGAGCACTGTCGGTCTCGTCCGAAGAGTAAGTCGACAGGAAGCAACGATCTGGCGGTCATGGCTCACATTGTCCTTAACCCTTGTGAGTTCTCCGCTTGGCGTTAGATGTTCTCTGGGAGGAGCAAGACAGCATCGAATTTGAAGCGTTCATCGCGAAGTTATCGAACAATAGATCATAAGAACACAAGCAGTTCGGCAATTTTCCGGTTCTGACGACTCGGTTCTTTCTTTTCTGAGGCGAAAATCGAGCGCAACAACAATGAACGTCGACCACGGACACGATGGGGGAAGAAGCAATCGCGACAACAAACACTGCGAATCACGCGAGAGCCAATCGGCACTCGCGCAGAGAATGGAATTTTCACTTCGTCAGGCTGAAAGCTTCCGCATCAGTGCACGAAGCCCTTTCCCAGCACCCCTTGAAACGACGGCGGCAGCGGTTGATCCCCCGCTGCTATCTAGAACGACACGAGAAGCAGCAGCGGGAAAAGCTGCTTGAGCTGCTGGAGGAATCCTTTGCTTTTCGCGTTACCTCGTTTTACTCCTTCTGCTTGGTGTGCCGAGCTGATAACTCCACTATAAGTTCATCTGGACACTCCGGTGCGGGTTAGCCGTCTCGACTGAACCGGCCGGCCTACCGGCAAGCCGGACGACCATCCAGCAGAGGCTGCGAAACTCGTTTTTCACTGATCCCGTATTCATGGCCTCAGGCAAACTACCGCACCGAAAAAAACGACTGCTGCCGCAGCGGCCGGAGCCGCTCGTCATCCAGGCAGTAAGGCAAGCCGACTGCCCGTTCAACCGACCGACCGACCGACCGGCCGGCCAACTGCTTGCCTGCCAGATGAACCCATCTCGAGCCCTAGGATGTCAGCCGGTCGGCTAGCTTCGAAGCCATTTCGAAACTTCCATGCCCCGCACGGATGTGCTTTCCGAAATCGCGGTCCGTTCCCGGAATCCGAACGGAAAATCGACGGAAATCGACAAACGTTGCAGGCCTCGTGTCGTTTCGAGTCTGCGAGAAACTGCAGAATGCGCAGGATAAGCCACGCTGACAGGGACACGACACGCCGGAGGGAGGAGTGGGTAAATTGGTCGAGTGCGAGAATGTTCCAGAGCCTGTTCCGCGGGTTTCGCGAACGCGACATGGATCGAGATGACTGACAGGTTGGGGCTTCAAAGAGAGAGGATTAGTATCACAAAGCGCGATCCAAGCGGCTTCAAAATTTCAGTTTATTCCCCGCTGGTTCTCGCTCTGAAACCTCGCTCGTTCGCAGATTATACGGTCCCGGAGTCGGCGCGTCCGAAACGAAAGAGGATGGCCCGAGGAACGTGAAAGACGCAAGAGGAAGAAGTCTCCGATCGCGGATCCTGGAGATGGAAACGCGTTCATGATGCAAACGTTTCCAAGCTGCTTCCCAACAAACAAACAACATTTTTCCTCGAAGAAGCAGGAGCAAAAAACGCCTGATTAAATGGGTTATCGACGCACTTGGTTTTTTTAGGCGAATTTCTCGACGAGCTGGACGAACATGGATCCATTTGGAGATTGTAGGGAGGTATGACCTCCGAAAGAGTTATTCTCGAGTGGGAATGAAGCAGTGAGCCAGGCACTCGGAGCAATTTGGAACGACGAGTGCGACGCCTCTTCCATTTGCTTCCCATCCGCTGGACATGGCTGCCCTTTCACTCCCGGAGCATTCGTAACGGTCTGCACTTTTTGAGAATATATACCACTTTTTTTCCCTTCGAGTATGAAGCGCCGCAAAGAGAGCTCGGCCGCGGTCATGGCTCGCTCGGCGCGGAACCCCATTAGGTGAGCCGCCCACTTGGAGGCCAGACGGCCCCGAAACGGAGATAAATCGCAACTCTAACCTGAGGGCATATTGAGACAAGATGGAATGGAATAACGCTTCTGCGCAAACGTCCTTGAGGAATCGGTCGAGTCGAAGAACCTGACGACCAGATCGCTCATTGAGAACCTGTATCTTGTATCTGGAAGGAGAATTCACATTCAAGTTCCCATTGCCAGCATTGTCTTCTTCTCGTACCTCTCTCACAACTTGTAGCTTGACACAGAAAATGATTGGGCTCCGATTTCGACTGATCTCATGATCTCCAACCCCTTCGCATGGACGACAATCCCGAGATTTCTAACGTACGAAACCTCAAATGACATATTGGAGCTTCCAGGGGATCGAATACTCGGAGAAAAGTCAGCCATCCAGAAAATTCCTCCAGACGAGAGCCTTGATACTAATGGAGCGAAATACGAGATCTTTGTGCTTTTTGGGGTCGCTCTCTGCGGCGAAATCGAATGTCGCCATCGGAAGCAAGGTCCAAGACAGATTTGAAATCCTGTGGAGAGACCCCTCGCCGTTTCTCAAGATATTTTTTATTCCATCTGCTTCCCTTAAGAGCGTAGGGACACCTTTCCCCGAGGAATCCGGACTTCTTTTTGGATTTATTGCGTGGAAACGTAACGCCATACCCACGTCCTGGCTTCGAATTCATTTCTCTTGGCAGCGCCAAGAAGACTTTTTCCCCTTTGAAGACATCTTTTCGAGAACAGAATCTTTCCGCAGGTCAGATGGATTCGAGCGAAAATCTAGGCTGCTGCTCGTGGCTCACGGATTC
Source organism: Neoseiulus cucumeris (assembly GCA_021527715.1). NCBI lineage: Eukaryota > Metazoa > Arthropoda > Arachnida > Mesostigmata > Phytoseiidae > Neoseiulus > Neoseiulus cucumeris. The sequence continues at coordinate 678,884 of JAJSRV010000031.1, read as the reverse complement.
TCGGAGCTCGGGACTTTGAGGGATCGTTGAAATTTACTTTGGGAAATGGAGCATGTCAAATGAATGGTGGGAATTCGATCGACAACTTGAGAGAGGGTCACTTCCCTAGGATTGTTTTCAAGAAGAATCTCAGATTTTTGAGAACTTCGCTAAACAATTGAAGCAGAGAATCGCGAGTTCCTGAGTTTTGCCGGAATTCCGGAACAAGAGATACTTCCGCGAATGCGCTAGTCCAAGTCGTTCCGTGATTCGTTTCATTGGAGGAGAACTTCTGTGTCTGTCGGCTCGAGGAGAATTAAGACGAAAGACCATCGCATTTCGAGGCGTGTGCACTTCCAGATTAGCTGATCTTGCTAAAAATACCAACTTCCTTTTGCATTGCCGACTAATGAGAATTGCTGGCCGCAAAGTGCCCTACGCTTTCCCTTGGGCTGTTCTGTTGTCTCTTCACTGTACGACTCGTTCATCTCACAGTTTACAAACTCTGTCTATATTGACTCCTTGATCAAAGAACGAACAGAAATTCAAAGCAACGGGAATAGAGAGTCGGCTGCTTGGAGACTTCTTCATTTTGAGAATTTTCCAATCATCTGATCCGCAAAGCCGTTGTCGCTGAAAGCAGCCTGCGAGGAACGAGCTTTGCACCGAAAGAGTTCCAATGCTCAATTTCTCAAACAATGATCTGATCGAGGACAGTTTCCTACGTGACAGGGAGTAATATTAGTTTGAAGGTGAGTCAAGAGTGGACCGTTCACGTTTTTTCTGATCTTATGGGACGATGAATTTGCTCAAAAAGCGATCAAGAATATTGTGTCAAAATCGAGTTATGATTCAATTCATTCGTCGTGTAATACGTACCACGGTATATCAGCGTAAAAAGAACATTTAGGCATCATTTCACGCTCTTGATGGAAGTTAAAAATAAAGATTCGATGTGGTGGCTTAGCGAGGGGAATGCGAGTGTGGTCCGCACCGGACGCCACTCTGCAGGGGCGCCGTTTCGGGCAGAAAAGACTCTATCGCAATCTGACCGTGTTCCAAGAGGGGACAGAGTCCTCCTCGATTATCAAATCTGATATTTTTCCAAATAATATTCCCAAATAACAGTTCCCTTAATATTTCATAAAGTTGCCTCAATACCAGCTTCTCGGTGTCGGACAGGTACTGTCTCGAACCTTCTAGACGACAAAAAAAGGGGAGGGGGAGCGCTGATTCTTGGAGCCACTCCGGTCGCCACTCGGTCTCACTTCTCCACTGATTCAATGATTCGCAGATGAATTTTTTCTCGAATTAGTTGGCATGGCCATTGAAGTCCGGGGTTATTACTTATTAATACGGACAAAAATTCCATCAGCCTTCGACGATTCGAGTTGAATTCAGACTCTGCAGCAGATATTATATATATATTATAGAATTTTTTAGAATCGGACCTCATCTCGAAGAGTTATGATCAAAAAAACATGAGGGAAAATCATTCCCTACCTATTTTGACCACCCTGTATGTAAAACACTCAACATAACATATGAGCATGCAAGGTAGAGAACGGATTACTGTTTTTTGGGTTGTAGAGCAAAAGCTTTTGCTTTTCGAACACTATTTGAAAGCCCAATCTGTTCTCAAGTTTCTCTAAGCTTCGGTCTGAAAGTTTTCAACCAAGTTTCTGAATACACGTAGCGTACTCGACCTTCCCGGTATTTTTCTTCGTGTACTCACCTTGAAAGCGCTGTCTTCTTTGATGCAGATGTCCCGCCGGCCTTGCAGACCTTTGCTGAACAGGCACCAAATCCAAATCGCCATCCTCCGGAGGAAGTCCAAATTCTCTCGAACCTCCTCCGCCTCCCTCGATTGAACGCGATTTTCCCGAAGAACGCCATCGAGACAGCAGACCCGCTGGAAAACCGAGCACTTTTTCATTCAAACTTTTCCATTATAAACACGCTTTTGCAGCTGGATCGTTCCCAGCAGGACGGGGAACATTTAGAATTCGAGCTTCATGGATAAAATCTTCGAGGATTCAATAAACAATACACGATTAGGAATCGAAATTCAGTTTTATCTCAGCAGTTTGATTGAGATCGTATCGCTTTCGAATGATGGCACGGTTATAGCTTGAGAAGCCCTTGGCCCCATTTATTCTCTCAATTTCCATTTGAAATCGAGAACATGAATTCAGTCATTTTCGGGTTAGATCAACTCTCGTTCTCTTGGTACCCTTCTTCGAGCTCCATCAGTTGGGATTGGTGACCCGATAATCAGCAAACGAGGAGAATATCCACGTAGCGCGAGAGTTTCGATGCCTAAGGGAACGGGATTGGATTGAACGGCGGGAACAGTATTCTGCGAGGGCCATTTTCAGAGAGGAAAATTCGCACTTTAAAGATTTGAAATTTCGATCGCAGGTTTCACGTGGTTCCTGCACTTTTTTCCTCGATTTTTCCCGAAACCGCTCAGCAAGTTTCCTCGCCCGCCCGCTCGCCGTAGCACTTGCATGTGTGAGGCTTAAAAAGTTGAATAAATCCTCGCAGCACTCATACATGCTCGAACACGATGATCAGAAACAGCACAACCTTTCCGAACAGGTTCCGAACCCTTGACCGTCGAACGGAAGTGGTGCGCTCTCGAGAAATCGAGCATCATGCTGCTCCCGATCTGCAGCGGAGTCCTCACATTCCTCATTGTTTCCTCCATCCATCAATCCTGCATTTGGGTGTGATCCGGTTTCATCTGACTTTTTGGTGAAACGTTCTCTGACCGTACCCGGATATAAGGTCTTCGCGTCCTCCAGAGAGGGATTCTGTAGAGATCGTCCTGATTTTCCCCGTAGCTTGCGGACATTGGAACATTGGAGTTAGTTTAGACTCTTGAGCTCGGAATCTAATTATCTAATAAAATTAGGCGCGTATCAAAAGGCTCGACAGAAACCGTTGCTGGGTGCCGCACTCGCGTTCCCTCGGCAGCAGCTGCCGCTCCTAGTGGTGATGATGTTCTTGCTGCCGAGGCCGAAATGCAAAAAGCCTAAAGACAGCCGAAGCTTTTTTTGCAGCGACTCGATCAGCTGGAGCAGAGTCAACCAAGTCGGAAAGGCTTCCTTACTGTTCTTGAAAGTCCTGGCCAATTGAGATCGGTTGGCTCCAACAGATCTCGAGGACCACGGTTTTCCGGCATTCGAGAAGTGGTACTTCAGGATTTCGTTTCTAGATGCCAATCCTCAACCAAACTCGATCGCAGTTATGAAAACCCTATTCCGGTAATGCCTTCGGAATCTCTTCTCATATGCATATACATATACTCCACATGAATGTGAAAGAGTTGGTGCTCATTAAGTTGCACACTGGAATCGCCACAAAGGGCTTTTCCACTGAATCGGCAGAACCTCGATGATTAATCGATCGTTATCGGCGCTCTGGCGCGAAACACGGAGCGGCGAAAGGATCATCCAAATGACTCGATGGGAGTTAATAACAGCAGCGGATTTCGGCCGAGAGTACGCGTGCAAAATTTTCGAAAAGACCTGGTGCACGCTTGCTGCCAATCGTACTCGAACGACCACGGAATCATCGGAACTCCCTATTTCGCGATTCGATTCGAAGGGAAGTAACTCTCGATGGCGCGCTAATCGTCCGCGGTGGCGGCGATCGGGAAACGCATTGACAGACGGTGACAAACTGCTCGAATCTTGTCTCGTCAGGATTCGTCGGAGTCGTGATCGACTTGAGTGATTGTGCAGCTAATTCCCAGCTCTAAATAACTGGGTGGTTCCCACATCCCAGTTTGTCCATGAGCAGTTCAAGTCTCCCCTGGGCTTGGCGGGTATCGGAAGCACATTCGAACAAAAATGGTCTGAATGCTGCATAATTTTGAATTTGCACACAAGGGTCCGATTGTTGGAACCGTTCCAGTCTTCTCATTGAACAGCGAAAAGAACTCAGCTCTGAGCGAAGGGATTTGGGGAAGAACCGCCGAGCAAGCGCACGTAAAAGACGCGGAGGCGGCCGTCCAGAGTCACCTGTGAAAGCGATGCCATTTTTATAGTGTTCTTCCAAGCTTCCAAAAATATTGTCGGCCATATCGTTCATTGTTGCGGCGAAAAGCCCACGCCTGGCTTCGGTCCTGCGTTTTTGCACATCATCATCCGACCATCCGTCTCTTGATCTTCAGAGCTCGTGAGCGTATCCGCGGCTCGCTGGGGAATGTTCCCCACATTCACAGACATCGGTCATCAAACCGTCGAAACCGTGGAGCGTCCACTGATTACAATGGGCGAAATTACTTATCGTCATCGCGAATCGATCCATCGGACAGTCGGACGACCTCGGGCGAATCGGTGACGTCCTGCTCGGTCGATGAAAGGCCAAAAACTATGATGGTAGCTGTTGACAGACTTTGCGTCACCCTATAAGCCCTCATAATTGCATCGGTCGTGGCTGTGCACTTCGCTCATCCTAGATCAAAAAACCATCGACGTCTATATCGTTGGAGTTGTCATCACGCCGGTCCATCGATTAGAAGCGAACACTACAGGCCGAGAAGAAAAGTTTTTTTTTTGTGTGCTCGGATTCGTTCGGTTCTCCTTCAGATAGCGTGGTCGCCCTCTTGTGGCACTCGGCGCCGCGCCGGTCGAAAGGAGAAGAATTTTTAGAGCTGAGGTAAGTGGAAAATTTGAATGAGTCATTTAATGCGCAGCCTGATGCCCCTAGGGGTCTTTCATTGTGGCTTTTTTCCTTGAACAGAAAGTAGAGAAGGCGACTCCTTACAAGAAGACCGGGCCCTGCAACTCTGCCTGCCGGACGAACATCAGCCAGCCCATTGACTGTACAGCTGGATGGTCGGCCGGCTGGCCGGCAACTCAGGTAAGGTGAGTCTGTGTGTTCCGGGTAAATACTCTGTCCCATCCCCTCCCTAGTCGTCATCCCCGAGCATACAGAGGCCTCCACATGTACTGTTATTCGCTTCTCCGTTTGGAACCTTCTCCCGAAAACCGTTTTCATGCAATCTACGGGCACAATTCGGTGATTCTATTGTCAGAGCGCAAATGCTCAGATGCGGGATCTGGGATGAAGGAACAAGAATCTAACAGCGAGTGATCTCAGTTCGTGACTTTGTCAGAATGCAATTTCAAACCCGGTACCCATCGCTTCGTTTTCTGTTAGAATCCTCAACCAAAGTCACCGATTTCCAAACTATCCCAGCTTCGACTTTAATACATAAGAATGAGGGCGCAGAATTTTCTTTCGTATCATTATTCTTTTCCTGGTAGTACTCGGAGAGTTTCCTGGAAACCTCTTGTTTCTCTTGTTCAAGATGGGTTTGCAATTGACAATGGGCGACACAACAACAACAAGAAATGATGTCGTTTGAGATGTCCGATGGGAATGATGTACACATCGCTCGCATCCATTTTGAGATCCCACACATCGATCGAAGTTACTATGGCCCCCGATGTTTACAAGGGGCGCCTTGTCGGAACATAGATCTCATATTTAGATCCGAGAGTGCCCGGAGCCGGTACCGAACTCTAACAGAAGGATAATGATCACATCCAGAGCGTTAAATGAACGGAAATGTTTCCTCCGTTTTTTTTCGGGTATTCTCCAATCACCTACTCTCGGAAGAAGAATAGGGTCGATGTCACCGAAGGAAAATTCTGCGTTTTCGTTTTGATTTAGTACTAACATCCAGAAGGGTCGACCATCGATGCCTGTGGTCTAGAATTTTGATTGGAGAACTAGCGATGGGCACCAGAGGCCGAGTTGACGCGTTGATAGAGGAACTCCTCGGGCATAAGGATTAACTCCTCACCCTTCATTCTTTGTGATTTGAAATATCGCGTAGTACGATTATTGAATGCGTTTACGCTGCGGTTTCTTTGACACACACGGAGCGGAATATTTCAGATTTCCGCATCGTTAAGGATAATACTTTTAAGTCGATTTCGAAACTCCGATTCCCGGTGAACTTGGCGCAGCAAAGAAGTCACGTGGATCTCAAGCCGAGCAACCTCTTGTCTCAAAGTAGTCAAAAACACGCCACTCGGACCTAATTAGCTCTTGCCTCAGTGCTGGTTGACTCGCTCAGACTTCGTTGTTAAACAAGCAGCTGGCGCGGCAATACATCCAACAGCTCGTTACAATTGTTGGCGCGCTAGAGTTGCACGTGTGGACTTTCCCGTTGCACGCATTGCGTTCTATCAGTGCCTAGGCATGTCTACAACCGTCTATCTCGTCCTATGTCTTTGTGGGTCTTCCCCGAATGAGCTTCGTAATTAGCTGAGCGAGTCTTTTGTGTCGGGACGCGCGGCTGTGGAGGATCATGGATTCCTGATGATGATGATGATGACGGCGACGACGGGGGTGGCGGAGGGGACGTCGACGATAATCGCGATCTTCTCTCCGGGAGTTGGTTAAGGAGAAAAAGATTTAGCCGCACCGAAGGCCGCTCTTTTCTACGAAGATTGTTGAGGACGCTCCGAACTAACATAAGCCTAACGACACACTTGGGTAACTCTCTTTACAGGTGGTTAACCGCCAACCATGAGTCACGCTTCAGTATGAGGCTTCCGAGAATTCGGTCGCATCCAACTTTCAGCTGCTGACGCCTGCGGACTCCAAGTGTAGCTGGACAGCACTCTTTCTCTCTCTCTCTCTCTCTCTCACCGCGCAAACGGAGATTCCTCCGAGTGTTCTTCTTTGCGCTTGTCAGCAGAGCGGCTCTAAACTGAGTTTGGTCCTGGTTTTTAGAGAAATGCGCCAAATCCACTCAACATCTCTCCCCAACCGTATCTCAAAACACAATGCTATTTTTTTTGAGGGGTCTTCACGAGGGGAAGGAGATGGACTTTCTCCCTTCGCTGTTCCTGCGCGGTCTTTCTTCCCGAATGAGTTTTTCCTCGATATCTTTGTCCTTTCCCAACTTCGGTTCGGAACCAAGTGGCCCAGCGGTCACCACAGGCGGTGGTTTCATTCATCGGTTTTGTTCACGGTTCCGCTACACTTGAAATCTCCTAAATTGTAGAAACGGCGATGGATGGAACATCGATGAAATCTTCCAGAAGAATCGTTGAATTAGATGTCTCAATGCGATCAGAATGTTTCAATTTTTCGCTCAAGGCCGGATTCAAAGAGCATCTCTCACAAGAAAAAGACAAAACGGTTCTTCGGCTGATTATTATTCAAACGATGATTGTTTCAATTTGGGATAGCGGCATTTGAGTGCACTCTTCCCGCTTGTGTATGTATGTATATGCACTGATCTTGCACTTTTGATCGGTTTCACTCCGATCAATGTAACACATTTAGTCACTCTGAGAGGAAAATGTTTGAAATCTCAAGTTTTCGTTGATGAGGCCCTTGTTGCTCTATTATCCCTTTCGGACCTCGGACCTGTCAGCAGGAGATAATGGCTTTAATATTTGAAGCTCTCAAAGCGCGAGACTTACCCGATGACGGCGGGTTGGCCCGGTCTACAGAGGCTGATCTCCGTGGAGGTCCTCGTGGAGGGAGTCTCGGAGGCTGGCCGCCCTGACTGTAGCCTGGAGGGTCCCCTAGTCTCCTTAAATCCGCTTGATCAACTGATCTTGACGCGGGAAGATTAGCTCCGGCTGCTGAAGAAGCTCCTTGCTGGCCCCCGTTATCATGAGATTTTGACTTTGGTATCTTTGGTCCACTTTCGGTTGAGAACGATCTCTGAAGTGCGAAGCGACGGATACTGAACGGCATTCTTGCTGAAAGAGAGAAATTAGAGCATCTAAGAGAAGACGTCTCCACTGGCTAACGAGAAATTCTGGTCCATTGGAAATGGCTTGGAGTAGGTGAGCGTGTGGTGTTACTCGAGCGCTACTAGTGACTCCTTTGTTGACTGTTCCTGAATGTAAATGAGCTCGTCCGAGCACGTCTGATGAGAGGACGGCGGACTCTAGTTGTCGTCGGACAGGGTCTAGAGAAGAATCAGCATGTGAATCGCACACGGTGGCCAAGGGTATAAGCATGGTTATTAGAGACTTGAAGCCGTTCATCATGTTGTGTCGTTGTCATCCCGTCGGTTCCCTGCATTCAACCATCGTCCAGAGGGAAGCCGGTCATTACGGAAAAAAAAGTGCCTTCGGCTAAAGGGCGAGCGGGACGCAGACCGGCGATTCTGTTTCTTGGATGGTAGAGCTTGCTCAGAGATCGGCAACGAATAGATAATGTTGTTGCAAGCTCCGATGTGCGTAGCTCACCCGAATAAATGGAACAGGAGAAGAAAAATATCTATCTGAGGAAAGCGATCCGATCGTTATCTTTACAACCAGGCAGCGGTACGAGCAGACGGCAAACATATAAAAGCCTGCAGTGACGATAGAACAGCAGATCGAGAAGCTTGCTCGCTTGGCTCACTACCAGAGAAGACACTTCCGGTTTGTTTCTCCGCGCGCGGGCGCCCTCAAACGCCTCGGGAGCCGGCTCACTTTAACTGTTGGAGCTTGATTCGTCCATCGGCTGCGCTGTGAACCATTTCAGGTACTCGTCTCCGTTTCCTGACCTGTGCTTCCGCCGTTCTTAGATCGTCTCTGCTTGCTCTATTCTTCGCCCTGGCTCTGATCTCCGTTTCCAATGCTTCTTTGAAATTCGCTCAACGAGCGTTTGGAACCGTATTTTTTCCCCCGGTGTTTTCCATTCCTTAACACAAACGAGAGGAGAGAACGAAACATTTCCCTTGTCTTAATTTTCGATCGAATCGAAAGCTTTTCACGTTGCTTTCTATGGAAGTCGATTCCGTCAGCAAGGTCTCGTCGGAATTCGAATCATTGGATCACGTCCTCCTCCGGGTTGCCTCCGGTTCTGAATATTTCGAGCTCCCCGGAAGAAGACGATCTGATCCCCGAACGCCATCACTTAGGATACTTGAATGTTTTATACCGCGTTTGGCGTGTCTCAAGCCTCCTTCCATTCCTATCGAGAGTTCGATTTTCGGAAGTAGAAGAACACGAAGCATCATGAATCTTCTCATGCAACAGTTTCCCAAGAAGTTTCATGACACAAACTTTTTGCACGACCGCGTTGCTTCGATCCTCCGCAGGAAGCTTTTTCTATCCGAAGGCGCGAAGGTTTCTCGACTGAAGAGATCTCCTCTATCCGTACATGGCACAATGGGAATGTGACCTCCCGACTCAAACCACAAAGTCCGCCTCGGTTTGCGAATCCGGCGAACATTGTTTTGAAGTTATACAGAATATTCTCTGAGCGATCAACAATACTTGGTGTTTCCTACAGGGGTTGATTATTATTCCTGTCTAGACATCATTACTAACGCCGAATGTGCATATCAGACACTATCTGTAGGTTACTCGCACCATTGTTCCCACATAGGAATTTTCTGAGGGCAGGAGTTTTTGCGTCGATAGTGTCCTCAATCGATCCGAATCCGTCGCGAAGACGGAGTTCGGCTCATAAAAACCTAATGAACTCAGTTCACTCTCTCAAGTGCGCAACCTGTGATATTCCGCGCTGGGCTCGTAAACGTTTCGCTGAGCCACGAGTGATAGACCACAAATGAATTGAAGGGAATGTACAGAAACCTGAAGTCGACCCATTAGGGAACTCAGTGAGGACAACTTTCCGTCAGACCACTGGCGAACACCGCCTGAAATCGTTTTCCAGAAGTTGAGAGCTCGCAGCGTCTGAAGTCGAGCGACACCGATGAACTTGAAGATCCAGTCAGCTAATCGGATCGGAGTCCTCGTTCGAAAGCACCGGCGTCGATCGCCGTTGTCCTCCGAACCCTGTGATGAGGTCGTTGACGTCTTTCGGAAGTGTTACAACCCGAGCTCGAGACACTTAAAGCGGCGCTCTTATTTGCTGCGGGTCCCGTCCTCTGTGCTGTTCACGATATCTCCTTAAGTCTGGTCTATTACGAGGAAACCGTCTCTCCATGCACCATTACGCGTCGACTGCTCCCAATCGCCTTCATTCATTGATGTCAGCTCATAAGACTCCGCATTACTCAGAAACTCCGGAAATGTTTTGACTCTGGAATATCATCCACTTCCGGGAAGTATGCGTGCGCGCACTTTCCGTGAATTTCATTTGCTAACTCTCACGAGGAGAACACAAATCATCGGGGTTTCCCCGATGAGAGAGAGGTTTTCGATGTCAGAAGCCGGAAGAAGCATTAACTCTCTGTCGAAACGAAAACAGAGCCGATGTCTGCAGGTATAGAGCTCGATTCTGAAATTATTCCCTCGACCACCAAATAGTTTGTTCCGCCGAGTTACTTCTTGTGGTTCGCTTCATGAATATGTTCCTGGTGGTTCGGGTTCGACGCAGCCGATGGCGGCCGTTCTCGAATTTCTCTCGACGTCGAGAAATCACGCATTTTGGACACTCGGCAACACGCAAATTATACGACGAACGTCTGAAAACATTCGAACACGCAGCAGGAGCGCCGATCGATCGATCGATTGGAGCGATCGAATACATTCGAGACGAATAAGATGGTGGAGAACTCGCTTGATCGTGTATCAATCTTGAGTATCCCCCTCTGTCCGATGGAGAAACGTCTCTGAATATTTGATGAGCCGCTTGGTGATTTGTGTGACGGAATGTCGCGAATTGGAAAGTACTTATCGTCGCCTCACGCAATAACGTTGCTCCAGAGATCTCGTTTTGATGCACCGTCCGACTCGGGTTACCTCGCCCCCGCTCGAACAATCAAAGCTCTTCTCCAGCCCTCGAAGCCGTCCGCGGTCGAGAGTCGAACTCTTATTCGAAGAAAGTCTGTGTTTCGACGAGGAACTCACATCTGGATGCGATGGGAGACATCACTCTCGCTGTTCCATGTATGTGTTGCGAACATAAAGAAACAGTTGCAGACCGTGCGGGTCTTCGGTTATCGGTCGAGTTGTTGGCAGTCGAGTCGTTGGGCGCAGGTCATTCAAGAGACTTGGACTGCGTTGATGTGGAGGCCATAAAATCTGCTCTGAATGATCATTTCTCATGGACTTCTAGTCACATAGATTCTTTGCGCGTTTTTGATGAAGTGGCCCATGCCATCGGTGAACTTGTTTTGCATTGAATGTGCGGAATAATGTGTAGCTCTCTTTGTCCCCGATTCAGAAAAACAATAAGAAACGTGGGCTCATCATAAAGGAACGAAAAACACGCCCAGAACTTTTCTCGAATCGTAAACTCGGGGAAGGGCATTCGTTGGTGTGTGCAGTTCTCGGTCTAATTGGCTTTTCAGATATTCACGAGCTCGTCCTTTCGCTCCTCACAGCTGTAAATATCAAAGCCGACCCACAGCATCGGTGACATTCAACTTCCACAGCTCGATTCCAAGCTTCCAGTCGTTGGAATGCGCCAACTCGGAATGGAACGAACGCGCAGATGCATCGATACTCTCGCGAATAGACAACACGGTTCGTTCGTTTGTTCCTTCCTCTCGTTACTCCTTCTCTCTTATAATTGTTCCGCATTTGTTTTTGCTCCCCAATGAGGTCTGTGAGAGGTCTATCTCTACTCCACGAGCACTAATTCCGGTATCAGCGCAGGTCGGACGTAGTGGGCGTGAGTACGTGTGACTGAGAGCAAGTATATTCGAGCGTGTATAAGTATGTTCTTATGTCCATTCCTTCGCAGGCATCTGAACGTCCACTGGCGTTCAATCTGTTTCGATCCAATCAAGATGCTCGCACAGCGATTCGGCCAATCTGTGCCAGGAGTGCTTTGCTATTCAATGATATAACATCTATTGCTGGTGGTCGATACGCTTTTGGATGGGGACTGAGCAATCTGTCATACAGCTACTGATCGGCTCGGAATCTGATGTTCAGTGAGCCGAAAATGGGACCGATACTAACACCGGGCTCGCTAGCTGTTTTAGATTTCGCAGCGAACGAAAATGAACACTTCCGCCGAAAGGGATTAAGGTCTCAGGCTATCAAACCTTCATTCAAGAGATAAGGTTCATGGAACTTCGGAAACCAGCCGAACCTCTGCTGCGACGACAGCTAGCGGCTGAGGCGACTGAGGGCGTAGTCGGGGGAATACGGGATGAAAGGGAGATAAAGGCGAAAAGTGAGGAAGCTGGGCCGGAGCAGCACGCGCCCTGTGTGAAAGTTGGTCGGCCCTTCAGCCGAGTCGAGTTCATCCATTGAACTCGAAGCTGTTCTTGACAGATCCGCGAATCGATGATCGCAGGATGAAAGACCCTCATCCAACAGTTTCTCACATACGGAACGTGATTAGTTCGTTCGACTTTCGATTTAGTCCGAGCGTTTCCTCCGGACTCTTCCACAGCGAACACCCGTTATTATCGATATCGTCCGCTTCAGTCCGAGTCGAAGACGGAAGGGCAGTGTCGAATTCAATACTGTTTCTTTGATCCTGTGATCGCCACAGCTTGACAGCTTCACGCAGCCTGACAGGGAGGGAACAACATTGACTTATGACGAGACCGGATACTGAAAGCTTCCTTGTCTCGTTCGCCTTCGTCGATGGCGACGACTTCCGATAAACCTATCCAGTACGCTTTATCGGTTTCATTATCTTGCTCCTTCATTGTCCGGTTGTCTATTGCGTGAGATGAAGGAGAGTGATTGCCGTTTCTTACTCCACTGTCGAGTGCGCGCATCGTGCGTATCTTCGGCGAGACAACATCAACGGAAACGTAGTTCGTCTACAGCATCTGTCAACCCGGAAAAATATCAGCCGGCCGTTTCGCGGATCTTTCTTCCCCAGCGCGTCCTTTTCTCTCCTACTTTCTTTCCAGAATTGACGATTCTCACGAGCGATCCGAGACGATTCTCACGAGCGATCCGAGACGATTCCAGGGAGGGAGAATATTTTGTTCAAATCAAGAACACTCGCTGCACGACAAAACCGCGCACTAATCCCGCTCCGCGTGAGGTTTTTTATTTCAGCGGAGAAAACACTGAGTTTGAATGCGCTAGGAAAACATGTTCCGGCCCGGATACTGTGTCACATCAGCCTTCCTCACAACAAAACCGCTTCTCGACGGCTCCGACAAAGCTTTCTGACTTCGGTGGTAAAAAAGCGACGCTCGGAGGAAATTGAGTCGGAATGTCTGCTGGCACGTCGGCTCTTCCTGTGCGCCGAGCTTAAAGGAGGACGTGAAGAGCTGAACACCCGATCATAGAACTTTGAAAGGTGATTTCAGTCATCAGCGATTCCCGATTCCCGGACCGCCACAACCTGGATGGACCTGAGTAAGAAAGCTCGACGTCTTGTCTCAGGATGGCATGCACAAGTTCCTCTACCTCCAGCAGGCGATAGGTGTGGCCTCATCGCCCTACAACTCACTCCTCAGCTGAGGTGATTATTCCCCGAGAAGCTCTTTCGAGACTAACGACTCGTTTAAGCCTCAAACGCCGCTGATAAGTACCGAGTTCCATGAGCGTATCGTCGTCAACTAGATTTTTCGAGCGAAACGGTTCTCCATTGACACACCATCTCCTTTTACGAATCCTCTGGAGTTGATCCGGGTTTCTTTGAAGGAAAAAACCGATACTCCTATGAAATCCGAGAACTTCTTTGTCGCATCGGCCGACACCAAGATAGCGCGGCCAATGCGTTCAGAGAGAACCATGAGTTAACTCATCGTCAGCCTGCAAGAATCCATGACATGGACAGCTTACTTCGTCAAATTAAGAACGATGCCTTATTGTAGAATCCGACCGGCCGTTCAGGGAGTTGGAAAAAATTAGTCCCGGGAAGACATTCTCCGGAGATCCTATTATAGACCACTTGGCCGACAGACGGGAAATTCGAAGCAAAAACAAAACGAGATACGTCATCCGGCCTGGTTGTGCTAGGTAGTGATGTTGGTAGCAGCGGGGTTGGTGCAGAAGACGTATCCTCGCCCAAATGGCAGCGGCAGGATGCGCCGCGCTTGTCTTGTTGCCGTGCGACTTCGGTAGACACAGTGCAGATACGTAACCAGTGTTGGTTCGTTTTTTTTTCCTCGCCGGTTCGGTCTTCGAAGACTTTTGTCAAATTCGCTCAGGCTCGGTATTCGTAACCTGTATTGCTCGCATGCACGCGGTCATCAAAACTGCACTGCGAAATGAGGAGCTACCGCAGCGACAAAGCGAATTCTCTTCCGCTTCGAAAGTTTCTCCGATGTCTTGCAACATAGGATCCTCCATTGTTGGGAGCTTGTTAGGGAGCCGCCTACGAACTGCTCGTCTAGCGGCAAGTTCGTTCCCTTCGGCTCCCTCTACTGATCGTCGGCGAGTCTGTTGTCGTCTGTCCGAGCCCTTCTACTCGTCCCTGCATCAGTGCATGCTATCTGAAAGACTTTGATGGTTTGCCTGTCCGATGGTAAAACAGAATATTCCTCGTTAGGCTTCCCGCGGGGTATATTTCCGGCCCGCTCGGCCCCGCAGACGGTCGACGATAGTGACGCGACGTTTATCCACGGTTTCTCGACTTTGCTTCGGTATCAAGTGATCGCAGGCACAAACCGCCTCGTCGAGATACCCAAACCGTCCCAGGGTCCGTGGAGTTGCTTCGGTCCAGGGCATTCGATCGCGAGCTTTCCCGGTGGGGAACAAAGTTGCGGTAGAGGATGCTGACGGACGTCGAGGGAAGAAAGTACACGAAAGTTGACATGAATGGCGCAATCAGTGGCCCTTCACTTTGAGCCGAAGAGACGTTCATGCACTCGACAGTGAGAGATGGCCGACATTCTTGGAACGATCTCAAAATAGAGCGTAAGCTCTTGTTCCACTTCAGTGGCCACGTGGGGTCACTTATCTCGCTTTTTCGCTGTCTTCTATCGCCTTTGACTGGCTGAGTGACTTGCTGATAACGAAGTTTCCAATATATGGTCTCATGAATCCGGCCGGCCGGCCGGCTGTTCTCTGGTGGATTGTCACCACTGACTCAGATTTTAGCAAATCAGGGCGTCCCAGTACTAACGTGTATCTAGTCGAGGGAATTTACTCTGATAATGAATATTTGATCGGAATGAGGAAGCGAGCGTGCCAAGGGAAGAACGAGCGAGCTGTCAAATCGAAGGCATGACGAAAACAAGAAATTCGTCTCCAAGTCGACACAAAAGCAAACATCAGGGCGGTCCAGAGTCCGAATCGCACAAACATCGACTACTTTGCCTTCCATCTCTTCCAATCTGATTTCAGCTCGAGGGGAAAAAGCGAAATTGGCAAACGAAGTATCACTCAGCGAGAGCTCTAGTCCTCTCTAATCAGGTTTGAATTATTTTCACTGATGGACGTCATTCTCGTGGATTCGTGAGGAACTCTCTTCCGTAGCGACCAGAGGAGGAATGGTGGTGAAAACTTTTGGAGAAGTCGCCCAACGAATCCGAACGCGTGAACATCCGCTGCGACAGCTGGCTCGAAGGGTAACCGACCTTCTGCTTCACTTGTATCCCTAGCCCTTGGCCAAGAGTAATAGGTTGGCCCTTTCAGGATCGCGTTCCAAAGATAGCCATCCTTCTCTAGCGCGGTTTCTTTTTGTCGCAAGTTTCTCCGTTCTCTTCTTGCTCCGCAAATTCCTCGCTTCTGCTTTCGGAGATCGAGCATTTTTCCATTTCGTGCGTTTTCCCGGGGGCGAATCAGCGATCTCTGAGATGGTATGGCGGATCTCGGTTTTTGGCTCGAATGATCCGAGGGCGGCTTTGATTCATCACATTTCACGCGAACAACATTTCTTCGCTCGCATGTTTTCAGGACGTTCTGCGCCAGTTTTTGGTTCTTTTCTGCAACTGACTCGAACTCTTCTGCATTGTTCCACGGGGAACTGTGTGGTCTCCGATCTCAACGGCAGTCCTCGGCAGCCGATCGGCTTCTGTGTCCTTAGAGGGCGTATGTTTGTCGGTAATCTATGAGTGCATAAGTTGCACCGCGGGAGCTATCACCAAGCGATGCTGCTCAGATGAAGGGTGAAAATGGCCTCGATTAGGACCTAAGCGGACTAACGATGATGCGATAGTACGACATCCGCGTCGGCGGCTGACTCTCCTTAAAGCAAGCGGCTGCCACTTCGTCCATATCAACTCACACATCTATCTCGGCTCAGATTCTCCTTTGTATGGTGTTTCTCTCACATCTGATCGATTTTGTAGGCGACCTAAGGTCAGAGAAGAAATTCACCGCGCCTAAAATGCCAGAGAGGTCAAGATTCTCGTTCATGCTCTGGGTTGGGGATTTACGCTCGCATTTCGAGTCGCTCCCCGGAGCTCGCAAGCTGGCTCACAATTTCGACTTGATTTGCGCTGGAATTGAGGTCACTCGCTATCATCCCCGTCGTCTGTGTCTGTGTTTCAGAGAGCTGGAGCAGGGTGCAAAATTAGAGCTTGGTGAATATGCAGAGCAGGGAACACCTCATGATGAAAAGGTCTTGTTAACATCGAGCCATGTCCGCAAATTCATCAAGCTTGACCTTTTACCTCGTGTTTGTTGAAGTCGTGAATTCCGCGCGGTTTTTTCCGATCCAACAGTGAGCAGCTCCTTGACCGAGGAAAGGCTCCAGCCTTCGGCGAAATTTCGTATTCTCGCTTTCGCTTAGGGAACGAAATCGTAGTCTGGCAACGCAACCATTTCTCCGATCCATCTCTTGATCGAGACAGCGACGATTCGGTTGATGTTCGTTCTGTTCTACTCGAGTTCTGCGCCAGCTGCACCAAAATGAGGGAAGAAATTTTGTCGACTCCAAAACAAATCGCGGAGACATTTCTCATAATCGAGAGGTCGTTCCCTGGCGAGAATCGTTCGTCATTCCGAAATGGCTGTGTCGCTGCTGCTTCTGTCGTTGTTGTTGTTGCTGCTGTTGCCGTGGCCCCTGCTCCTCAGCCGCAGCGGCTGCTGCCCACACCAACCGTGATGAGAAAACCGCGGGTCTCGGTTAAATTGCAGCGGGTCCTGTTTCGTTTACTCTGGAAACGCTGTTTCTTGGGCTCTGCTCTTGCTTCCCCACCACTGACGTGATGTTGAGAAAAACCAGGTCATTTCATAATAAAGTGGAATGACTATTGTTTCCGTTTGGATGTCGACAAATTGAACCTTGCACCACACAAACTGGCCGCCCATTCCATCTGATGAAATCAAATCCTTCCTTCTCAGAGACATTTTTCTACTTGAGATCGGTGCGCTTTGCCCACTCATCGTAGGTTTCAAGTGAGCACCTACTCCACCGGTCGAGTACTCCGATCCGTGTCTAACGAATCAAGTTTGAACCTACGGGTCCCTCGTCGTGCTTCCGCCATCTTGACGGGTCATATTCAAGTCTGTCCGACGACAAAGGAAACCTCGAGAACAGCTCTTAATCATGGAGAGCTTACGAAAGTCCAAGCACGAGGGGACAAGACTGCATGTGAGTAACGTTCACCGACGTGGCGCGCCTTCTGCAAACACGCTTCGCAGTAGTTTTGCGACATCTCGAACCATGAAGAGTTTCCAGTTCCGAGTTTTTCTGTTTTTGCGAGATTCCCATTCTCCGTGAAAGCTCCTGAACTCTTGAACTTCTTGAAGCAAGACGATTCGTCATGAGCGCGAACAACGCGAGTAGAGACCAATCGAATTTCATTCTTGCGAGCACTTTGGATACGGAAAATCGAGAAACCTTGAGCCTCATAAACGCCTCCAGACGTTGTTCTCTTGTCTCGAGAGCCTCGCAGGTGGCTCACAGTGGATCTGTCACAACAGCTGCGACGAGAGGTTGTCGAATTGTCTGCGACAACAAATCCTCAAGGAGGGTTTCCGCGAACGCTCAGCACTCGCAGGTAGACCCCACAAGCTCATGGGTAGTAATTCCGTTCTGATTCTCACTGGCTTTCACTTTTTCAGGTCTCTCCCTCTCGCTTTTCTGAGTTCGGGAACGGTTTCTGGTCATTCATCAAGAGTCTGTCTATCCTCCAGAAACTTTTGTGACGATTCCCTGGCATATCCTCGGATTTGCCGAAATTCCAGAGACTTCCGACAGGTTTCCAAAAACTCCATACGTCTGTCTTGAGTGAGCTGTCAAAGTATAAATACCCTCTTGAGACCCCTCAAGGTCATGCTGGTCATCAACTCGAAAGGAATTCGAGACTCTATCAATACCGATCTGATAACATCAGCAAGCCCCATCAAACAACACGAACGTCTTGGGCAGCGTTGTTTCGCTCGCTTCGCCACTTGCAATTTTGTTCACAGCGTGACAGTACACATCGTGCTTGTCCATTTACGGTTGTTGTTTGAGGAGGAGGAGGAGGCTGGACTTCGACGTGAATCATTTATCATACGAAGCTTTTGGATGACGTTATAGGTTCCAAGAGAACCCATCTGTGACGACGCTATCACCGACAGTCGTTGTTTCAACGGTGGCAGTCGCCTGGGCTGTTGACTTATCTACATGTTTATCATCATCATTTTCGTTCGACGAGTACCTGTTTCTCATTGCCCCTCTTGAGAAGTTGACGTTTCAACGGTTTTCCCGAACGCGTGAAGTCTACAACATATTGTGATCGAACTCGAGGGACAACAATACGAAAAGAAACCGGAAATCATTTCATGAGATTTGCTCGAAAACCCTCTCAGATAGAAGTCGAGTGTTTACACAAATGGCAGCGACCAGATGATCCGGTAGAGTTCGAGTAGATAAACATCGATAACCGGGACCGTTGGTGGAGTGCTATCACGTTCCAAGCCTCTCAAAGCTACCTGTGGCTTAATGGCTCGGTGAAAGGCCGCAACGCCAGCTGTTCCCACGAGTGTGACATAAGAACAACATTTCGAGCGATGCAACCGACTTCCGCATGAAAGATTCCGACTCGAAAGAGAAAACGTGGACAGTGGAGCTTCACAATGCGGGATCGGGAGAACTCGCTTCCAGCTGTTTTGGTCCCTAGAGACGAAAGTCACAGTCTTTCCTTCTTTTCGATGAATTTATCGACACACTTCGGAGCGTTCATAGTGAAGCTTTACTGCCGATCGAGTCGCAAATCCCCTTCACGCTAGGTTACGTTCGATTCCGCGTCGTCAAAGCCGATATCACTCCGCAGATGCTGCAACGAGTTCTTCCAAAACACTGCATACGAAAATAGTGGGTTTCCCAGCGCCACGACATTCGTTAATTGCATCTTGTAATTACTGCAATGCCCTCGTCGTCTCTCTGGGTTCCTGGATTCCTTCCGAGTCGGTTGGATGCTTCAAAAATATCCGCGATTCCTCCTCTGAGTCTCTCCGAACAACTCCGATTCGATCGAACTCGAGGAATTTCTATTCCACAGAGATTTTTCGGAAGATCTTCCATCTTCGCATTTCGATTCGGGATTTTTCGATATTCTCGGAGAACCCCCGAGGACTGTGGAGACCACTGACGCCTGTGCTTCTCTCGATTCGAGTCGGCAAAAGGTAGGTAGACACAGCGAACGTTCAACGACCGAGCTTTTGACTGAAGGGAGTGTGCTCCAAGAGCATAATGATTATTAATTAGCGTGGAAGCCTCTATTACAGAGAATAACGCATTTGCGCAATGAATCACGGGAAACTCGGTTATCGGCGCATTAGGGACGTCGCCTCGTATCCAACACTGGAGCGTTTTGGGGAAAATCCTCGCGGCTAGGCTTCCCTCGAGACTCTAAGAAGGATGAGCCTCAGTGAAGCTGCGAATCCTCACAACCGGAGGATTGCAAGAAGGATGGGAAAACGCTGCTCCCGGAATGAGGTTGTTCCTCAATGCCTTCAGCCGCCACGCACGATGAGTTGTCACCGATCCAATCTTATGATGATGAGGAGGAAAATTTCATCCTGAGCTCAACCACTGAGGGACCCATACATGGAGAACGTGTTGAAAGAAGGCCGTCTATGTACAATCCCAGATGAGAAAGGAAGCCTGAAGAAAATCAGCGATCGCAGCTTGAATGCTCTTTCGATATCCCTCCTCCGAGTGCGTCCGAAAATTGGGGCTCGTTTGAGCAAGAATCTCCTCCCTCGTTCCGTAATCGAATTCATCACTCGAAATTCCGAGCCAGCCACGGCGATGGGTAGAGCTCGCTCGCACCGTCAATCATTAGATCAGATCAGACTTATTGGTCCGAATCGATTTCAGCCAATACATTGTTTCCCATTTTTCGCGCCTGCGCGTTCGTTGTTCTCGACGAGTAGGATGCACTCGGAGAAGTTCGATTGGTAAAGGTTTCATGGAAAACGTGGAGCATGCTCCATTGCTAGCCGGATGGAACATTCAATCTCATTGTTCCCAGTGCCGAGAGGAAATCATCGAAAAATCCCGTTTTCACACGAAGCTCCCTCTCGGAGAAGATCATTAGGAGTTGACCGATCGCTGATCGTCGATATCCAGTGTCAAGTTTTCTGAGTTCTGAGGTTTTCGGTGTTTCCGAAGCAACGTCCCTCATCCTCTGAGTTCTTTCTTCAGACTGTCAAAAGCAGGGATATTCTTTCTCGTAAGCAGGATCGCTGCGTTTCTCGAGCGACAAGGGGATCCGCGTTTTTTTTTCCTCTGAAATCTCAGTGCGAGGATTGAGGGAGACGAGAACGTGTGGTTGGTTTCTCGTTGCTATCGTCGGACGCAGCCATCCAGCCACCTTAGGCGGTCGGGCGAAGAAGAGAAACCGTCGCGAAGACAAGCTAGCGGCTTTTCTTCCCGCGTGTCGGATAGAACCATAGCGTAAGAGCTCTTCGTTTTCGTTGCGGCCTTCGCTGTCGAGCTCTCCAAGCTCTCAGAAAACTGTTCGCGATTCCTCGCGATCGGCATCTGTTCTTTTCTCACCAGAGGCAACGGGAGCACGGGCGACGGTGAGCGCCTCCTGAGCAAACGAAGAAAGGAGAGCAGGATGACAAAGGAATGACGGACAGCCTCCTCAGGATACTTGGGATAGCGCGTGGCTTCTGGCGGGGAGGAGGCGAGAAAGCAAGTGAGCGAGCGAGCGAGCGAGCGAGCGAGCGACGGAGACGGGAATCCAGACACGGTGAGCGACGACGGGAGTCTGGTACCACGAGTCCTAAGAACCCGCTGATCTATCTGAGCCAGTTGCACGGTCGGCTCTGCTGGCGATCGTCGAACTCCCTTGTCCCCCGTTTTTCCTTCTCCCCCTCCCCCTGTCTTCCAAGTTTTTTGAGGGCATCACGCCGAAAAAGCGTTCGGTAGCCCAAACAAAGTCTTCTCGGAAAGACCCTCGAGCCCCGCGTGCAAACTTCCCATACCCCAAACTCTTCCTCGCTGGCTATGAATAGTCGCTTAGAGGTCAGGGGGCGCCTCTGCCTCGCAGGATCTATCGACTCGACCGTCGGTTGGGCTCACGACCAGACTCGCTGTTTTCTCCGCTAGTTTGCACAAGTTTGACTCTCACTGACGCCAAAGCGAGTCATTCAATGAAGATACTCATATGAATGAAGTGTTCTCAGATTGTTTGTGGGGTGAGGCGCACAACCGACCGACCGAGCGACCGACCGAACGATCCGCCGCGCGACTGGCGGCCGGTTGGCTCTTGACACTAATTTTGGTTTAATGGAGCGTAGCTCCTTGCATATTAAATGGACGCGCTCATTCACCTTGTGTGTCGTCTTCTTCTGCTTCTTCTCCTCCTCTTCGGAGAAGGGAGGTCTCTCTATCTCAAAAAGCAATATGTTGACACTGTAGCCGCCGAGTTTATTAATTATTGTCTCCGAGGAAAACGGAGCGATGTACGTGAACTATTCTCTTCTCCCTGGGCACGAGCCGCGAGAGCGATGCACTCACCTGGTTTACTGGTCTTCAAGTCCAATCGATGATGTATTGGCTCAAAACAACGACACACAATTGATCGAGAGGTCTGCTCTTTCTCGGAATCCCTTCGGAACTATACGGAACTAGTCGCAACAGCAGCTTCCCCGCGGCACTGCAGAGATTTGCTCTGATTGCAGCGGTTGTTTCACGAGCTGCGGCTATTGTTGTTTTTTCTCCTCTTGGGGAAGTCTTTGCTGTTGTTGTTGTTGTGTTTTTCAACTTGGAATCTCTCTTCGGTCGTCACTGATTCTCAAGTCGAACTTCTAAAATTGGCGATCAGATGGTTCAACAAGTCAACTCGAGTGCTTCGGAGAGAAACACTTTAGATCAACAAGTTACGCTAGGACCATGATGGTCTCAATGGGTTTAACTACAACGATGCTGACAAAGATGCGGATGAGGACGAGGAAGCGAGGACGTATCCAACAGGTTTGGCTCCGCCAACTGAATGCTGATTGATTAACTGGCGGCTCAGTTCAACAAATTTTTCCACTTTGAAACGATGATTTGGTCGAAGAAGCTCGATGAAAATTATCCGGCTAGCGAAAGCCAGCGCTCACTCGATTCTGCGGTTTTCGCATGAATCGATCGTTGAACGTGGGAAGGGAAAGCTCATGGAATAGATCCTATGCAAGAGACACCACACTTGTGAGGCAGGGAGGTGCTCTCGTTCTTCTTCCGTATCCGTCGTTAACCTGTTCTACTCTCAGTTTGAGTCAACAGAGCACCTCCCGCTGCAGGTCTCTAGCACCTTGCCAGGTAGTCGATCGGAAGGAATCGCCGGGACTCCATTGATTTTCGAGTTTCAGATTTCAGCGTCGCCGCTCGAACCCGGAGACGCAGCTAAGCCGATAGCGCTGGGCGGACCGGCACCTCTTGTCGTCTCCATATCGAGAGCTCGCTGTTTTCGCTTCCTAACTACGCACAAAACACAACGAGTCGAGCACACTTGCACAGACGTTCGTGGATCTTTGCAGAACAACAACTCACACGACTTCCACTGCACCCAGCCCACTTCACGCAGACGGTCTGACGAACCGACTAACTGACCGACCGACCGACTGACTGACTGCCTAACTGTGTGCCTGCCTGACCGACCGACTCACTGCCTGACTGCCTGCCTGTCTGCCTGCCTGCCGGCCTCTCTGTGCCCGGGTGGATGTACACAGAGGAGAATAGAGGAGCCCCAGGAGCAGCCGGTACGATGATGCGGGACCTCCGCAACGCCAGCGCCCCCTGTCCGGGCCCCGCAAAAGCAAAGTGGCGATCGCCAACAATTGTTCCGGCGTACAACGTAATAACTTGAAAAACATTCCCGAGCATACTTCATAAGGTTTCTTCGGTCGCTGCTCATTCCGTATAATCGACTCTTCTTAGCACTCGGACCTCGAAGGCAATTACCGATGCAAATAAAGTCAATAGCACTCATTTCTCCGTCGATGTCGATGCCCGCGACATTCGCTATCCATATCAGAACGGTTGCAAATCGCTTCGTGAAATTCAGTTTGGTCTCGGAAACTTCGTGAGGCGTCACAAAACGTTCGTTTCCGAAAACGGCGTTACTTTTCTCGAGTCGGAACGGAAGAACCGGAAATATTTTGTTCACTATCGGATGTTGTAGCAATTCAGCCCCGCGGAAGAGGAGGGAGTCCAAGATTTCAAAGGTAACCTGGAAGCGACTTGGGCGTTGTGCCCTACGTGACCGTGTAACACAGTCTCTAGGGTGACCGTTAAAGAAGACCCGTCCGTTAAGGGTCACACAACTTGCGTTGTCATCGATCGAAACACGCAGTTCATAGAAACACTCTCTCCGATCGGCCTTTTTTATATTATATTATATTATATTATATTATATTATCGGCAGTTGCAATGGGTTCGATCGGAAAAAGATGAATCGACGACGTTGAACCGCGTATACTCCGTGAATTATTATCAAGATACGCATCAAATTCGCAAAAACTGTCCATCCATCATTCGGTTCCTTTGGTGGAATTTCATTTCATTATACATCGTACACTCAGCCTCAACCAGGAACTCGGCAGCTTGTGCTTTCAGGTTATAGCGTCTCACTTGCCCTTCCGTCTGGCTGCCTGTCCGTTTGCCTGCTACTTGCTTTAATCCTTGTCGTTGCTTTTGGTTGCTTGCGAACGTCTGAACCTCTTCTCCTGCCGCCACATGCAGCCCTTTGGCCCGGAGCTAACTCCGGTCACAGGCTCCAGGTCAGTTACAAATGTCTGTACACCGACCGACGCAAGCAGGCCGGGGTTTTTGTTTCACGCATCGACTGTTGGAAAACAAAGCGAGAGCGTGTCGAAATCATTCTTTATTGGAGACATTGATTCCGATCGAAGACGATAGATTCTCGGAAAGCAAGCCCACGTTCTCACCTCTGAAACGTGAACCGAGGACGTGAAACTGTTTCTGAGTTGAGAGTTTCAAGTATTGCAACACCGAAAAAAGCAAAGCAATATCGAAAGGAATTCCGACGTTGTGACAAATAGCTCTGGGCAAAGTAAATTTATTTTCGTTCGGCCCGGGAGTTCTCTCTATTCTTAGCTTATTCATAGACAACCCGCCCGAGAACAGGTGGAAGGACTCAGTTACGAACGAGCGATCGCGCTCTGATCTCAGCGAAGGATTTTATTAGAAGTGTCGTCAAATATTTACATGGAAATAAATACCGACTCGGGCGACAGCTGCGAATTCAAAGCTTAATCCCAACGTCCTTCGTCTCACATGCCAGGACATCTCCACGTTCATGATCGGGAAGGATTTCAAGTACAGCCTCTTCGACCAAAGTCTTTTTGGTTGCGTACGTTTCCACAAGGTATCGCCTGACCTTGAGGTCGAGCTCCGCCGGGACATCCATTTGAACCATGTACCTGAAATGGAGAACGATGGAATCTTACGCAAGTCCGATCCAACCGGTTGGCCGGTAGACGAATGCGAATGAAGTTTCATCACGAGATCCAACACTGGGAATGTAGGCACGGGCCCCAGCGAGTATCGTCTATCAACTGATTGTGAGTTCGATCCAAAAAGGGGGAGCATCGGGGGAAACTGCGGATTTTCTCAAGAACCGTTCAGATATCTATGGACGGAAAAGTTTGGTAACAGATTGAGACAATCTGATCCAAGCCGCTTCGCAACTCATCTGAGGGCTCCGGTAATACCGATCCGGCTGGTTGACAATAATCATTCGAGCGATGTTTGGCGATCAGCCGAGCTTGTGGCCCAAGGATGCTCACTGTTTTCGGAAATGTCGCAAACTGCACTCGAATTCCTGTCTGTCGCGGGAGTTTCATTCAGGGTTCCGGTCCTTGAAGGGTCTGCGCATGCCGCAGGATTAAGCTCGATTTACAACCTCGTTGGAGCCCCGTATACTGAGAAGAGAAACCACTTTGATGTTCTCGCACGACGAGGGATTATTTCGCGAGAATTCAAACGCGAAAGGGTCGCTCATCAACAAGTCCAGCGAGCCGAGCCCGACCTCGTGAGATGCGCCCAATGTTATGAAGCCGAACTCACTGACCGGGGACAAGATGATCCCCGTTCGATCAACTCTATCCAGCGAACTCAGTCTCGCTTTCAGTGACGTTTATCTGCACGGCTATTTGTCAAAATGACTCGGTGTCAACGGTGACCTTCCAGGGTTAGCTTAGCAAGCTGATCCATCATTAATTCGAGTGTCTCTTCAGTGCATATAACGTTTGGTAGCGATGGCGGACGATTCCACATATTGGAAGAAAGACAGATAAAACTAAGAAGTATGGACCCTAGTTTGCCGGAGGTGAACTTTTCGAGCCGAAATGGCGACTTGCAGACGGAAGAGTGAAAATCGATACCCGACCTGGCTTCGAAACTCACCGAACGACAGAATCCATGGACTCTTGATACTCGGCTTTGCCCCGCACAGCTGTCGCCACTATATCCTTGATTTGGCCGAGGATGAATGCGAATATAAATGACCCTGTAATGGACTCTTGATTGACATTCAGACAGAATTCTTGTCCTTCAGGACACCCTCTTTCCCAGGGAGATTATTGACATTGTTTCCCGTCCCGAGATCTGACCTTCCAGCCATAGCGTTGCCATAAAGATATACTCCCACTCGTTCGTCGGTCTGGCGTTCTTGCCGATTCCAGCCGCTGTTTTGAAGCTGAAATAGAAGCAGCGGATGTATATCAGCTCCCCAGCTCCCTGGAAAACGAAACCGTTGGAACCGATCCCTGCAAAAAAACATGGAGACCGAACCGTCCATTAGAATCATTCGCCCTCGGATTGTCAATGATGGTGAAAAGTCGTGGTTTCGATCGCGTCTGACTGAGTCACTCGCGTAGTTCGGAATGTTTGAAGTTTAGATTCCGGAAACCGTTCCAAATTGTTTATCTTCCAATTTTCCTCCACATTCAATAAAGAGGGGACGAAGAAAGAAACATTCCAAGTACCCTGGATTCTCGAGATGACGTAGTACGCACACGCGTTCAAATGGATGACGAAAAGCATGTACGAAACAATGCGAATCAGACGCCATACGAACGCATTCTGCAAAAGAGCTAGATTGAATCCACAATAATGATTGATATTTCGGGGAAAAATCATGGGCGACATCCATGAACTCACCCTGGACACCATCTCCATCTTTCTGAAAACCACCAGATATCTTTCAAACCTCAGGAGTCGGTTGAATCTTAGCAGAGGTCCCAGAACGGTAAACATATTCACTGCATAGTCCAGCGGAATGAGCGACAAGAGATCGCGTCTCAACAGAGGTCCCTTCCGGTAGATTTTGGCGGTTTTTCGAAATGACGTCACCGTGCATCCAGACTTGGAACATCGGAAAAGAGAAAACTTTCAAAGACGAATCCCGGAAACACTCCAGAGCATTGGAATATGACTAAGAATGACCGATTTGGGATTCATTTCACAGTAACCTTGTAGAACCTCTCTCGAGGTCTTAGAACGCTGACATCGATTATGTAGGCGATGTCACAGAGCACATCGAAGGGCTGGAATAAATACGTTGTGTCGCCTTCCCAGAAACAAACTCTCAACAATGGAGTCCATGCGTTGTAGGCGTAGGCCACGGCGATCAGGAGTTGCCACGCCACATACCTGTCAAAAACAACAGAAGTGGTTGGAATATCTTCGAGGGAACATCTCGAGGATATTTTGAGCAGAGGACAAACAAGCTGAGTGTTAGCTGCGTCGAAACACCGAAAGGGAACACTTCCTCCCCGTCTGGATCGACTCGGTCTGGTATTGGACCGGGGAGTAATCCAATCACGTCAGCCGAATCGATTCGTTTGGCGATACCTCGAGAGAGGGAAGCAGAAAAATTCAGCCGAGGCTCGCAACCTACCTCTGATCTTGAGGATCAAACGTTTTTGTCGCAAAAGTTTTCCACTTTTGAAGGATTTTATCAGTGGGCTGCTCCGTCGGAGCCACACGGCTCATGTTGGATACATCTGGGGTGGACTTCGATTCGTTCGACCTGATCCGCGTCAAAACTGAGACGATCGACAGATGACCCGGGAATTAACAGAGATCACGCGAATGGCGTGCGCCAATAGTTTGGTTGATAACGAACACGCAATCGGATATTGGAGAGAGATGAACGTTCACAGCTACGAAGAGCGGACCTCCAAAACGGCAGCTGTCTTCGTTGTCAACAACTTGATCCCCTATATCTGTTTTAGGGATGGAAAGCCTGAGGATAGAATGAGTTATCCTCAATTTGCTTGACTTTCATCTTCGAATTCCCGACAGTTTTCATGATTTGTATTTTAGATTTCAATCTTTCAAGTTATGGTTTCCCGACAGGGTCATAAGTTCACCATCCTTCTCGTCACTCGAAATTGATTTCCGACGAAATATCACGTGGCTCATAGATGTCCTCTTTCCATGGCACGGAGAGACGTTTTTGCCGACCGGTTTCGAGGAACATCTCGAGGTCATCACGAATTAAGTCCGTGGGCTCTTGAGCTCCCAAAGAAAATCCTAGTTCAGATTGATCTGCGAAGGATGAAGGAAGTTCTCGATTGGCTCCTCCTTGCTCTCGGAGCACGACCGTGTGCCGATCTCGGACAGTATTGTATTAGCGCTATCTTGATCACTGCCGTATGGAAACCGATTGAAAATTCGAAACACCTCATTTGCATCAAGAAAGAAAGAGAGAGACAGCGATTGCAAGTTGTCAATGCTCGACATTAATTCGATTTTTGCAGTGATTAGCTCCCGATCATAGGCTCCCTTCGTCGCAAGCTCGGGATCTCCGTAGCGTTCCCTCTGTCGATTTCTGGGGTTGTGAAACACCTTCCAGCGTGATGCGGGCCACGTTCCGCCGGGGAAGAAATAGTTGTGAAAAGCTTCGAGTTCGTTACATCACCTCACACGTGACTTCTCCTGCATGGCTCCGCCGCAGATCGCGGAATCGCGCACAGGAGGCGTAGAATTCACGAAAGAGAAGGGAATGGGCCCATGCATAGAGGGAAGAAAAAGCGCCCTGCTGCCTTCAATGATTGAGCATCTCGATGAACTGGAACTGAGAAACCATTGTCCGCTGCTGTACTAGCATCCATCTCAACATTGACTCGTACTCATGGTGGATGCTCTCTTGGAAGATTCAGAAAAAAGTCGAAATCAATCGCTAAAAACCTGAATTCGGATTGAGCTGATCATCAAATCGATAGCTGACTCCCGAAGAAGGAACGACAGGTTTTCCACTTGATGTCGGCTCCGTGGACAAAAGCTTCCATAGGGCACTATCATGAGATTTCCAGTGCCGACGGAGAGGAGAGAAAAAAGCGAAACCGTCTATCAAACTTGATCATTCATCAATAGATATTCACTAGAATGTTTTGAAACGACTCCTTGGGATGAAGATTCAATGAAGAAGAGCGCCACCGAGCTGCAGTGATGGTGACGGGAAGAACCTCGACACTGTTCTGCCATTGTTTCCTGCATAAAGCCGCCGCCTGCTGTTGTGCTCCGTGAGATTGTTGTTGAGAGTGAAAGCGACATGGTCTGCAGCTGTCGTGCTTGCATTTTTATCCGACATCCTCTTCTTAACGGTTTTCCGAAGAATGATGATGATGACTTCTATAGTTTCCGCTGGACGCCTCGCTCACCAACGGTTCCGTTCACTGCTTCCTGTCGGCGGCGATCCCTCAACGGAACGTTCGCGATGGAACGTCCTTTAACAGTGGTTTCATATTTACCAAAACAAAAATTCGAAAACTCACACGGTAGCTCTTAATCGATTCAGCGAATTCCATTTGGACACGTAACGAGGAAGTGAAGCAAACTTGAATTTTCCTTCCTTAAAACGTTCACGGAAAGTTCAAGGTGACTCCAGAAGCACAAAGTTTGATCAATCGTTCACGTCACAGAAAACGTGGATGCAGTCATTCGAAATTGATGATCCCATTGCCCGTAACCGTTCGGCTTCTAGAGAAAGTTGTTTGAAGGTGCCACAAGAATGTTTCAAATTTTCGTGAGCTTCTGCAGCAAGCGAGGTCAGCACACTGTTAACAATGAGCTTCATCTAAAGTTACATCAATTTCCCATCGACACCAGCGTAACTCACGAGGCTAGTGAGAAACATCAGTGCAGGAAACCTTCATGCGAGAACAACGCGTGAGATGTATGCTTCGATTTTTCGGGTGCTGGACACGTTTTTTCGGCTTCCTGGAAGTTAGCTTCTGGGGATGCTCGCTCAAGATTCGCATTCTTTGATATGCGGTCGTTAATACCGAACTCACATGAATGCTTCACGCTCGGAGGCTAAAACTGTTGCTCCTTTGATCGAGAATTGACCCTAGACGGAATCTCGAGACGTGGACGCTCATTTTCGTTCCAGACTTGATTGGAGGCCTTCGATTCTCTTCATTTCCCATACATCTATTGGAAAACGGAGATTCAATCACCCAAAGAGCTTTAAAGAGTTCTAGTTTTGTCGTTGCAATGAAAGCTTCTGCAACTACTGTTCGAGTTGATAAATGTCACCCACCCAGTGACAACTTTAGTATTTCTTTTATTCAAAAGCGGGATTTGCTTCAAGTTGTCGTATTCAAATTGCGTCACCAATAGTTTTGGTAACGCGAGCGCAAGCCTTCGTATCCGGAGTGTTTGACCGCATGCTTGATGGCGGAATGGTCCGGGTCCTCGGTCGAAGAAATGCCTCTGGAAATCGCATGAATAACTGCAAGGTTTCGGTTCTTGGCTCCGATTGTCCCCCAACCATGACATCTAACCGAAACAGTAGAGGACCATAGAGCGAAATCACATATTCTGGATCGGCTGACATTGTCTCATGTCGAAAATTCGCGTGCGGGGTTGACTTCGATGACGCGAGACTGGAACAAAGAACCTCGACGCCATCAGAAACCACGGTGACGGGACGAACGGAAACTACGTTCCACATATCATTTCCAAACTACGACATCCTTTGATTGGGATGAGGGAATTCGGAGCTTGATTCGTGAGCGTTCGAGCAAACGACATCGCTTCCACATCAGAGTTCATCTCGTGATTTCATCGTCGCATGTCAAGATAAACAGCCGGCGGCTACGCGACCTACGGCCCAGTGAAGCCTCGTTCCCGCTCTCGAATAGAGAAAGCCGTGGCACCTATCCGCGCCCCGAGCGTCCGATTCAACATTCAACGAATTCGCTGTTCGATTCGGTTATTCACCCGTACATCAACGCCTGACTCGCGGAATGATATCGATGGGCTTTGCAGAGGGACTCGGATGTTTCAATTCTGGGAGCAACTTTCATTATTTTCATTGATTCCTCTGCGCATGATTCTCTCCAGAAAATATACAAGTACTACTCAGGCATGATTTGAGTAGAATGTTTCGGAGCGCCTCCTTTCTCTCGTCAGAAGCCCTTACTGGCAGGGGGCTTACCTCACCACAGCTTGCTTGGTTTCAACATAACGGCTCCAGTTAGCTCCAGAAACGACCCGGTGCGCGGGAGTTCTTAGCAGTGCACGAGTGTTGTTCACAGTGGGAAATTAAGCAAAACATCCATTGCAACCCCAGAGAGGCACCATGCTGCTTCTTGGAGTGTCAGCGTTCATCTTAGTCTCAGGTAAGGACGTTCTGGATGTTGGTGACGCGCGTGGAATTCAGAAAAGCATCATCTGCTTTCTGGGAGCTTCTGGGAAACAACGTGGAAGCGACGCTCGCTTAACTTGGGCATCAATTAAGTTGACGCAAACTGTTGGTAACAAAGTTAACGATGCGACTTCTGTTTGAGCGTTTAATTATTGCAAGGAGGAACAGAAAAAAAACCTGTCTCTTCTGTTCTCAAACAATGAGGGTCTTGTGTTCAACTTTTTTCAAGATTCCTGTCCGTTTCGTCAGTGTGATTCCGATTCGAGCGAATAAAATCGTTGTGGAAATGTCGCGCTCGTCGGGGTGACTCCTCTTTTCCATCAAAAAGTCAAGTTTTCTGGTTACGTGGACCTCAAGGATCAGAAACACACGACATGAATATCGAAAGTA
Source organism: Neoseiulus cucumeris (assembly GCA_021527715.1). Lineage (NCBI taxonomy): Eukaryota > Metazoa > Arthropoda > Arachnida > Mesostigmata > Phytoseiidae > Neoseiulus > Neoseiulus cucumeris. Next base: position 647,647 of record JAJSRV010000031.1, on the reverse strand, counting down.
ATCTGTGGTCAACGCTTTTCGGGATTAGTGTTGATTGCTTTCATTATTCGACTCAGAAAGCACACCGAAGTTGCACAAGCGAAAGGGTGACAGCGATGTAAACATTCGACGAAGTGAATCCATCGCGAGTTCCTTGTAGAAGAATGATCTAATAGGTTGTTTGTCCAGCAGTGTGTCGTGACACTCGTGAAACTAATTAAAACACTAGTGTGTCGCAAGGCGTGAAAAACGATGCCGATTTCGCGGGGAAATGAACTTATCACGACGTCGCGGCCGAGAGAAAATATCACAACTGTAAGCCGGTGCTGAATTTGGCTTGAGCGGCTCCAGTGACAGATTTCTTAAGCGCTTGTACATGATAGTGAACAAGTAGTCGAATGAATTGATCTGTTTGCCGATCCCCGCGAGGTGTTCGTTTCTCTTTTTGTGCTCCTTCGTCGCCGCGAAAAAATAAATATAAAGAACATCTGTGTAAACTGTGTAAGTCCGTCCTGTAGTTACCGATCCGTTCATAATCACAAACGCAGGAAAGCCCTGTCTCGCTCGTGATGTCGAAGCCGTTCGGTATAGCAAATTAGCTTATTTCTCAATTTTTTTTTCGTTCGACTCAACATTAATCGCCCGAGTTCCGGTTGCGAATTCATGCTCTTGGTTTGTCTGATTATGCTAGCTTGAAGATTTCTAAGCAGAACGACCTCCACTAGGAAACTTCTTTCCTGTAGTGGTGGAAGTGGTCGTCGGCGATCGAAGAATGAACCTTCCGATCAAACTCTCGAGAATTTTCAAAACATATTGAGCTCCGATCGATTTCCGAATGGATGCTGAGACACTCGGCCACCGGCTCCCGCGGAAGAAACCGCGTGCGCAAGGAAACAACTTATTGTTGTCACTGATTCACCGCGGAGTTTCGAGTTTCGGAACCCTTCTCGAGAATCTCAGCTCGAACGGCCGAGAGCCAAAGGCGGAAGAATCGCGGAAAAGTGGGTAAACTCACTCGGTGCAGGAAGGTTCGGTTCTCCCTCGTTCAGGGAAAAGTTTTAAATTAATCGACCTTTTGGCGAAATCTAACGTTCTCTGCCCATTGCGAAAACTCCATTCCGTTTGAAAAGCGAAACGATCCGTGGATCATTTGCATATCAAACAAAGAGTGTTGCTTCGGAAACCAATCGACAGTCTCTCCTCAGCCGATGCGATTCAGAGCTTTCTAGGAGTTGTGACCGTGTCAGAGATCTAGGGAAAACGTTCATCACAGAATCTCGAGATTGATTCTTTGCTGCTTTTTCACTGAAATCTATCGAAACCGTCGAACGATGCACTCGAGGAGAAGATGGCGTGAACGATGATTGAAGGTGTCGGCCTGTAACGGTGAACGCATCCGTTAGTCTGACGAAAAGAGCTCCGGAAGTAAAATGAACAGACCAGGCACGCAAGCTGATTTTTCACATCCACGCTTCCGAGAAGAAGCCACATGAGTCATTGGATTTCTGATTGGAAGTTTCTCAACCGTTGAGTGTGCACAGGAGATTTTAACGCGTTCGTCGACCAGAACTTCTCATTGGTATGAACGGTACTGGGATGCCCCTCACGGTTCCGGGTCAACTGATTCGAGGTCTGAGAGATATTCAAAGAAAGACATCCGAATCTCTGAAATTCAGATCAATCAGCTCGAACAAAACCCTCGATGGCCCTTGTAACCCGTAATCGACATTTTGAGTGTTTGGCATCGTAACCAACAAAGACAACATCAAAACCGCGTTTTCGGTAGGGTTGCGTTGGAATTCCGCGTCAAGCGCGGCCGCGTGCTCGTCCGTTTGGCGGACGGACAAGCGCGCGCCTGCTTCGACGGTCACAAGGTGCGCGATTCGCGTCGTTGCATCGAACTGCATCAATTCATTGACACTTTGGCTTGCGACTTTGAATTCTGGAGTTTCAGACGTTTCCCGACGGTTTTTGACAGCCTCAAAACTGTCGGGGTCGCGATATTCTGCGACCTGCGTTCTTTGCCGTTCAGCAACAGTAACGGTTTGAACTCCGAAACCACCAGGAATCCTAGAAGAGGTTCAAAAGCTCTGAATATGCTGTTTTTGAAAGTTTTCATGCTCATTCACAGGAGTGATCGATGGAGCTCTTACTTAAATGGATAACAACAATCTGAGAACCCGAGTCAAATTCCGCAGCAGCGAGCGAATCGTAGTCTGTTGGGACACAAGTCTTTGACCAAGAATGTCCCTTGCAAACTTTCCACTTCTGCTCATCCGGAACAATGGTTTCTTCCGTTAATTTTTGAGCTGTGTCCAATCTTCGCAGAGATCTCGCTGCGCTCGAGCGTTTAGCGCGGAAGTTCGAGGGAACGATCCGCATCTTTTCCCGCCCGAGTTGTCACTATTGATTATCATTTGAAACCACTGCCCGATATCTGATGATTGAGCTCGGAACAACTCAACCGAGCTGGACCGTTCCTGACTTTCAGCAGATTATCCTCCTTGCTGATTCTTCCGGTGATTCGGCCGAGGATGGCGACTGGAATTAGAAAACGATGGAGTGACAAATTGATCTGCATCCCGCACTCGAACCCCTCCATAGTTATACATGATGCTTGTAGTTTGAGCACGGATTTATCTGTGAGACTTTCGATATACATAGATCACCCCCATTATGAAGGATCGCGATTTTGAAAAATCAGAATAGTTATAGAAGGCATCGCGTCCAAGGATCCTCGTCGTTGATGTCGGGTAATATCGATTATGGTTGTATCATGTCAGAAGTAATGAATAGTCTCACAATCAGGTAGTATTCTTGTGGTAATGTCGAATGTAGGCCAAATGGTTAAGACAATTTAGAAGCACCGCTTGGTGTGTGCGGAAAACTTTTCTTATCGTGACAGCATCATCCGATTCGTTCAAATCAAATGTCGTCAAATCCGTCGTAAGATAAGGCGGGGTCAACCTCGAAAACTGTGGAAGTAAATACTTCGTTCACAGAAAAGCTGTGTTACTCCATGATTTAGCGAAGGAGCCTTTTCAATTCAGCAGATACGAACGCGACCCTCCTCGTCGCAGCGATATGACAGCGGTGGCCGCTGTTGCTCAGCGTTGAATAAGAAGGCGGTTAGAATGAAGTTATTATCTATTCGTGGCAGAGCTGAAGCGCATATGAAGTTAAATCAATAAAATATTGAACCCTTGAACGTCTATAGAAGCAGGACGAGACACTGCGACGACGGCTAAAACCCGACCAAGGCTCGATGCGCGTCGAAAGAACCACAGTCAGACCGCGCGCGCCGTCCTTCACCTGACGCACGCTGGAGTTACGTAAAGAATTATCATCATCATCATCATCTTTATTATTATTCAGACTAGCGGTGCGACAGATAATCAATTGGGTTTCGTTCTTCGGTTCAGGAGCTGAAGGGTGGACGAACAGGCTCACAAAACCGGCGAAGCCTCAAACTCACAGGAGTCATGGCCTTCCTTCCTCTTCGATTGCCTATTCTTCCAAATTCGCGGAAATTCGGATTCTCCGATTGTCTGTGAACAGTTGTTGCTCTGATATCCGATTCAAGGTGCAGCCGAAAAGAGCTTACTAATCCTTTAATCTCATGAGGAGAAGTGTACGTGCGATCAGTTTAATGCACTGCCCTCGACTTTTCTGAGCTTAAACCTCCCTGGATCTTGATCCTTCGTTCTTTGCGAGGAAAGTTTCGTGACGATCGAGAACGACCGACTTCATAGTTCGCCTTCGTGGTCCTAAAAGACGGTCATCGAAAAATATCCGTGGTCAAACGTCGCAACAAACGTTTGGTCATCCACGACCTTTGTGATGTCATCTTTGACTGAAAATTCTCCTGACAGGTGTTGTGCAGAGAAAGCTCGAATATTTGGTTATTCATTGTCTCGAACGGTTTTGGAATTCTGAGAAGAACATTTGACCCGCTTTAAAATTCAGTAGCAGCTCGCGGAGCAAGGTCGCAGCTCTGATTTGATAAATGCGCCTTTTTTCGCTCGGAAAGAGCTCAGATAAATCCGGGAGTGAGTGAACACGGAACGGGGGCGAATAAAAATCTCACTTGTGTCTTGGTTTTTTTTTGGATCGACGAGCTTTTTGTGTACTGATCGCGAACTAAGATAATTATTCTGGTGCAGACGCAAGGAAAGATTTATCAGAACAGATTATTCAATTGCAGCTCCTGTGGCGAGCGGGCCCGAGTTGAATCAGACGCCTCCCCCGAAGTGACAGCGACCTTCCAGGGCCGTCGAAGACTTTCACTGCACAGAAATCGCCAACGATCGAATTGGAGTCAAACTCCTACCGGTCGGAGTGATATCTCAGATTTGAAATCTTAAGTACGTCCTGCTTTGACATCTAATAAGTGGGGCCAAAAGTGTCCGGATGGAGATCGTGATGAATGGTGGATACAGAAAAAGCGATGAAGAGCAAATTATTCCCTTTTCGATTGATCGAGAGCCACGAACACTGACCTTTCGATCCTCGATATCTTGCAAAAAAAGATTCGAAGATAAGGCGGTAGCTGGACCCGAAGCACTTATTTGTTGTCATAATTGTTGAAGCCTTATCGCGCTGAAATACAACCAAAAGGTCCACAGACCAAACAAGTGCCGAGGAAATCCTTGGAGAAAAAGCGCTCTGAACTAGGTCATCTGACGGAAAACTTCTGAAAATCTGAGCTTTGGTGCTCAGTTGAGATGTCAGAACAACGCTCGCCGTGAGCAATTCTTTAACCTGGAGGAATCAAAGCGGATCCGGATTCCTTCAAAGAAAGTTTTCGTGTTTTCAGTTCGATCGAAAGTAGTTTCCGGCGCTCCGAGCGGCGGAAAAGAGATCAAGACCCGTCATAAGCGATGACGATCCATAAAGAGCCCAAATTGAAAGGTCTCAAGAAAGAATGTCAAAACAGAACGCGAGTTTCTATCGCAACTTCAGCCTACTCTGGCGATACGCACGGTCACCGTCCCACGCAGAAAGCGGAGCAACGGTCGCAGCGGGATGCTTCCACCGTGAACAACGTCAAGGAACTGCTCTGGGCGCGTACATCACGCACGCGCGAGCATATATAGTACAACAGAAACTGACACGACCGACTCCGGTTCTGTGAACAACAAAGGTCGGGCGACGCTGTCTCGGTGAGCTGAAGCAAGAAAAAATCGATAAAGACTCACAGAAATTTGTTGTGTTATTCCACGAACTCGACAGCTTACGTACTTCAGCCACGGCTTTATTTTTTTCGACTATCTTTAATTTTAGCTCCGGATGCACTAAAGCGCGACAGTGGCCCTTAATAGCAGCAAGGTGTTCGTTTAAGAAACACTACTTACAAACATGAGAATAGAAAACAGAGCTAGAAGTACTGTCCATCGCTAGAACAACAAGCAAGCACGTCGCGTCGTTGAGAACTCGAATCGAACGATCGATTCATGCAGGAACTGGAATCACCATCACCATAACCTTTCTGGAAGACGAGAACATAATCTAAAACGAAGTGAGGTTTGCCAGCTCACTCCCATAAACGAGTTTGTCTCCCATAAAAGTGACATCCGAGTGATTTCTTCCGCTTGTGTCGAGCGCGAACTTTGCATAATCCACCAGAAACTCAACGGTCAATTGTTCTCCGTCCACCCGTTCTTTTGAGGTTTGAATTTCACAATGTTTCTGACAAGCTTTATATTCTCGCTCACAACTGGCAAGAGTCTCCCCTGATGGAAACGATTCCTAAGAAGAGCGGTTACGCTTCGGAAGAGAATTCACATGATGAAGAATAACCGTCGCGCTCCGCGGACTGCACGACACTTTCGCAGAATGTTTCGGAAGTTGACAATATTTCTTTCCGGGGCTCGACTCATTGGCTCGAAATGACGCGAAGGTTCACAACGAAAGGGATGTATTCTTCAAAGTTATTTTTTTTTTGCCAGAGGGAGACGGGGGGCCTACGGCACTCGTAGACGACTTTAGGCCTTGAATGGAAAAGAGCATAACGGCAGTCGCGCACTGTGAATACCGTTGGTGCTGCTGCTGCTGCAGCAGCAGCTGCCACCGCCGACTTCCACGCAATTGTTTTGCTGAGTTCCGCTTGAGTTGCGTCTGCTTGTCTGTCGGTCGGTCGGTTAGTCGGCTTGCTCGACTGTTTGTCTGTGAGTGACTGCTAGGCCATAAGATGTTACGGAGCCTGGTCAGATGGATACAAGTTTTCCGAAGTCTTCCACCAGTGCATCCTGGCAAGGCTGTCCGTTATGCTGCACTTCCTGGGTAGCCACATTGTACCGATTCTGATAGTCATCGAGCGAATTCGAAGAGAGAATCTAACCGCGAATGCAGAGGCTCGAGACGGAAAACATTCATGGAAGCGAACAATCACTCAAAATCTGTTGGCGAAGCTCACGAGAAACGGACCTCAAAGTTTTCGCGAATTAATCATTCGTGAGTGATTCAGCGCTCGCAGTACCGGAAGGCTGTCGATAGGAGATCCGCGCGCTAATGAGATAAGGCTCGAAAAAGTCTCGCTGAAACGGTTTCTGTACACAACGAATGTTTTTAACAGGCTCCAGGTCACGCCTCATAGATACAGCCGCTCTCTGAATGAGATCTCTGCCTGAATTCTGGTTTCCGAAATCGTCGCATCTATCCAAACTAATCTAGACGCCGGAAATGAACAAATTGAATGAAAAATCGGACGTTCAGGACCGGCGTGCTTTTCTGTTTGGAACACTCCTGAACACTAAACGAAGGACATTCTTCTGAATCGCCACAGCGGCAATGAAAACGGATGAGAAATCATTTTTGATCCCACTGCAACAGCAGCGAAGTTCCCCAACCGATGTTTTGTTCATTTTCTGGAGCGACGCCTCTGCCACAGACGGCAATCGAAATCGAAAGCGAGAACAAATTGTTCAATGCTGTCGTGCCTCGAGGGTCGCGTCTCCGGTTCTAGACTGCATCTCGAATTCACCTTTTTATGTGATCAAAATCAAATAATGGGCAAACGTCGTTGAAAGCATGGAACTAACGATACGATTGACCTTTCGGTACTCTGTGGTGATCCAGGTCGAGAAAACAAAATATTTCGCCTCCATTCGCTACGGGCAGTTGGCCACACTTATGATCCCAAAACATCCTGAGTATCCGAAGGAGAGAGACAGTAATCTCATTTGAATTTGCTTTTTGCTCGCATCTATGGCTTTATTTATCAAAAAGTTTCTGACTTTGAGTTGTAAACTGTACGGATGAGCGGTTCAGCCGAGGCTCACGGCTGTGATATCACTTCACAGAATAAAGCGTTGTTGAATCTACGCTACTGAACTGAAAAACATGAAATCTACAGAAAGGAACAGTCAATCGTTCCCCGGAGTAATCTCAAGAATGACGCACTCAGACAGAGAGCACCACTCCGTATTCTCAGAGAGACTAAAAACTTCCTCGATGAACTTTGAGAAACCTTATCCGAGTCGAGTTGGTTCGAGTTCATCCATTAAGCCTGATTCCGGTTGTTTGCATCCCGTTCGCGTTGCTTGACCTTAACTATCAGAAGCAGCATGGGAGTTCTACCCGAGGTGGGTTCGTTCATGAGCTGTGAGATCTCCTAGCAACATAAAGGATTTCCACTTTTACGGCTGAACTCGCGCATTCATTGATACATTGGCTTGAGCCTCAATTATCGGTCGGCTCAAATTTCCGCTACGCCCACTTTGATCGCCGCTTTCGGGCCGTGTCTCAGGAGTTCCGACAGGAAACAGTACAATAGCATCTGCGCTTCGGCCAGAATAACGGAAATCAAGAGGTCGTACAGGGACGATTCGGGCTGGGCAATCGATGTAGCTCAAGATTGTTCTTCGATGCTTCACTAGACCGCGAGCTATCCATAAATTCACTCATTTTCTGGACTCTATCGAAATGGCAAACACGTAGTTCCCGATGCCAACTAAATAGATCGAGTGAACAAAGGTCGACTGTAATGACTTGGGCGTCTCAAATGAACTTCCGAAATCAACCTCCCGAGCAGAGCGTCACGAATATTCTACAGACCAGAAGTCGGTGTAGAATTTCGATCTTTTTGATGTTTTTGAAGAAAAAAACATTTGATCCAAAGTAAAAACGGCGAAGAGAGCCTTTCCTCCTTCCGTGGCGTGTCTATTGCTTCCAGCGGGTGATTTATTCATCTCCGTTAGCCGACTTATGTTAACCTATAGCTGTTAGTCGGTCCGGGCCCACGAAGAAACTTTCGATGGAAACCTTGCCGTTCCGAGCCACTGCCTCCACCCTGCCGCAGCCGGTGGCACTGCCACAGCCACCGACACTACCATAAAGACCCCCAAAGCAAAACGGGGCCGAACAGTCGAATTTGTGTTTTATTATATTTATCCATCTTGGATGGGTTCGTCGGAGCCGTTCCTCCTGCGATTGATCTTATTAGAGACCCAAAGTAAAGAACTCGAGATTCGAGGCAATCGGAGCCATGCAAGCAAGACTCAATGAGAAGCTCTCCCTCCGTCCTGAATCGGGATCTGTAACTTCTTTGAAACAAAAAACTCGAAAACTCACGAAATTGCGGTCAATTTACAGACGCCGCTTGTCAAATAGAAGGTTGAACCATGGCTCAGTCTTCTTTGACTTCCTCTGACAAGTAGTGAAAGCGTAGCATGGAAGCTTACATGGCTGATCGTTTCTACGAGCGACGACGAACTCGGCAGCGTAGCTCCTCAACCTCGAGTCGAGTTCGATCCCCAAATTCACTATCGAACGCTAATGACTAGACTTCATGAATGCATCGTTCCGTAAATCATTCACTTTGAGAACGTCCAAACGATTATGCCTCACGTCTGACAGCCCTCTCTACTCTATAATAAAATTTAGAATTCCAATCTATGGGAGTCGTGTGCGCGGAATCTTCACGAATCGACGGGGTGGCGAATCCCACTGGAGCCCGTGTTGTAGATTTCTTCGCTATGAGTCGATGTTTCCAGACTCTCTATCCAGCGGAACCTTTCAACTCGATTTTGTTATTGCGGGGTATTGCGCGACGAGAGTTCAAGAATTGCTTTTGAATAATTTATCGAATTAATGAAATTAAAATTCTTCTGAAAATACTTTTTTTGAAGTTGGCTGTCGACGGCTTTCCAAACTTCCAGCATCTCGACAGAGATTGTCGCTCGACGGAGCTGTGGTTGACTTAGAAATTCACAAAACCTATGTCGCTGCCATGTATTCGGCACCGAGTCAAGTTTAGTTTTTACCGAGTGATGTTCCGAATGAACCAAACGCGATATCCGAGGAAACATCGCATTCCATAAAAGATCCCCACCGAAAAGCGCCCGATAAGGACCAGCTATCAGAGGAAAAAAGTTCTCTGCCACCTTGGCTGTTAGCATGCAACCAACCGGGTAGCTCTCTATCTCTTCTTGGCAGGAGTTTATTCCAAGCGCGGCTCCAGCATACGTTTGGGCCTTCATCAATCTTCATGAGTTCACTCCAAAAATAGAAATTGTGGTTTCTGAGGATCCCACGTCTCCGCGGTAGGGGGTTGGACGATGCCTGAACACTGTAAATTCAAGGTTCTTTTCTTGGAGGCAATGAGCACATGTTTTGTCTGCTTGAACAGACTCTTCACTCTTCGTTCCTTTCCTACCCGAGCTCGTTGACGCGCTACGAAAACTCATCTTCGACGGCGAGGAGACTTTGACGAATGTTTGGCAGTCCCCTCTTGAAAACCGTGGGTTTTCGCAACCATACAATAGTTTTCAATAGTACAGCGCGATCACAATTCTCATTATCTTCAAATTATTTCCACGCAGCGATAGTGGAGTGTACCGGCTTTCGTCCACAATGATGATCGAAAGTTGGTTGAATGGAAGGCTGATTGCTATCTTGGTCGCACGGCAACATCACTTCAAAGGTTTTGAACCCTCTTCAGTATTCTGGATGGGCCAATCGGTGAGGATGTTCGGGGGGATAACGTCCACCGTCAAGTGATCCTCGTCGTAGAGGATGAGCCCGTCCTCGTTCCTTGTTGGGAGGAACATTTTCGTCGTGTCGGCATGAACCAAGGGGCAGTCGCCTGTGGCCGCCGTCTACCAGAACACGGCTTTGAAACCTAATGGCAACGTCCTGGTGACCTTGTTGGTGGTCATCTTGATGGAGGTCCAGAACTTTCTCTAGACCACCCTGTTCTGGCCCATGAGGCTCTCGACGAGGGAGAGTTAGGTGGCCACCAGGGCGTCGACGGTAGTGTTCTGCATGAGGAGCCACCAGTATGTGCGGGCGGACGGATTCGTGTTGGGGACGGGCACCAGGAAGATGTTGTTGACGCCCAACTTCTCTGGCAACCTTCTGCACAAGTCCATGAGCCTGTTCTTATTGCGGGTTATGGTGCACAGCAAGTACGCCGCTTACAATGTGAGCCTTACATGCACTGCAACTCTGCCGTGGAGGGGATGAGCTTCGACCTCAACGTGCGCGAGGTCTGACCGGAGATCTCGTTCAATTCCTCCACCACCTGCGCGTCCATCTGGATCCCCAATAGGTCCCGGACGGTGCCGCTGAAGTTGGCATACCTTGCATCCAAGATCGGCATCTTAACCTCAGACTAACTCGATATGAAACAAAAGGTACTTCTTGAATGCAAAATGTCCCGCGATCCTACAGCCGCTCTCTTGCACGCATTATCGGTCCCAGTGATCGAATGGTGCATCGACAAGCCGAGTCGGACAAGTACAGGACAGAGTGTGGTTTACTCCAAGGACACTGATGTCTCGCCACGATCAGTTATACGACCGAAACTCCCCGGTCTCCGATGTGAATTCGGTGAAGTTGTCTCTCGATATGGAACTGTACCTCATGTTCCCCAAACATTGGACTCTCCTCGAGTGCATGTGGCACACCGAGCACGTCCCTTGATACTCCAAGATGTTGACAGTTAAAGGTCAGAAAAAGTTGAAGATACGAATTCCTCACGGAGCTGACTTAGTGCAAACAGATTTTCGCGTCGATGGATATTACATTCAGGAGCTCAATTAAAGAATGGATGTTTGAATTGGCCGATAAGTACGGAATTTGTTGTTTCTCGGCTAATTTGGCTTGCAACACGAAGTCAACGCCACTGGACGTGGCCGTGGCTATCAACACGAGTCAAATGTGATACCTGCGGATCCTATGTCTCCGCGGTAGGGGATTGATCGATGTATGAACACTGTGAATTCAAGGTTCTTTTCTAGGAGGCAATGGAGACACGTTCTGTCTGCTCGAACTGACTCTTCACTCTTCTTTTTATCTCTCCACCACACGTAGCTCTTTGTAACAAACTTATCGCAGCTCCTTGAACCAAATCAAACCCCAACTGTTTTCCAGATCTGAAATTTTCCCTCGGGCTCCCCGTGAAACCTGGCTGCGATCCGGACAAATTGGATGCTTGTGGATCCGAGCTCGTGATTTTCGGCACCGGACAACGAATTCCTGAAACGAGAGAACAGCTTGCGATGCAGTGCAGGTATGAACAGACTCTCCACGCGCTTGAATAGCGAGTTAGTTATGAAGAAGTAGAACTTTGCAGAAATGAATCATTCTGCCTCGATCAAACCGACGAGACGGAAGCTGTTCTGCCGTCATATTAAGTTTCTGATCAGGCCCGACGGAATATCTCATGTCATCGCGTAATTGACTCTCCATTAAACCACTTCAATCAGCTACCTTTGTCCAAACTGCACCCGTAGGTACATCGGTCAGCCTGTAACGAACCACATCGATCAAATAGGATACGAGAATCTGTCATTGAAGCTCCGTGAATAATGAAATCTTCGACGATAGAAGAAGTTTTTCGTAGATAAAAGTTCGAGGAGTTTTTGAAAAAATGGAACTGATGTGAGAGCGAATCACTCAATCCTTGTATTCACCCGACAGAATCGAAAGAGAAGCTGAAATATGTGCAAGGGAGTTCGCGAAGGAATGCTTGCCACCGCTGCCTCGAGGGATGGTTATCGTCATTCTGGAAGGAATAAGTCAAGAAGTGACATGGAAATGCGACGCAAACCATTCGTTACATCAAGGTGGGAAAGCAAGAAACGAAATCCAATGGCTCACACAGGGATTCCTACCCAGAGGAAACATTCTTTCTAAATCCTGCATTTTGCTCCGTCAGCCCATCAATAACGTTGAAATTCTAGGTGAATTGAATCAGGACTTGTTTTCGATTTCAGCTTTTTTGAAACATGCGCCATGCATGAACAAAATCGGAGCCACGTTACACAAGTGCATGACAAATCTCACATCGAAGCTGGACTTTAGCGCTGGAGTCGAGCCCCACCAGCGGGTCAGTCGATCGTGCTGGTAAGCTGTTGTGCACTGATATCTTATTTCCGTCTGCTTCTCTTTTCTGAGTTTTCTCTCTGTCTGCTTCTGATTCATCAGAAGTGGACGTTCATTACTCTCTCGATGATTGAACGGCTTTGTGAGGAGTTCAACGAGCGCGAGAATCCTCAAAATTTTCCAAAAGATTGTTCATTTGATTTCGAGATCCTCGATTGTTGCTCTCATTGATATCGAGTTCTCCGAATCCGGATTTCCTTTCAGCAATTTCCAAGAATACATCAGCTGTTCCCATCGGGCAGTCGAGAAAAGCTGTGGCAAAGAGGCCGGAGAATACATCCGCAAATTGTTGACACGATCTGCTGGTGATTTCATCGAAATCGCATGCGTCAGCCACAAGACAGGTGAGGGCTGTATTCAGTAGTTGTGTCATCCACCCTTAAATGCTTGACATCCCGAAACACGTACGGCCTCGTGCGATACGAAGAAAATACCGTTACCGACGACGACGGGTGACATTTATGATGAGAACATTTCTCCCTAACCTTTGCCCATCCCGTAGACGCGCCGGCGTGTAAGAAGATCAATTCCCTGAATCCAAATCAGCTCAGCAACCGAATCGGACAATTGAATGAAGTCAACTCGAACCGTTCGATGTCTCTTTTGTCCCCTCTTGCAAAGCTAGTAACAGCTGAAGGTTAACACTTCTTGGACTCAACCACAGAACGAAGAACTGTATTGTTCTTCCGAAGGACGTCTTCGTCATGATCAGAGATTTCATTTACTTATTTTATTGTACATCGTACTGCATGAGATGAATATGTGATAGCCGAGGGCGATTGAGAGACTTACTGCCAAAATGAAAGTGTTTCCGAAAGCTTCCGATCAACGAAATCGAGAACCCGACTCGCCGGATCGCATCGACTCGTCATTGAAGCAGTGACATGAGGATGACCCTGCAAGTTCGTCAATATTCAGAAAACTTCCGATTCTGTCAAAAACGTTGACTCTTCGATGATCACGACGTCCAAATGAACAAGCGTCCGATGTGAGGAAGCGAACTCTGAATCCTGGACTGTTTTCGTTCCAATGACGACCAACGATTCTATTACTGTTTTGAACAAGAACGTGGATCCAACTGTCACAGTAAATGGAATATTGCTCGGAATGTTGTTGTCAGAAGCGCTTTTCCGCCGATGTACATTGAGAATATCATTCACCTCATGGAAGTAGAGCATCAATGTTAATAAAAGCTGATATCATAGATCGTAGAGATTTCGTTCTTGATCACGTTGCCTATGAGGTTTATGAACCTGTGCACCCAGCTCGCGAGTGTTGTTCTTGCAGAATGAGGAAGATTATTACGGGACTAGAAAAGGTGTTTCTTTCTATAGGGAATAATCTTAATCTCACGTAGTAATAATTCAATCGATACGATGAAATCCTCGTAAAAACTCAGTCGAAATTCGAGCGATGGTAGGTAGGCAACGCAGGGTCCGCCAGGAGCGTGTTTCCGACGGTGGGTAATTGATCAGCTGACTTCCGATAGACAGGGTCCATTTCGGGTCCTAGCTCCCGTGCTCTCATACGACCTTCATGCTGAAACTCGGGGGCCCATTCGCGAATTCCGGTCTCTTTTTTCTCGGCGGCTCATCACCCAGAAGGAGATTTCACGAACAGAGTTGTTGCCCTTTTGTTTCCCGTAGAACCCATGGTTGAGGAATTCTCCTATCTTATACGGCTAGATGTAGAAGTCTTTTATAAGTTTCGTATACGCCAAAGACATTAACTCATTGCCAGTCATAGTACCTTCTGTTGTGTCTTCTCTTCATGACGCGGCATGGGTCTCCGAATTTCCAGGCCCCGCGTCCAGTTCGGTGGGGGCCTAGATGGGTGGCTTATCGTGGCTTCATAGGTCAGCCGATTTAATTCATATTTGAGTCTAAATTGATATTCCCCGAATCACATTCCGAAGTTCCATTTTCCGGCACTTCATCCGCTTGGCCTTTGCTTCTCTGACACCGCTGCGGAAAAGATAGATGCCTGTTTCTGTTCGCGATGTGTACCCTGGTACTTCCAAGACCCAACTCGATTAAGTTTGGACTTGCAGGGAGACGTATGGATGTCTAGCTGGGATAGGGAACCTCAATATGGAATACTTATCTGAAATAGGAGAACCCGGATTTCTCGGTCAAAATATTATTTCGAGGGAGCGCCGACATGGGTGCACACTTGCTCGACTTCAACTTCAACGGCACCTTCAACATAAATCCATTTTTCTACCCCTGGCGGCTCAAGAAGTAGTGCCCCAATATAGGAAAGGGAAAACTGATCGATTTGCGACAAAAATTCTTATTGTCGCCTTCTTAGTATTGTGCCTTTTACAGGATTTGGGGAAATCCTCTCAAAGATTTTTCGATCCTCTGCCAAGCTCTGGTCCATCCCATACTAGGGCTCTTAGGAGACTTGCCGAGTGCATTCACCACAACAATAAGTGAGACTCCTTGAGACTCAAAGAGCTTTATTGAGGCTATGTTAAATTTTGTACAAGCATGTTTGGTTATATCGGCTTAAATGCGAGCACTAGGCCAAGATGCAAAACGAAAATCACAAGTCTCCCATTCCTGGACAATCGCACTCATCGAAAAAGGAAATAGGAGTCGACTCTCAGGTCGGAATTAGGAAACCTTTGCGTCAACTAGACCACAGTGTTCAGGTCCCAGATCAGATTCACTTTAAATTGGTTTTTGGAAGTTTTCTAGAGGCGTAATCGGGAGAAACGTCAGACTTATCTTTCACGCGCATCTTCACGTGACGCGACATGTCATCTTTTGGCGAAATCATGAACCGGAAAGAAATCTGTATCAAACTCGCAGAATGACCCGTCCCGTGACTGCTTTCGGAAAAACACGAAGTCGAACGCGCTGAGGAGAAACGAAAGTATTCCGAGGACCACTCGCGAATCGAGATCCGCTGCTTACACCCGAACATCACGCGTTGTTGACATGCAATGTGTCTCTGTTCGTGGGCCGCTCAGAAGCTCGGTGGAGGAATGTTGGAACGTCGGTAGGATTCTGTCTTCGGCGGGTGAAATGGCGGAGCATCGAGGGCGGAGATGAAGGTGAGTGTCACTCCAGTAATTTTGACGCGATTGAAGGTCCCACTGGAACGGTGCCAGTCACAAAACACGCTCACTTGCGTGAATTAGACGTTCGTGTGCACAGCGGAGTGTTAGATCAGGAGGACTTGGAACCCTCTGCCTCGATAAAATAACAAACCATTTCTGAACGTTACCGTGTTTCTACTCCGATAGAGCTCGACCTTCACATTCTGATCAAACGGCGATGTCCCGGAGAAAAGGAAAACAGCTCGTGACCACTGTTAGTGTCGGTCTACTGCTCTGTCTTTAGACTTCCGAAAGAGGCCGACGGCACTCATAGTTGAAGCTTACAGGAAGTTTTAAGGCAATTAGTATGATCAGGATGATTTCGGGAGGCTGGCTGGAACGCGTGCAGGACGGAGCTCTATCGTTGTTGTATCTTCTGATATGAGCGAGACTCGACTTTTATTCGGAAAAACTTGAACGGAACCCTTTTCTGTCGCGCGGCTCCTCGTCGACTCACGATGATTGAAGACTCTTATTCGCTTTGAGCAGTCAGCAGAATTTGAATGTCAGACAGGAGAAGACTTTGGAGGGATGGCGCTTGCCAAACTTTGGCTCTTTCTCGCGTCACAGAAACTTCGAGTAACCTTGGTACATGACGATCGATTCTGCCGTGTTAAGCTCGCTGCAGAATTCATGTAAGTATGATTCCAGTCAGGGTCTATCGATCTATAATACCCGGACTCCAGTGTCATCGAGACTCTAATCGTTTCAGAAATTATCTGATGGCTCCACAAACACTTGCACTCTCATGAGTGAAGTGCGAGCTCTTCTACGCATCCGGTGGTCGCTCTGGAAAGTCGTGCAATGAGCCGACAATTTTCCAGATTCGTTTTGACCAAAGGTGACACTCAAGCAGCGACGAGCAGATTCCATTCAGAGATTGCCACTCTCACCTGAACGCATTCAACTAGCTACCGTCGTTTCCGCTGAGTAATGAATCCACGATGTTAACCTGTATTCTTCACTTTGAAAACACCACTAATTGGGAAAACCTCATTGCAACAAGAGAAGCTAGCTATTCCGCCGAGTGGCGAAAAATCACCGTCGTCATTAAATCGCGATTCGAGGTCTCCCATCCCGCATTCGATATTTGTCGCCTCGAAGCTACCTTAGGACCGAGCTTCACTTCAGAAAGAAGAGATGGCCTGGACTTTCTTCATGAAAGCGGGAGAAAACAGCGGATATCGCAGTCTTGAAAAAGTTTCCTCCGGTTCGATTTGGACGTTTGTCCTCAAACTAAATAAGATGCTGCGATCAAAGGTTCTCGAGTTGCCTGCGGGCTGAGCAAACAAGCTGTTTCGCAAACAGCCAGTCTGAATTGGAAACTTTGCGAACGACAATCGAACAATCATGCACTCACATCGATTAAATCGAGTCAAACATATTTGGAAATTTTGATTTCTCTCCCAAAAACTTCCGGTGCTCCGTTTCATTTGTTGCACTCCACGAATTCCGAAGAAACTGTCCACTTTCGGTTCCCAAAGTGATCGATTTCGACCCATGGTAGTTGATCAGGATCTCTTGCACTTCCTGGAAGTCGACGATCGACGCTCTATAAAAAAGGGCCCGATCATAGTTATCGGTCATTCTCTCGAGCAGTCAACTCGTTGACTATCACCTCTTATACAATCGATTGATTGATGGCTACCGTAATTGCCGTACTGGATTAGAACGTAATCTGTAGGAGGGGGTCGCTGGCAAGTTGGTGAGGGAAAATAAGTCCGAGGAGTTTGGGACCCCGAGCTCTGGAAAGTAGATGTCATCCAATAATTCCAAAACTATTCCTTCGGATCCGTAGTACCTGCGGAACATCGAATCCAGGAGAGAATTTACTTTCATTCGCCAACTTTTTTTTCGAAATCCTTCTGTTGTTCAAGGATACACGCTTGGATCTTCCGAGACAGGCGCTGCGTAGCTGCTTGCAATAGATTTTCGCTTCAAATCCATTGCGGCGAATCGTTCTCGAGCGAGACATTTTCAGACTTATGACTGCACACCAGAAACGTTCGACAACGTTGTTTAACCTCTGCTCGACGTTACGCTTCTGGAATTATCTGCTTTCCCACTCTCGTATCTCTATCTGACTCCACTGTTGTGACGATTTTGTAGTTAGAAAAAACTTCTCTCCCGGGGCGCGTTCATAATTTCGGATCCCATAAACGTTCTTTGATGACAGGATGGAATACGCGCGGCGTTCGAACGACCGCACGCAGCCATCAATGTGGGGAAACACTCTTTCACCTACGGTCATCACCCAAGTCAAAATGTTTTCTTCAATTTTCGGGCGAGAGTTCGTTCTGATGAAGGAAACGGCGAGTGACGATGGATTGATCGCTTTCGTAGAAGAAAACTCGAGGGAATCGTTATCCCGATCTGTTTACCTCACCTCGACTCGTCTTCTGATTGACTTCGGCACGAACTATAAGGGCTTTCGTTACTCGCATCGCTGCATAAGATTTCCTCTGCGTTTTCCACGGCCGGAATCTTCACTTTCCACAGGTTTCTTCGCCGAGTACGTTTCGCTTCCGCTGTTTTTTCTTGACACATTGGCCATCAGCGAAGCTATATCCATTCAGCTTTATGGAGCATTCCTCCTAAGAAAGAAAAAAAAACAGAATAGTTTGAGGGAAAGGTCGAAAAGTGTAACGGATGGACAACGCCCCAAAGTTTCTTTGTCTGCTCGGATCGAGCAGATCCATCGAAAGATGCGAGACCCGTGGACGTGTAAACGAAATATTCAGTAAGATCATCAGGAAGGCTTCCGCTGTTGATGATGCTGTTGTTGTTGTTGTTGTTGTTGCTGTTACTGCTGTTGCCGCGTCTGAGCCGGCGAAACTTTGAATACATCAAAATATTTAACACCTCGACCTCACAAACGATCTACGGGCGGTTATCCGGACACCTGACTTGCCGGTGCGCTTGGTCGGCTGTGGGAATGAATCCTTTCGACTCTTTCGGGCCGAACGTGTCCAGCAGAAAGAAATATGCAGTTGACTTTCTTTCTTTACGATTCCGCTGTCGTCAGCGATCAAAATTTCCGAGAGCCGCGGAACGGGCCAAAATTAGCTCAAACAAGAAGTAGTGCCTTCCGAGATGCGTGGGAAATCAGCGCACGCTCTTAGACATCAGCCGAAACACTAGGACTTCTGGATGAGCTTCTTATGCATGACGAGCAAATATGTTTCACCGAAATTCTATCGAATCGAAGTTGTCCATTGCATCGGATTTCACTTTTCAATCGGTGCGAAACTGCGATGCGTCAAACCGCTGCGTCGAATCGAGCAGCGAAGTTAAAATCCATTTAGCCACTTTGTACATTGTACTGCTGGTTGACATTGAGATGAAGTAGCTTGACGGAAAATCCGATGACGCGGCCATCGTTTCGATCTATTTATAGTCACATTCGCAGCCGACCTACGACGTCGGTCGCATCATAACTATGTCAATCGGAGAATTAGTCCCAGACACGAAACGACGCTTTGTGTGCAACACAATACTCTTGGAATTGTACACGAACAATCCCGAACATTCACTGCAGCGGCGGGTTTCTGCTCTCGACCAAATCATAGGAGTCATCATCCGGTGTTTTGAGTCTAGTCCTTCGGAGCTGCCTCCAACTCAGAAGACTGAGCTCTCAAGAAATGGAACGTTGACGAGAGATAAAATCGAAAGTTTGTTCCTTCATTCACGGAAGCATCAAAGATGTTTCCATTCCTGTGAATCCGATGAAAAAAAGTCTCGAGCCGTGTTGGTTCGAGAAAGCGATGAAAGCCGCCTTCGGTTCCATCAACGACGATTCAGATCGGTTCCATCAAACGAATTCGAAGCGCTCTGGAAGCTGTCGAAGACCGTGGATTTCATCCGATCGTCAGATTCGTGACGAAAATCGAATAAGTTTACATGAATATGATCAGGCAGGAACGAAAACACGCCGCCGGAGACAGTTGACCAAGTCGACTGCGATCACGACCGTTGACGAATCCGGCGGCCTGACGGCACCGGGCGCGGATCCGTCGACTGTCACGGCAGCGGTGATTCCAGCACCGGTTCCACCAACGAAGTCCCATCGACAAACGGTAGCCCAGCGTGGGAGAAACACCACTGCCGACGACGCTGAAGACCAGAATACTTCCTGGTCTCCGACAAAGCTCTTGAATGCGGTGTTGTCTCTTTCTTGTCCAAGATGAGCAAAAATCTGAATCAACGGCATGCGCCGCCCCTGACTCGTCGTCGGACGAGAATCAGACTCTACTGCTGACGGCTGTAAATCGGAGTTGAATCGGAGACTGTCGTTCACGTAGAAACTAGAAAAGTCCTATTCTCTCGTTCCGGTCCAGCCGAGTCAACCTAACTAGGTGGCGATTGTTTCGAGAATGTTGAAAAAAAACGAGATCTCGAGCCACCGACCGAGCACGCGGGGAAGCAAGTAACCAAGCCAATCTAGCCAGCTGTTTGTGCCGTCATTGTTGTAAGTATGTGTCCTTGCCGTCACTTCACCATCGGTGGCGCTGCCGACGTTCAGTCGCCGACTTACGGTTCAGTCGGTTGCCGGTTGCCGCGCGCGGCGCAGCTCGTCTCGCAGGTACGGTGGTTCCTCAACGCGAATAAGCAAACGGATTCTGTTGGCTAGATTCGGTTGCCCGCCGCCGATCTATCCGTCACCGTTCAGTGGATGAAGTCATCGATAATCCGATCCGCGCTCTATGACGGTGTGTTTATTAGTTCGGCCGATCGCCGACCGTCTCTTGGTGCTTCCTTCAAACACGGGTTATCTATTGGTGTTTCGAGTAGTTCGTTCCGTGCTACAGTGATCTCGTAGATTCGAGGTGCAGTGCTCAGAGTGTTCTTATCTGGATTTCCGTTCGGCTTCGAATTCGGTCAGTTTCTCTTTTCCACGCAGAAAGTCACTTCATGTGAGTCATGGAGTTTATCAACGGCTAGTGCGCGCCGATTTCGATCAGTTCACTGAATTCAGGTTCGATGTCAGCAATTTTTTTCAAGTTCATCCGAATTCCTTGCAAGTAGATGTTCTCGCTCGACTGTCTCCTGTCTTGCAATGTCAGACCTACACGCTGATGACAACGTTTCGAATCCTAGAATGGTGACCGTGAAACCGCTCCATCGAACTGTCAGATCCTCAGCGAGATCGCGCCTGATGGCGCTCTCGAGGTTTTTTCGAGAAGTCCTTCAACGAAGTTTGACACGAGTGAACAGTTGGAATGTTTTGTGGAATTACGGACGCAATTTTTCGCTGCTGAAAATGAGCCTTGCACAAGAACATAAAAAGCTACAAAAGAAAATCTTCGGACATTGTGGAGAAAAAGTCGAAGCGTGCGCGAATGCGACGATCGGAACTAACTTTGGAAAATCGCTGAAAAAGTCCCCATATCCGAATGGGGCAATATTTGGAAGTCGTATCAGTGTTGCACAAAGCTCGGGTCCAGGTTTTCGTGAAAGGACCCGAGACCCGATACACAAACTTCGTCCTCCGGAAAACCTCCGGAGCTATCCAATCGACGAACTTACGATCGATGGGTAGAAACTGACGAGATCATTGTCTATGGATAGATTTGCTGTTGATCAGACGATCATTCCGAAAAGTACTGACGAATTAGATTTCACGTGTTTGGCGTTTTGTGCTTTCGTAATCGCGAGAGTCTTCAGGCATTTGAAGAGTTTCGAGCGGTTCGAGAAGAAAAAGAAACCAAAGAGTCATATATCTGGACGATATTTATATTCGCGTGCGTGGAAAAAATAAAACACAGGACCGCGCTGCATCAAAAATAGAAAAAGATTGTGTCAGTTGCTGCTGCTGCTGAAATCACACACGGCTAGCGTTTTCCGCTCGTTGGACGAAAAACGAGCGAACGGTATCATCAAGTTGCGGAACCGAGCCTCGTGAAATTCCCTCATTCAGGGAGCGAAACTTCGTTTCATGGTCAAGTTCCTCGTTCAGCGAAAACTACAACTTAACAATTCTTGTTCGGTCAGATCGCCGTAAGGTTTTCTGAGTCACCCCTTTCTCCTCAACTTCTTCTGCTTGCCAGCCCGACAACGCCGACTACGGCGCGCTTCTCGTTTGTCTATTGAACTCTTTTCGATGTCTCCAATTATCCTCTCGTTATTGTCTGTCCTTACTCCAGGAGCTTATCTCGTTGATCGGCCATTGCCCATTTATTTGGAGCTCACGGAATATTCATTTCCTCCCGACCGACGCTAGACTGTGCTTTTCCGTTCATGTCTTGTCGCTTTTGATCCTGAAAATCTGGGAATCAACAGTGGATGACCAGATTCGACGTATCAAAGCCGACACAAAAGGATCGAGCGGTTAACATAACTTTTTTTCTGACCAGCTTGACTCCGGTTTTGTTCTGTGACTTGTAACCAAGCTGTTCCCTCGCAGTTTTTACCAGCTGACGTCGATGTCTTTTAAAGCATGACGGATTCTTTCCGCCGTCAACGAAGCACGTACCTTAAGTCAATCACAATACGCCAATTGTGAAATCTACTATTTCTCATCGCTCCGAACGTTTTCCCTTAGTATTGAAAGCCAGGGTCCATTCATGATAGGAGAAGTAGTAGTACCCACTACCGGACATTTTGCCGGTGACCCCACGAAGATGGAAGCTCACCGCTCGCTCAGAAACTCAAATCATCGGCATTCATTCAATAGATCGGAAAATGTTGTAGTATTAGCGCTGAGCATTCCGAACGAAGCCACAAATGACATGCATTGCCATAGCTCGGGTCAGTTTTTGTCGCCGCACTCGCTGTCATCGTCTCGAATGCTGTGTTCGTCGACTACGATAACCACGACCGCTCGGATTCCCCTCGGCTTCGGCAAAATAAATATGATAGGAGTGTGACACATTTGGCGTCTATTTCGACACGATGGTTTTCGGGGATTCCGAGAAACGATTCGGGAGGCACAGAATGCATCGCCTTCTCCGACCGAAATTGTTCATGGCTTCACCGGCTATCGTTGATTTAGGCTCAATGTGAGCTGACTTGATGAAATGTTCATCAGTGTCTTCATGTCTCACTCAGCACTATCAGATCGGTCAAACCTTCAGGGATGATGAATAACACGATCGCTAGAAGCTGCGACGGGATTTCCAAAGCATTTCATTTGCCCCGTCAAGTGTCAGCAGCTCTTATCCGCTCAGCTTAAATAGACACCAACGAAGCTCAAAGGCCCTTGCTCGTAATTCACTCTGTCAGCCACAAGGTTGCCCCATCGTGAAGCTCTCATTAAGTGACTAAGCGTTTCGGTTGCATTTACATGAGCTAGCGTGCTTATCAAGCCTTGCTGTTTGGTTTCGAACGCTCTCATTCAACAATATAAAGAGAGTAAAACCACTCGACCCGAGCTGTTCCATCGGCGGGACAGAACAGGGAATCCGCGTTTCCTCGCTCCCCCTCCCCCCTCGGATCCGAGAGTGGACTTCGCTGGCATTCGAATTTGCCCGCGGTACCTCCGCAACTATCGGCAGATCAGCTGGGCGTATCCGCAGCGCTTTGTTCCGCAGAGCAGCACTGCAAGATGGCGGCGACTCGGTGGTGTTGGTGACAACATTGGGGTGCACCGAACTGGTGTTTAGGCAAGATGCTGAAGAAACTCCCTCTTTGGCGTGTTCTTCAGGCTTCTATCGGTGTTCTCTCCTGCAAGACTCCTCCGGAGAACGGCCAGGTTGGTATCTACCGTATCCAGTTTCTTCAAGCACCTCCCCAGTGTTGGTACTCTCTGGTAGCCCGAGTAAAGTGGTCGCAGGTGTTGCAGCTGCACCTGGCAGCGAATAAACCGATTACGACGTTTGCAGTAAATGATTTCTGGACTCGGGAACGGAATCAAGAGTGTTGAGAGCTCTGTGCCGTTGAAATCCAATGCTTTGAGTGAACAGGCTCGGTGAAGGAGGACATCTGTCTCCGCGCGACTTCGTTCAAGCACTCGCTGTCGTACACTGGGTTCCGATGTACGTGAACAATAGTTCTACTACGCGCATCAGCTGGCTGAATCACGAACAGAGTCAGTTTACACCATCCCTATTCTTAGTGAGTCAGCGATATTCCAATTGGAAGGGTGGACTAAACTGGAGCAAAGCTCGATTCGCCCAGTTTGTTGTTCGCAAAATCGAAATCAACTTTCCGATCGGATTCGTTTTGATTGACTTTAGGCCGCTCAGACTGGAATGTTGGGATTTAGGATAGACTTCGACACGCGATCATCTCCTCCATTTGATACGTTGTCAAGGCGCTAATGATATACTACGTTCAGTGACCATATCTCACACTTTGGGCTGTCATTCACGAGAAGGCGCCGACGGAGGTTGCGATGTCTTCCTACAGGTACGGCTGATTCGACGGTGAGACCTGAGACACTTCGAACCACTCGCGCCGCTCATTGAGTATCATCGGTTCCGGATGCACCTCGACAGAAACTACCGAGTTGACCCCGATTTGGTTTCTAACTTGGTGACGCTTCAGCAGTATTCCAGTCACGTGAAAAAAACTCTGTCTAACTCCCACTGACTGAAGTTGACGACGATCTGGCACGACAACGACTTCGAAACAATAACGTCTTATTCTGGAACCCCGTCCTATTTCGGTATTTCTGGAGCTGCTCCCACCCGACCCGGCGACCGACCGACCAGGCAGGCAGGCAGGCAGGCAAGCAACGGACAGCTCAGCAGACTGGCATACGCGCAGACGGAACGGACAAGTGGAAACTCCATGCAGACCTCAATTCCGCTTTTGAATCTTGCTCGAAGATCGCTATCCGACTTCTGTCTGGCTTCACGTCTTACGCTGCTTGCCGAACCGACTGTTTGACCGTTCCAACCGCTTTTCTATTCTGTCAGCCTGAGTCCTATGAAATCCCGTCCTGATGGGTTCGTTTGTCCGTCTCCTTGCGTTGATTCCGGACAGTGTCGGGTTGCGGAACGCCGTGGCTTTGTCAGGTGTACAGTTTTCCTTTATGTGTCATTGTACGCACTTCTACCGGGAGCAAGTCGTTCATGGTGGTCTTCATCCACGTGAGAGCGTCGAATGCAGAAAAACTCAACTGAATCGTGGCGAGTTTTCCGGATTTGACGTGTGAAAGAAATGATGTTGATCGTAATAGTTGGTTAAGGGAATGTGCTCGTTTTGTAAGAAGCAGCGAGCAGCCAACTTAACAATCAAGCTTCACATAGGCTGAACTACAACAAAACCACTTGTTCTTTCAAAACCCGTCTGGATGAGCCGACCTGGTGGATGAATCTCGCGGTGGCTTGCGAACCCGACCGGAAAAGTTAGTTTTCCTGCACCGGAAAGTCGCTATTACACGACACAATGGCGCTGCCAGGGCGCCGCGGGTGCCCTCCCTTGCTTTGCGGCAAACAGCGACACGTGGCCGCATTGTGAACTTCTGAGTTTTGAATCGAATTCGATGACGATCTCGCAAAATCGATCGCGTCCATCCGTCAGCATCGTGTATATCCGTCGAATCTCTCCGTTGATTTGAGGAAGATCTTTCTTCAATCCATTTGCCCGGCCGACGGATCACACAAGATCTGCTTGTAAAGCATGAATCGCGGTCCGAAGAGAGTTCTCGTTGATTATGCTGGCTCACGGAACGGTTTTGTCAGCATCGAGGAATCATGAATAATTCATCATTGAGTAACAATTCCGCGATCGTATTACGTGGCGAGTCTCATTGAAAAAAATATGAACTATGGCACAGCACTACCCTTTGAATAATTTAAGGTGAGAAACCCCTTGACCCGGAGATCAGAGTGTTCATGAGTAGATCCCTGTAGAATCATTCTGTCGCAAAATTTTCGTCTCTACATACATTCCGGTTGTTCTCTGTTCGGAATACTTTCTCAACAATATTCTCTGATAAAGCTTCTCGTGGATTCTTTTCCACGTTGAGGAGGAAAAGACCTCGAAAGACGGCGACGACGTCGTTACCAAGGAAAATCTTGCCCGATGGAGAGAGACACTGGAAATTACAGAAACGATTCGATGAACAAACGAGGGGCCGTACTGCTTGCTTGTGGTCGGCGCTCAAGGGATCTTGATGACTCATCCACTGGAGTCATTAGGCGTAATCTATCAGGCAGCTGAAAATATACCCTTGGCGATATTAATATTTTGAGAGAACGACAGACAGAACTCGAGGCAGACTACTTAGTGCATTGACTTCTCTTTGTGACATGCGCGTGGGTTCCAGGGAAGGAAACAATGTTCGCAACACCTTAGGGGAGTTTCCGACGAGAAATAAAACGCTGCGAAGCCTGAGTCAGGCGTTCGGTGCCATTGAGCCTGATCCTCTTTCATAGTCGTTCTACCGTTGCCATCCGTGAGGAGCCTCCGCGGAAATCTTCACTTCAGATTCCTGCTCCTCTGTGTCCGGGTTAGGAATAGGAATTGATTCTGATCGTGAATCGCAACGTACGGAAGCGGAAGTGTTGGCGGTGCGCGAGAAACTTATCGATCGAACGGTACCGGAATCATCGAAGTCCTCTTCCCTTTTCAGAACTACATTTGCTAGTTAGCGCGTAGCCCGAACCCCACTTGGATGTGCACCTATAACTCGACGTTCGGCGAGAAGCGTCGCTTTTCTGTGTCCTCCACCTGAGAGTGTCCCCTCTTCAGAAGTTATCGAAAGCCAACCCACCCAAGAATGTCTACGAAACATAAAAGAGAAAAAGGTGAGTGATCCACAACCCTCTACAATCTTCAATCGGAATACGGAGAGATTCTATGTCTCCCAAATCGATGTTCGAGGCAAATGTTTCACGAATCGATCACTCGACCCTGGTTGGTTCTTTATTTATTTGATCATGTCATTGGTTGCCGTGATCCGCTTTTAATCTTGTCTCCTTGTTATGAGAAACTAGCCATGCTTCGCTAAATCCAACTCGTGTCAATCGGGACCTCACTTCCACCTGAGCACCGTTAGTTAGAGTTGTGCAATCAATTAATTGCGTTACCGAAAAAGAGGAACGATTGGTTGTCAATGGTGTTCGTCGTAACCAAGATTACAATTACCATCGTAACGATTCTATTCTCTGCGGCTGCTTCCAATGCCGATGAGGGTTAACTATCGGATTCGGAAAACGGTCGTTCGCCCGTTGCCGATCCGACCTGATGGCGTGCATTGTAGCGAAGACGTGCACCGGTTCGCGCGTTGCTCCGTCTCGACAATTCATATCATTCAACCAGCAAGAGGTTGCGCCGCGTATTTTTCACGTGAGAATGAAAAACCCAAACCGCATGGCGTCTGAGCGCGTGCCGGAACCTGAAGAGAAATGTAGGTTCTCGATAGCTGCGCGTGGCGGGGATTTGACAGCTGGTAGCTCACCTGTTCCCTTCATTCAACAACTCCGGAGCACGTGTTCTGGCTTCCTGTAGAATCGTGTCGTTTAATCTTTCATAGTTGATGTGACGCCGTTCATCTATCACACTTGACTTTGTTAGCCACTGAATCAGTGTACCGTTCATCAGCATTTCGACTTGATTGATTGATTGATTGAAGCGAGTCACGGTTTCGAGATCAGAGGAAGTACACCTGAGAGAATATTTCTCCGTTCCATCTGAAGCTTTCGCTCTTCGCTGTGTGCGAGACAGCGAATCGTTGCAATTTCTCATGATTGTGCTCGTTACCATTGCGGTTGCCTTTTGTGGTTCAGCCCAAGGCTTATTGCGCGGGTCGCCACCTCGTCGCAGCTACCGTTATGCTGCTCGTGTCAGCGGGTTCAGTGATGCAACGTGCCGATCACTGCAGCGATCGAATCAGTGATTCCGGAAAGCGTGAAATGACTTGACGGCGTAAATTCGTCTCCTGACTTCGGTGATAACCTTGCCCGAAGATAGAATTAGTTGATTCATATTCTATGGATCTAGAAAACGGTCCCATGTGTGAAGTCGAGACTCAACCTCGGACAGTACATTGGTGACTCAGTGTTTTTCAATCCCAAGCATCGATACATTGTGTTTCGAGATGTCCTACACGATACTTGATCTCGGTTTTTCTTCTTCTTTCAGGACCTAGGAATGATCCCTTCCGTTTTCAAGGAGAAGGGATCACATTCAAAGGGAAACTCATCGGCAGTGAGGCCGTCGCCCACGTAAGATCTTTGACGAGACCCCTATTCGTATCGAGGCAGTTATCACTTTCGAGCGAGAGAAATCACGACGGCATGTTCGGATGTCAAGAAGCCGATTCGCTAGAAACATGAAACCTTCAGGCGTATTGAGCCCTGCAACACTGTTCGGTCCGTTCCGCTAAGCGACCGAAAGCGGCCAAGGGACAATGGCAGAATAGTACACCCGTAGTAGCCAAGCAGGATTTGGCCCTTAATGGAACACCGCTCGTGGACGGGAAATGTGCTGATCGGGCCGATTGATGGCTTTCACTATTTGAGCCAGTCAGTCAGTCAGTCAAGTCTATCTAGATGTGCTTTCAGTATGATTCCGTAAGAAACGCTTGATTCATCGGTTTCAGGATCGCGGCGATCGAATGTGTGCAGACGCAATGGCACGGCTCAAATCCGTGGTAAAGGCTTCGGGGGAACACAAGCAACGCGTTTATTTCACTGTCTCACTTGAAGGTGTCAAAGTGTTCGACGAAAAGACCCAGGAACTGATGTGCCACCATCCGGTTCACCGGATATCCTTCATATCCCAGGATCAGACCGATCCCCGGGCGTTTGGCTATGTTTCAGGTGCTCCGCAAGGAGGACATTCGTTCATAGCAATCAAAACGGAGAAGGCGGCATCGCTGATCGTGATTAGTACGTGTGAAAAATAGCATCGAATGAATTTCCTGCGACAGCATTTGTCAATGATCATGAACTCTTAGCAGTTACGTGAATTCTGATTTTATTATTTTCTTTCTGCAGCTCTTCGCGACCTTTTCCAAGTCGTCCTTGAAATGAAGCAGCATGAGATGAAACGCAGAAGTGGATCCACCTCCAACTCCACGGCAAGCCAATCCAACAGCGTCAGCAACCGCAACTCTCTTCCTTCGTCGTCTACGAGTCACGTAAGCTTTCTCCTCTAAAAGCTTTTCTCAACACAGTTAGGTAATCCAAATCGTCGATGAATCCGAGAATTCCGTCAGATCGGATGGGGAAGATCAGAGAAAAGAGAGAGTCGAACTAACTGTCAGCTGCTTCGTGACATGAAATAGCTCCAAGATTCTATAGTTTGAGTGCACCTTGATATCGAGCTTTTACCATAACAGCTTGACTTTATAAAAAAAATGGAGCTCTTTAGGAGCTAAGGAGTTTTGGTCCACCGATCGAGAGCTCTCCTCGGTTTTTCCTCTCGAACCGATCCTCACGTAGTCCTAGTTGAAGATTATTTTGATGATGAATTCGCTTGCTTGTGGTCTGTCTAACCTTTTTAGATCCCTTATCCAGAGAAATCTTTCCTAAAGTTTAAGTTTTATGACTCCGTTGTATGTTTGCCCTGCTCGATAGTGATCTGCATGCCATAGATTGTGTGTTGCTTCAGGAAACGCAGGACGCCGAGACGAAACCTGAAGTGCCCGTCGTAGATGACCTCCTTGACCTACAGAGTGAGATGGATTGTCTGCGTCAGGTTTGTGTCGTCATGCAGAACAGCAATGTGAACACTGAATGCAGTTGTCTTCCGGATGTGATCTTGTAGCCGCACTTGAATCCCAAGCATTATTATATCGTCTTGGCCTCTGCCTTTTCAGACTCTGCTTGCTTCGAGCTAAACCACTTTGAAAAACCCTCAGTTTCCAGTTCCGCTTTTTCGCTCAATATGTTCATTCCATTTCTTGAAGTGCCTGATAAACACCAGGCATGAGGTTTACATCTGAAATAGAGCATTCGAATCCTCTCTGTTTTCTGAATGTCGATTTGAGGAACACCAAAGAATCTCGAGAAATCCTCTCTGTGAATCCTTAATACTCCTTCGGTCAGATCGTTCCGGCTACGGGTATGTCAAGCATGAGATTAAATGAACAGCCATCTTCACAGGGTATCGATCAGATCGAAGGAGAAATAACTTCGGCAGAGGCAGCTTTCGGATCTGATCCTTTCGGATCAACTTCCGAAATGTCTCAAGCGAGCTCTGTGGTGCGTTAACATCCATGCAATTAATTCCCATACCCGTCTTCCCCTCTAGCATCTTCCTTTTTTTTCGATAAATTCTCTCTGGAAAGTTTCTGAATCTCGGGAAGAGCTCAAATGAATTCGATCGAATCCGTGTCAGAATCTAAGAAAGACGCCACGCTGCCTCTACAGATCGAAACAAACGGATATTTCCAACCAAACAAGGTTTGTTTACCTCCGGTTCATCCGCAACCCTTACTGCCGCCGCCTCCGACGAGTTCGTTACCCTCAACTCCCAAGCGGACGTCAGGACAGACTCGTCAGGGTCTCGGCTCTTCGGGCTCTTCGGGTTTCTTCTCTGAAGGAATCTCCGCGCATTCTTCGGCTAGCGGCGGCTCGAACCAAGTTTCCATGACTCTTCCCAAAGGCTTCACAGCAGGTAAATTCCTGAGGCGTGGAGGCGGAGTTTCCGATTTGTCATTGATAACTCTCACTTTGTTCCTTACTTGGTCGAGACCGTGGACCTTCTCCTGAGCTTGATTTCTGTTCTCCTAGGTTCATCCAGCAGTAGTTGGTTGGATGGAGCTCAGGAGACCCATCGAGCATCTCCGTCTCTCGCGCAGGGGACCACTTCCGACATGGCCGTTACGCTGAACAAGCCACAACAGACAGTTCCATCAACAGCACCGGCCAGCTCGGCTCAGACCCAGTTCAGCTTCGAAGGTTTCGACTTTTCCAAGCGGAGTTTGCCACCTCCACCCGGTCGAGGGAGTCAACAGGGACGATGCGGCACCACTACCGCTTCCAATGCTCTATTAAGTTTAGGAGAGTTGTCGAACGCGTTACCAAATACTACGAGTGCGCCAGCTCGACCTCAGTCCGCTGCTATAAATGTAAGTTTAGCGGTATCTTCTGTCTCGCGGAATTCTTTCCACTCGAAATCATCCGTTAGTTTCTCGAGTGTACTAACGCCGAGACTCCGTTCTTTTCTCTGATTGCAGGAGTTGAGCGCAAGTCGAGTGGTGCCGCCGACCTCGTCCGCTCCTTCAACGGGTTTCAACGCGGTGTTTGACAGAGCAAGACCGAACTCCGGCCTTATTGGTCACGTACCTCCTCAATCAACTTCGGTGGACAGCGTGTTTGTGGACGACTTCAAATTCACTCAGCCGGCCCCGGTTCAACGAGAAGCAAACTTCTCGGCTGCTCAATTCTCATTCGAGTCTGTTGCGTCGTCGTTGTCCCGCGCTCGAACCCAGGAAAGTACCGAACTGTTCGTAGAGCTTCCGCCAGCGACCCGAGCAGCGCCCGTAGAGACCATGGGATCATCGTCGTCGTTCGGCTCCTCCACTGTGCATAGCGGAAGCGAGGCGACTTCCCCGCGGATCATCGGGGGTCTGTCCTCCTCGCCGCCGTGCAACAAGGGCGGAGAAATTCCTCCAGCCGACAAATACGCTGTCTTCGAAGAACTCAAACAGAAAGAAGAACAGGCACTAACTTTCACGCCCGCGGACGACTTCCGGACAGAGCTGCCACCGCCGTCGTCGACATCGACGAAGACCGATCCCTTCGCCGACTTTTCTAACTTCTCAAATTTCCCTCAAAAACCTCCGGTGCCACCTCAAGAGTCGTTTTTCAACGATTCTGGACTCAACGTTTCGTCGACCGGCAACAATTCATTCGCTAATTTTGAAAGTTCGTTTAATTTTGAGCCGAACGTCGGAGTAACGTTCGAGACCAATTTCTCTCCAACGTCGCCGTCGTCGTCGAGCATCTCAAAAGCGCAGATCCAAAATGATAACACGGTGCCGGCGAACGATTTCGCCAATTTCTTCGAAGAGACACCCGCTTTCGACACCAAGTTCGACGCGTTCTCAACTGGGCCAAACTCCAAGTGAGTAAACCACCAGCGTCTGAGGGGGGGGGATTCTCTCAATTTAGCAGGTCTGCCCAATTTCGATCAGAGTCCGCGTTGGGGGAGATTCATTATTATCGACTTTCCAGTCTCATTTGTTTCGAATTGATCTGATCATACATTTCTAAATATATAAAACGAATATCTGAAGTTAACTCCTTTTTGTTTCGATGGTTCACAGGCCAAACGAGCCGGTTAAGCGGCCGCCAATGTTTAACGAAGCCATGAGAAGTAACCCGTTCTGCGCGCTGAGTACGGAGTCGACCCCATCGGAAGACTTCAACACACCTCAAACAGGACTTCCACGAAAAGCCGCTTCGTCAAACGATAATTCGGTGTGTTCGCCGAGTGACGCAACGACCGCAACAAATCAGTTCGTATCGGCTGCTTCGAGTCCGTCGAGTGACCGCTTCGTGACAATGGCGTCCGGTTCTAGTCTGTCGTCGTCAGAAAACGATTTGTCCGCCCCGGTCACGGTAGCACCGCCTGCCCTTCCCGGTTCCCAAGCGCAGCCGCCCTCCCAGCTGCCTTTCCCGCCCTTCGCATTCGACGCCCCCGCTGCTCCCGCGGTGTCGTTCGCTTCCCCGCTAGTTGTCCCGTCGAGCCGCGCACACGGATCAGCCGTTTCCACCGCAGCAAATCCGTTCTGCATGGGCAGTTTCACATTGCCCCCTCAGAAAACGGTCGAAATCGACGAAGGTTTCTGCGGTAGCAACGCCAGTAGTGTGTCTCCTCACCTACCTCAAAAGATGACCACCTGCGCCATCGAATCGCAGCGTAGCGATTTTCCCGTTTCATTCCCCTCCGACAACACTTCGGCTCCCGTTCGAAATGGAACGCAATCGGGAATTTTTAAGAAGAAAGACGATCCATTCAATGAGGACTTTTTCAACATGCTGAACAGTACTCCCGCCGAAACTCCAGGCCAGCCGCAGCAGCAGCAATTCGATGCATTCTGGTGTAGGTAGCACCGGTAGACGACTCCGCAGCATCGAGCTGATGAGATCGACGGAGCGGTTGTTCACGTTGTTTTATGTCTGTTCGATGTCAAATATTCGCTTCTCCTTCTGTTCGAGTTCCGTTTCGTTCGTTTTTCGGTTCTGGTGTCAACTCGTCAGCTTGGTTCGTTCGCTTTTCAGTCGGAATAACTGACGTACTAACATCTGACATGCAACTTCACTTGCAGGATTTGAGGACGACTCCGTAGAAAGGAGAAAGCGACACACGATAGTTTTAATTTCAAAAATGAAAAACAAAATCATCAGAAGCTCGCAGCTGCTTCACGCTGCACGAAAAGTGTTCACGATTTGGAGGCTTCGTAATTCGATTTCAACACATTTTCATAATCTTCAAAAAAACAAACTTTTTGTTAGGAATTTCAAACTATTAAAATGATGAATGTCGAAATCGATACCAAAAAAAACGGATGAGCTGATGGAGTTCGGCTCGAGTGAACGAACGGAACAGCCTGGTGCTGAATGAGATTTATCCGCTCTCCACCAAGCCACAACCACGTACGCAGTTACAGCAAGAAAATGAAAATAAACTCAGAAGCACTGTACATAGTAGATCATGTTGACCGAGATACCAAACAAAGCGTATTGTTTTCTTATCAAAGACATGACAAAAATAAACGAGTTTGTTTTTGTAACTTATGAACGATCCGACGTCTTCTCATTTCTGAATTGCCTATCGCAGCTTATTATCTCGATTTCCTGTTCATTTTGTAGAGTTTCCATCCGGATGGGACGATAGCGGACCGGTCCTCTAGGGCTCGAATGACATTGATCTTAAATTTGAGAGCTTGGAGGAAAGTTTTTGGCAGGTGTGGATCGTATCTCGAGGAGTCGAGATTTCTCTTGTGGCCTGTTCGTACTTCCCTGTCTGGAACAAAAGTTCTTAGTTGGTCAGAAGTCATGAGAACGTTCCCGAGTTCGAACTTCGAGGAAGAGTCGAAGCAAACGCTCCATGGTAAAACAATGCGATGCAGACCCGTCTCTCTCACAAGAGATTTTCTTACAGGACTGTGAATCTATCGGTAGTACAGGACCCCTTACGGTGTATCGAGGACGCCTCCCGTGCAACGTGTGGACGAGTTCGACGAGACCGTCGTGATGGGATAATAAATTCATGTTGTCCACTTTTCCGTGTGAGGTGTTGTGCGCCAACGTTCTGTTGTATATGTTTCGAAACCGTCGTCTCGTGTCCGTGTGACTCCAACAACTCCGGAACGCTCTCATGAAGTTTTCGGATCGGGTTTTCAGTTGCGAATGACGGATTTTACGTGAGTGACGACGACCCTTCGAGACCGTTCCTCTGCCTCATATGCGGATTCAGAGCGCGGTTCAACTCGCACATGAGGGTAGGTAAAGTCGTGAATCTCTTCCGAGACCGTTCCTCGAATTTAGAGAATCGAATCCAAAAAATTCGTTTTCGTTCAAGGTCCACGTGCGGATACACACAGGCTACAAACCGTTCGCATGCACAATTTGCGACTACCGGACCACGCAAAAGGGCAACATAAAGATCCACATGACCAAGAAGCACAATCTGCCAGAAGACGAAGTTAACCTAATTTTGAATTCTGCAGCAGCGCCTGCCGTGACGACATCGTTTCCAGCACTTCATGGTGACTCTTTCTCTATGAGCATTTCCTTCAAATAGTTCGTGTCGAAAGTTAGCCTCGCGGAGGGAGGCTTTGTTCCTTTATTCTCATGATGATGATGACGACTGTTGTTAATCCTGAATCTGAGCAGCTACACAACGCATTGGCATGCGTTGTTCTATGTAGATATCATCTTTGAGTTAATCAACCCGATTGTTCCTATTTACTGGTGTTCATGTGATGGCCCGTCGCAATCCATGGTATACAAATCGAATGTTTTTGATGACCGAGCGGATAGTTTCATCTTTTCGAGGATGGAATAAAGGATCGTTCAGTCAGTTGATCTTCGGCGTCTTTTTCTCTTAATTTCCGGAAGAGAGCTCGTTAGCTCGAACTGGGTAGATGGATCGAGGAAAGACGTCTCGAACGAATTGGGTTTTGGCAATGTGTTTATTGCACTATCTCTTATATTATATGACATCAGCAAGATCGGTAAAATGCCTAATTTTTTTGTCTTTCCGTTTCGTGTGTTTGTTTTTTTTTTGGTGGTTTTACTTTTCTTTTTTTTTTGTAGTTGCTGTTGTTGCTCCATTTTGTGACTGCCCGGAGAGAAAAACCATATCTCCAGTCAGCCGACAACTGGCGTACGAGGTTTAAATAGGTTTTCTATGGAACAAGAATTTCGTATACACAGAAGAAGACAGCATGGAACATGGAGGACCCGCGGGACTTATGACTGGCCACAAACATCAATCTAAATAACATAAATAAACGACTAAACGACTCGAGGACTCAAAACTGAGTGCAAAATAAGCTCTTTCGCTCCCCGAGCGGCGAGTTTGTCAAAGACTGTGGGTTGGTAAGACGCCTTCCATCGGGGAAGGATGTTACCCGTCAACCTCTCTAATCGCGAGGTAGACATCTTTTGCAGACCAGAAAAAACGATAAACTAAACACTAAGCGCGAAGACTTAGTCAGCAACGGTAGCCCCGCTGTCGTCCTGTGACACTGAAGTGCGGAAGAAGGAAAAGAAGAAAGAAACGGTTTCGCTAAGCCTAATGATGTTCAAGTGTTTGCCTAATCAGATCGATAAACCTATGTCAAGCAATCGCTGCTTCAAGGATCTCGAACTCTTCCTATCTCGTAGCCTCGCGCATTTGATGACAGATATGGGAATCGTCGATCTCTGCACACCTCACCCTAGGATTCCTTCAAGTGTGTCTTCTTCGTTCACTTTTCTGCTTGCGATTCTTGCCGCCCCAATAAACACATAGCGAGTTTTGTTTCAACAATCAAAGGTCAGAACACGACAGTATCTCTGTCCGTCCGTTTGTCGGTCGGCAGCTCCGCCCGTTGCCCTCGAAGCTCTGCTTGCCACAGACGATAATCGTCATCCGGGCTACTGGAGCTAATGGACGTCGCAGCAGAGCTCAGTGTTGTGTAAAGCAAAGCTTTTGGAGCCCGCGACGGATGCGGTTTCATTTTTTTTTTCTCTTCAGGATGATGAGGAGGATTCAGCACGAGGAGTCCGAGACGTGGTTTCACCGAGACATGCACTCGCCCACGCAGACGACTTCGATTGTTTAAAGCTACTCTTGTGTTCCTGAATGGAATCGTTGACAATCGTGGGTTAGTTGTAGACATCCCGTTTCGTGAAACCACATCGCTCCTCACGTTCCACTCTGTCCGTCCGTCGATAAGTTTGTTGGTTCATTTGTTTGTCGGTCGGCCTACCTAACCGTGGAGTTTATACATTCGTTTGCAGGTTTCGCCGTTTCGAAGCAGACACCAGTATAATGTAGTAGAATCATAACACCTGGTCAGGGCATTAACTCCTCCTAAGGACCACGCGGAGCGCGTCTCACATATTTACAAACAATAGGACCCAAGCCCTCCGACAAGTTGTTGGTTGTTGATTGAAAATAAATATCTTTTTAGCAGCCTCCTTCCCCTGAGGCCAGCCAGCCTACTACTGGATGACACAGCACTTGCACTTGGGCTTCTTCTTCAGTACCACCTGCTCGACTTGTTGAGCGTCGGACGGCGGAACCACAATTCCTCGTTGCACGTCCACTACGCCAGGCTTTACCTCCTGTTGAGAAAACATCCGGTTAACTCCATGGGCTCGATTTCAATTTGAAAGTAGGATAGATAGATCGCTCGACCGGATATGCGACGTTTGAGGTTCAAGTGGACCGAACCTTTTTGCCAGAGGGACTCTTGGCAGATCCGTTTTTCGTGGTGACGGAACCGTTCGCTTGACGAGAGACGCGACCCGAATCGATCGAATCAAACGGTCTTCCCTCCTTGATCGCTTTGACAATCTCATCAGCTTCCATCGACAGTTCTCCTTCCGGACGGAAAGGGTTGTCGATGCCGCTGTCCGTGCTGGAATTAAGAAATCGAAATGGTCATTTAGATCTTGAGACCAAGCATATTGTGTCTCATCATCGGATATCCTCGAAATAAGTGGAGAAGGGTGCGCGAGATATCATTCCACCATGACTTGCTCATCATCGTTTCGGGAGAGAAGAGAATAGCGACGACGGAAGAGAGTGTACTCATCAAACTTTTCCGAAGTAAACGCTCTCTGGGAGCTTTTAATCAACGAAACGCGATTCGAATGTCAGGCTCTCGGATCGTGATCTCGACATTGGAATTTCGGACCTTCTCCATTGAAAACCGAGCAGACGCATTTGAATACCGGTCGGCGCCGAGTGGGAAAACTTCAACGCGTGCTCGGAAAGCTCTATTTGGTTCCAGCCGAGCGAGCGAGCGAGCGAGTGAACCGGGTGGGTAGAAGTGTTCGCAAAACGAGGCTCGACGGCCACCGCGTAAACAGGCGTTCGTTCGTCTTACTCCGAGTTCAGGAAAATGGTTCCGGATGCCTTCAGACTGACTAACCTAAGACGGAAGTTGTGCATACACCACCGTACAGGCCGTGTTCTGGTTCGGGCTCGGGGATATTGTGGCCAAGTGAACACGCACGGGGCTCATTCCAAGAATCACCCATTTTTTTACGTTTTCAGGCGACCGTCTCCTTCCTCCTTCGGAAGTGATGCCGCCGATCGGCCGGAAGGCGAGAAATCAAGAAGAGGAATTGAATATTTCAATCACTTCTCTAACCGCCAACCGTCACCGGAACCGCAAACGTAAGCTCGGTCGCTGACGTAAGGCAGCACTAGCTGTCACGCGTTGTCAGGGAATCTCAGATGACATGTGACCTTCGGCTACTGTCCCACTTCAGGCTGGCGTTCGCCTTGACTGAGTATTTGTTCGGTCAAAACAAGAGACACGCAACGAATATTGCAGCGACAACAAGCTCCGCGAGCTCGGCGATCTTTCGGAATATGTGGAGCTGTGGGATGTCCGCAAGTGCAGCGGCAGTTCTTCGAGTCGGAACGTGAGTCCGTGAGTTGATTTTGGATTTTCGCGGCCATCTTCGGTGAAAAGCATCTCAGGTCGTGAATATCGGAGCTCGTGAAGATGCGAACGACGATCCGGTCGAATAGGAATCCAGAATCCGTGGGGGCTCGCCTCTCTGTGGAGGAGCCCCTCAAGATTCGAGGTTCGAGATGGGGAGTCCTCGATACGATGTAATTCTCGCGGTTTCCGAGCGGAGATTGTTTTCTCTGGTGCTCAGTTCTCTGACACAATAGTGATCCAACAAACAAAGAATGAGTCGTAAAAAAGTCGAAATGTTTACAGAGGAGCTGCAGCGCCATAGTTTTTAGCAGACCGAAAATGTTTTCGAAGCCCAGAAAATTATCCGTCGACACTTCAAACACTTTTTCCTCCCTCGTTCGTAGACTTGTCTATCCATCCATCCATCTATCGATCGTTCCGGCTGACAGCTTGCCCGTCCGTTTGTTTGTTTCTTTCTCGTTTCCACTTCAGCTCCAAACCCGCCACATGGACCCGATGTAGAACTATTCTTCGATCTGTGTGTATCCTTCAAGAACTAATTTCAGGTCGGGACACTCATATGGGGTTTCCTTCCGAAACAAGTTCTCGATCCGTCCGCGGGCTTGCGGATGGAAACCACGAATCGAATCGAAGAATATCTGTTTTTGAGAAGAATTAACATGACCCCCATGAGGCTTCGAGCAACTATTGAAGTGATCAGTGGCAAGAATCAACACTCTTCACTCGTTGATGGTGATTCCAGCCCCAAGACCTGACAACAGGATGATTTATTGCGTCTGTCAGCGTGGGCTCCGATCGAAGTCGTGTGCCGAATGGAGACATCCATAAACCACAAACTGTGCTCGCGCGGAGCCAATGACAGAAGATTTCTTCGGCGCGGCAACGTTTACTACGCCCTGTCGATTCTACCGCCTCCGCAAACAACTTGGCGACGGCGGCGATGATCTTAGCAATTTCTTCCTCTATTATTCGGTCGTACATCGCAGGCACTGGACACGATACTGTCAAATGCCAGCTCTCGTGTTGGACATAATCCGATCCCGGCGCGGTTCAGATCCGAAAAGCGTCTCCGTGTTTGGATCCCAGCGTTTTCCGAGACCAACCTTCAGTTGATGAGGACATTCCCGAAGGAAGAGGGCGTTTCCGTTTGCTGAATCTCGTCTGCTTAAACCAGCGTCGTTCTTTGTCATGTTGTAGCATCTTTGTTTCAGTGCGAGAGCTCTTAGTGGACGTCTGTGCACAGTGCAGTGTTTGGCCCACGCGCGAAGATCACGCCTCACCGATTTGCAAACGCAGACCTGTACAATCAGGCCCGTACATCACCACGCGGCGAGCGCCTAGAACAACGTCATCTGTCGACGCGACTCGACCGCTCGACGGTTACGCCCGTAGGCACCACTCGATGTCGAAAAAATTCCTATTCCAAACGCCCAGCAACAGAAAGCGCGGCAAACAACCGGATGTCCAAATCATCGTCTTCTGAACTCGAAAATCTTTTTCACGGAGCAGAGCTCCGACTACCACGACGACGGCGATTATTACCTCTGTCGAGCGGTGTATGTAACTGTCTTGACGCTGGTCTGTTGGCCATTTGGTGTGCTTGTGGTGAAAACCTGCTGGGTCTCCCTGTAACGAATTCGAGTGTTCAGACGTGCGCGATGCCGCTACAACTACAGAAAAGATGTTGCTGGTGCATTTTTCCGGAAAGGTTTCTACTGTTCGATGATGATGAGAGGCTCCCTCACCTGAAGTAGCTGTTTCCTTGCTGACTTGTTGTGGTTATGTTGACCACATCTCCGTTGCTGGTGTCCATTATGGCTGACGGGCACTTGTTTGCTCCGCTCTCGAAGAAATGCACCCTGACTCTCGAGGGTGCACGTTCCTCGGAAGCTGTAGACACCGGCTCACTGCAAAACGAAGCAAATACTAAATCCATTTAATCGTTGTTCCGCTTGATGAATTCTGCCGTTCCGTTTGGAACTCTTGAAGTATGATTGTTTTGTTTGACTGCATTTAACTACACGATGTATTCTCATGGGGCGCGCATCTGACGTGAGATGTGCTGCATCGACTGCTATCTGAGTGAGGGCAGTTAGCGGAACATCTGCGCGAATTCCAAGAAATCCAAACAAACATTTTCGTTCTGTCAAAACAGTTCAATTCTGATGAAAGATTATTTCCTGACTTTCGATTCTCGAATAATCATTCGACAGCTGACCTTGATGTTCTTCACTGAGCACTTTTTGACCGGGAAAATTGTGTTCTGCTCAGCTCCTTCCGTGAGCGCTCGGTCTGGCTCCGCTCATACCATAGATTGATTCTCGCGGACTCGCGAATCAGGCGTGTTAGAAGTCGAAAGGAAACAAGCAAGCAGATTCGACGCGGTGGAATAAGCCGATACACCTGCGGTGTATCGTCGTTTCGAGAAGAAAGCCAACCAAAGGATTCGGTCTTACGTCAGCGAGTTTCCAGCGGTCCTCACGTGAAGAGCAGGCACTTCAGTCAGCACGTCTAGCACAGTGGCACAGAGCAAACATCGGAATACAAAAAGCCGATTCGTCTAATATGATACCCGGCTCCGCAAATATGTGTAGTATACCTACACGAGGAACAGCATGGGTCACAGACACGCTTAATCCGACAGCGACACAGTCGTGGCCAAGGACGTCTTCAGTCTGTCGCGTCGGAGAGGGATTCCGGCATGAGCGAGAGAGTCAAAGAAAGCATCAGAAGACGCACGTGGGTCTCAGCTGCTTTCAGCTCAAAGCTGACAACTCATGATATATGTATGTATATTTCTCGGGTCGCGATTTTCGGCCGAATAGTTTTCGCAAGAATTCGTTCCCGTCATTTAAAATTTGATAGATTTATTCACAGATTCCCCTTCGATGCTCGAAATGCAGAGCAATTCGCCAACACTTCTTGGTACCATACGTTGTAACAAGTTCGTAGACTCTCAAAATCGATGTCGAATTTCGCCAAAAGTTTATCTTTGAAAGAGGGATGTCCGGCTCACTTTTTTTACAATCCTCAAGCTCCTCCAAGTTGTGCCACGAATGGAGCTCGCGCGCAGCCTCTTCCGAGTTCACGCAAGACTCGCGTCTTCAAGTTTCAATCTGCTCGAAGTGCCGTTCGTCGGTTCGCTTGCCTTTCTGTCGAGCATTCGACAGTCCTCCGCAGTTTAGATAGGCAGCACCCAGTGATTGTCAGTGGGAACACGTCTCTTTGTGAAACGCTGAGCATTGAGTCAAATCTAACAATGACAACGCTTGTTTTCGCGCGGCAACACCTTGATTGACACGATCTACTCTGTCTGAGGAGTGCTCTTAAAAAGCAGCCTCAAAAAGCATGGCACTTGCTGCCTGTTTCCAAGAAGACGTTTCGAGCGGCGACTTCGAGCGTTCGAGTACAGCGAATGAAAACTGAAATCGCTACAATAGTAGGTGATCGACTCCAGAGAAACTGAACATTCTCTCCCCTTTGAATGCGAAATACAGCCTATGCTACGATCCGGCACCAGCGCAAGATTCGAAACGTGGCAGTAAACATCGTTTCACGGCACTCAACATTCTGAACGAGGCGACAGCGTAACGAAGCTTCTAATGAGGCTAGATTATTGAAAAGTTACTTTGCATACTCGTGTACGATGACTTCAAGGAACATTGTTAGCACTGCGGCCAGCCTTGAAGAAACGAGTTGCTCGTGCCCTTAATACAGCTCATTATACTAAACACACGATAATGGGTCTCGTAGTAGCGTACAAACGTTGTGATACGTCGGACCGTTATCCGTGCGTAGTCTGACTATTGACTGATTTATCAGTTGTTTCATGAGCACTCGGGATATCCGCACGGATTATCGGGAATTTTCTGAAAACTACCTGCAGCCTTCGAATGGTGACGCTAACTCATTGTGCTTTCAGGAGTCCTGATCTGTGAAGATTGTGAGTACTCGGTTTTCTAGTAAGAAACAGATTTGGTGTCTCGCGGAACATCGTTCTGAAGGATGGCCCAGGGAAACCTTGCCTAAAAAGCCTGTCTGTCGGTTGCTTCGTGGAGCTGTTCGAACCCTATGCTCCTTCAGTTCGCCGAAACTGGTCACGAATTCACGGAAGAAAGCTTCCGTAGCTTCTTCAAGTCGTGCGCATAACCATCTATTGCAAGCTGTCTTCTTCAGAGGAAAGCAACGCTTCAAAACAATGAAATATTTTCGGTGGATTTGGGTGTTCTTGAGAGAAACGGTGGGCTGAGATTGGTGACAGCGAATCAGTGAGGACTCAAAGCCCTTTTTGGGTCACTTCTGTCGGTGACATTTTC
Source organism: Neoseiulus cucumeris (assembly GCA_021527715.1). NCBI lineage: Eukaryota > Metazoa > Arthropoda > Arachnida > Mesostigmata > Phytoseiidae > Neoseiulus > Neoseiulus cucumeris. The sequence continues at coordinate 605,844 of JAJSRV010000031.1, read as the reverse complement.
CTTTTCCCCCGAGAACACAGTCGTGCTTTCGGGACCCTCGGAACATTCACTTGGATCCGAGACCTTTTGCATGTCCGACGACGAACTTCATTCGCAATCGCCGCTGTCTTGTTCAACCGGTGTGATTGGAGCAGTAGTGTCCAACTTTTGAAGCGCTCTACTGCGTTGCCGCTGGATAGCTTAATGGACGCAACGTGTCGAACACGGCTGTCGATCAATGAGGACTCGACTCGACGATCATCACTGGCCGCCGTTGCAGCGACACGTGGATGAACGCAAGCGTGTACGATATATTCGAACTTTTTCCCGCTCTATATTATTTATGCACATTGACAGACATGGAGAAAATGTAGAACAAAATGTAGAAGCAACGAAGTAACGAAAACGATGGAACTCAGGGCTTTCAGCGATCAAACACACTGTCATGAAACTTTCGGAAGAAAACTTGAAACTCGACTTACTCCACATAAGAACCCGGAGTTTCGACCCTGGAATAGACTCCCTCCATCGTTTCCAGACTGGGACTTCTACCCTCTATGATGCGGAGCTCGCGGGCGTAACATTTTCTCAGATACCACTCCTGTCTCCTAGTCGCTTCGATGCGTTCCGCGCGAAGCTCTTCGGTCTCGGGCAGAGGGGTCAGCTGTCTCGCGATTTGTACGGACGGATCCCGCTCAGAGACTAAAGATCCAAGAGTTCTCACCACATACCCTCGGCGGGGTATTTTCTGCGAAAGATCGTAAAACTTGCAGATCAACAGTCGCGCCCTACAACGCATAGGTCGCACTTCACTCGTTCGTCATGACAACGTACAGCGTTGCTTCAACGATCGTCGGTCGCTAGTTCCTTGTTACCAACAACGTTGCGACGTCAAACGCCACTGCTACCACCAACGAAACCACTAGCCAGCCACCGACCGGCAGACCAGCAACCACCACCACATCCTAACTGTCATCTGAGCAGAGCCAAGTTCACTCCGTAGCGAGGGACGGCTGCTCTTCTTTCCCTTCGTGTCGTGAGCGTAGGTCGTGAAAGGTGCTCTGTACTACCCTTTGACGGACGTACTTTGTACGCAGTATGCCCACTAAACGATTCTGTCTGAATGACATTTGATAACAATACTGTTCACGGTTCATATTTCGTCCGCGGTTTTCTCGCTTTCCGCAGTTCTGTCCCCGAAGCTTCCCCAGAAAACGCTGCGGGCCACGCTGTGTCCTCCGCTTTGATTGAGGATCCCCAGTACAACAAATACAACAAGATCACAGAGAATTGATACAACCACGAAAACGAGTCTCCTGTTCCGGACCGACTTTTTCAGAACTTCTTTCCGGTTCATCGGGAAGTCGGGCGTTAGAGTCGAATGAAGTCAAGACTCATCGGATTCTATGCTTGCTACCTATTTCTTCCCGAACCGTAACCTCCTCGACGAGAGGCAATCTCTGATATTGATACTCATCATCCAAACTCGGAGGACATCGAGCACAAGATGTCGTGTCGAGAAACATCTTCCCAAGATGACCGTCAAACCGAGCGTGTACCCAGAGATCGAGGATGGAAACTCGTTTTCCGTTTATAATTAAGAGTAATTTTGCTTGATTGGTAGAGCCTCCGTTCGATTGGCAATTTTGCAATTTCCTACCGAAGGCACACCGCAATTGTACGATATTAAAATTTATCGTTCGTCGAAGCGCATATTGCGATGCGCACCTGCTTTCGTGAACTTTTCGTCCTTGGCAGTGGGGGCTTCGAACAACAGTGCTGATGCTTATGGCTCTTGTAAATATTCCGTTCGGGAGAGATTTACGGAAGAGAATCATACGCTCATCAGTTTTTGTCTCGTTCGCGTCGATATCGATAAAGGGAAAAAACGAACGGAGTTCTCGTTGTTCGCCCGAAATGCTCGAGATGACGACCTCAAATGCGGGGCGGCTCAAACGCCGCGCCGGCGGCCGTAGTGCAGTTATAAAACTCCTACCGGAATGTTTTCCTCGCCTCTTCCAGTGTTTGGCGTCATCTTTTCGTGTTTGTTCGTCTGGCCTCGCAAGTGTATTTGTTCCGAGATTATTCGGCCTCAAGTCTTAGTCTTTCGAAGCGCTAGTTTACGAGGTACGTTTTTTACAACGACACATCCTTCAGCGAATTCGAAGGAACGAGAACTGCGCACTCATCAAAGGCAAGCGTCTCACGCCGCTACGCTGAGCGTGCTCTAACGGCACCTTTACGTCTACGGGGCACGCCCAATAAGAGAATTCATTGTCAGAGTGTAGCGGACTCGAATGACTCTCCTCGACAACCTCAATGATTTCATATTGTCAGATGATGATTCGCTGATCATGTCAAAGAAGCGCATCCGTCGGGACCTTGCTCGTGATCAACTGTTGCCTACGCAATTAATAAAGGTCAAGATAACGATCATCAGCAGCAGGCCAGCGGATGTTCGAACTTTCTCGAATGGCGAGGACACGAGACGCGACTACCTCGACCAGTACACCGATTCTACTGCATCCTCAGGGATGCTACGAATTCATGAAAGCCACACGTGTGGGAATGCCATGAAATCACGTGAAGCTCCATTCGTACAGAGTTTCTCAAGATGCTACTCTGTTACAAATATCAACAACGAATCATCGGGTCGATGGTACAAAACAGAAAGAAAAGTTTCTGGGGTCTATTTCCAATTATCTCAGATCCCACTCAGTCAGTCAGACATTCGCTCCGGCACGTGATGTCAGCCGGTTGTCATTGAAACCTTTCCCCCTGACGACACAGGAAGAGTTGGTCGAGATGAGAGACAGGGTAAATGTTAGACCGCCCGTCGACCCGTTCAATCTACAACTGAGGAGTCGATTTCCAAACGGAGTTAAGTCCAATTTTGACGATTCTCGTTTTTTGATCGATATCGACTCAGAAGCGTGTTCCGCATCGAATGCAAGCATCGGTTCGGAGCTATCTGCCCGTTATCCATGCTCAAAAACGACTTCAAATGAGATTCATTTCCAAAACGGGTCAAGTTCAACGGTAGTTTCTATCTAGAAGGAGTCAAAACCACTAAATCTCCGGAGAAAATTCTCTCACTTCACTTTAGTGCGATGGAGAGGTTAATTCCAATGTTAGAAACAACGAATTATTCTTCAAGCGTTCGAAGACTGATAGATTCAGAGAGTATCCTATTCGATGAAATTAATGAATTTTTCACTGGGCTCTACAGTCCGGTGTGCCCGCTTTGGCGTTTCTTGAACCATCAATGCGAGCAGTCGTGATACGACACCAAAACACGTCAATTTCGACTGTTTTTCCAATGTTCATTTCCAAAAGGCGTTAAGTCCAAAAGACCTCATTGCTCTAGCCGCCTACACAGGACTCATTGATTTGCGAGTTAGCTTTCATTATGCTCACGATTCCGTCACCCATCGCATACCGAAGTTTCATCGTGATCCTGTGCATTAAGAGCATCCCAGTAGAAAAAGTCGATTATCTCGAAATCGGAAAAAATGGACTTAACTCCGTTTGGAAATCAACTCCTCAACTGATCGTCTTATTTCGTTGTGTCCATCTTTCTGGCTGACTGACTGACTGACTGACTATTTATCCATCTACCTATCCCGAAAGAGCAAAGAGTTTCTTGAGCCAATGAGCAAACAATGCGTTTTCATTCTCAAAGCCTCGACCACGCAAGCGAATCACGTATGCTGCACGTTTCGGGATTACCGTAAGCCTTTACCGTTCATAAATTCATCGGTGATCAGCGTCATCTTGGTCCTCGGTTTTTCTTTTAGAGAAGTTTATTGTTTCTTCGAAGGGCGCGCTCACAACGAATTCCAGGACCACGGATTTAAAGACAAGCGCCTCCATAACCGGCGATTCTTTTCTCGCCGAAACAAAGGCGTCGCAATCACGTTTTAACGAGAATTTCGACTGAAGCGTCAAGAAGACGTTAATGGCTGAACGCGAATGTAACAAAGCTCCGCTGATTCCTTCGGAAAGATGAAATTCATGGATAAGTTCCGAGTCCCGTTCGTTTTTCCCTCCTCGTTCTCTGTTTCCACTGCCTTAATAGGATCCGTTCGATGGGCGAAGGGTTAAATGTCAATCAAACGCAGCACTCTATTGCGGAACAGTCTCTTTTCATTGTTGAGAGAAGGACAAAAAATTAGCTGTCACTTCTATCGGAGGAAGGACCAGCAGCAACAAAAGACCCAGGCACACGTGTACACTGTCCGCAGCTCGTCCAAAATTAAGTACGTTACACATTCGAGGTCATCCATCTTGTCCGCGTTGGCCTAGATGTTCGGGACGGTTGCCCCGAGATTTTGCCAAGCGAGAGACGCACGGCACGGCGTGTGCATGTACGTGCTCCGATTATCCGGCCCGAGTCCGTACTCAGATGGAATGCCGCCCTACGCCGAGAGGTCGAGACGGGGTAAGTATTAAACGACGAGAAAACTAGATGTGACCTTCTGTGATTGCTTCGCTCCTTCGGCTGATAAGGCGCAGGCACAAGAAAGGAGAGCAACTGAATCCTTTTTCTATAGAAGACTCAATTACTATGCTAGTACGGAGCAGGAGAGTATTAAATCAGGAGTAAACAGGAGCGAGTTTTCTCGTACGAGACAGATCCTTTCTCGTTTGCCCGTGACGTCAAACTCACTCTGAAATTGGGTGAGTCTGTTCCAAAGAGGTTTCTTAAGCTCGAGGCTGACATGACGTAAACAGTGAGACGGCAAGCGTAAACCCCAAGCCAAAGAATGCGACGCCTCCGCCCATGACCCAAATTTGGATTCAGAGTTGGCAGGAGCTCGCATTCTTCTCGCTATTTTTTAAGAATGGCGAATATTTGTTCGGTATTTCAGGTTTCACTACCGAATATCATCCCGGAAACAGAGAGGAGCCGTCCAGCAGCTGCTCACGTGGCCTTGACGCTTCCAGAGGGGCTCTTCTCTTCTCCGCGAAGATTTCACACAAAACAGCATTTCCGAGTTGATTTGCATAATCACATTAGTTGGAGATTCGATTCGGTTCCGACGCGGCTTCAGACATTCCGATAACAACAGGAATTTCCAGATTTCTGATATCGAATACCCGAATTTATTTCATTCGTCGTAAATCCGACAAATTCGGATTCATTCGACGCCGTGAGAACGAGTGGAACCGTGAGGAATTCGCGAACGCTGAGCATCCTGGAGTCGAGCTCTCCGGAAAAGCATGACTCCTTCGAGTTCAGGACTCCGAAACCGCTTTCAAACTGGAGGTCATTCATCAGCGCATGCCGGAACAGGGTACTGCCCTCGACGCGGAACTTGTGTTCAAGGTCGAACGCTGAACCGGAAAGCAGAGGAAGAAAGTGAGCCGCGATTGCCGAAAGTAAGGAATAAAGGGTCAGTTTCGCGGAATAGCTCGCCCCCACTGTGTCTCTAGGGCGTGGAGCTTATGTGTAGTTGTGTGGAGACTGCGGCGGCGGTGGAGGATGCGGCTCCTCTGCGTCTCCGAACAACCCGTACAAAGACCTGATGTCTGATGTTTTTGCGTCTACCTTGTCCCACATCAGTCGAAAGGGTGTGGTTACTCAATACCTCAATGGAGTCTGTTGCCACCGAATCGAGGGAGTGTCCGTTTACTGTACTGAAGCTCATAACTTGTGCCGAGCCAAAACTCTCCAGTTCCTGACGACCTCGTTAATGTTGTCGTCGTCGTCGAACTCTGGCCGCCGCGCGGTGTTATGGCAAATTGCCCACAAGGCTCTTCGAAGCTGCTAAATACCTCGAGGTGTTGCATTCAGGCTCGTTTGGTCTCGAGTCAAAAGCCGCTTTGGCCGGCCGGCCTTTCGAAATCTGATTGACATCTCTGTCAACTGCATACGCCGCATATTTCGAACAAGGCCAACGCATTATCTCCTTCGACGGATTCGATTACGACAGCGCTTCTATGTCAGCCGGTCAGCAAGAAAACGAGCTGAGTCACGCTACGTGCGTACGCAAACGTGCATGTATAAAAACTAGGTCCCTTGTTTCACCCGGACCCATTTTTTTCCCTCACCTCTCGTCAGTGTATTTGAAACTATAAGCATCGATCTAAATCGTTATCGTTTCGGCAAATAATGAAGACGGAGATGAAGGAGAGGAATAACGACTCGCCGATCGAGACCTATCTGAGCCCAGCGCACTGTTTACTCCGTCCCGTCGTCGTAGTAATGGCGATCATCAATGACTCATCCCTGGTTACCCCTTGCCGGTGGAGCTCGATGGGAATTCGTGGTGCGCCCGTCTGCACATCCGGACACCGATCCAGCTTATCAAGGCCCAAGGAGCCTCTCGCTCGCCGAGAACCCGGAGCCTCGAACCGTAGTTGAAGTCTTTTCTCGCTTTTCGTTCAGTTCCATCATGAGTCAACGTCATATCTGGACTTTGTCTTTCCGCGGACCTCCGCCACGATTAGACCTCCTCATTGACTTGACACAGTGTGTTCTCGTCGGTCGATCATTTCCCACGCTGAAGCTTCCTGCGTTGCTTTGTCGAGCTTGTCACAACTACAAAGAAGAGTACTCCTCGAGTAGCGCGCGGGAAGAGGACCCTTCTCTTAACGAGTTAACAAGTGGCCCGGTACTCAAGTTTATTGGCGCGAGGTGTGAGTGTATCTCGCGAATCTTCGATGATTGGTCAGCGGGGCAGGAACCACGAATACTTCCCGATTGTTCATGCATCTCGTCTTTTCTTTAACGAGGAAATGTCAGAATGGCTGCGGAAAGTCCGATGCTGCGGTCGTCGTGACGCACTCTTTGGTATCCCGCCACGACCTATATTTGGATCATCATCTCCTAGGAGGAAACAATACCGGGACTTTGCAGGATGACAATGCTGTATTGTTTATAGCACGGACAAGCGACGTCAGCAGCGTACTTAGTGTAATACCAGGGTAAAAATAGGCTTGACCACTTGCCACACGTTGGCCCCACCGCGTGCACCCCAGGTTTCCTCTTATCGTTCCATCGTTCATCAATCGTTCAGCGACAGCGTAGGCCACGTACACGTCACTTTGGAGCCTATCGCACTTCTGGCCGGACCGGAATGACCTTGAGATTTAGGTAGGGCTGCCTTTGCTGCTGCTGCTGCTGCTGCAGCATCCGCCAGAAAGGGCGAAAGGACCCACGTTTTGGGTGTGACTCAGCCTGACAGAAAGTCCGATCTCTGTTCGCAGTATGAGCCTCATTGCCTACGGGCTTGCACTTAAGAGCTCTTCCTGTTCTTCGCTTCCTTCAAACGAGCTCTGCTCTGACAGCGGGAGAGGTCTATTCGGTACTCGCGGACATCACGAGCAGCGCCCACTTAATGAAGCGTCTCAGAGACAGATGCGAGTGCGGCTTAGAGAAAAGATGTCACTTCGATCATTAAATTGTCCGTCGCTGTCTAGCTCTCACGAACGACACAGTTTCTCCAAAAGAATCGCCGTATTATTCTTCGCTGTCTCTTCACGAGACGCTCCTTTCTCCTTGGTCTGTATCGAGAATTTGGAGACGCCGTTTGTGTCGCGCGAGTCGACTCTACTGCTAACCAGCAATTAAGCTCAACCCTCGTTCAGAGTTTGTCAACACACGGCGACAACCGACACCGGGCGTCCACACGAGTGGCCGGGACTTCGTGACATGCAACTGAGTATTCAATTCTCAAACACAAACAAGTGGATTAGAGAGTCCACATGTGCTCGCTCAAGATTCCTCAGTCCCGGAGAGGCGCGAAACGGAAATAGAAAATGCCTCTGGTGCCGAATTCCAGACTCCTTCACGCAAACACAAAGGTTCCGTCCAGGAAAAACTCCTTTTATGAGTTCAAAATCGAGTTTTTCGGGGGTTAATCTCTCATTACCTCCGAAAAACGCGAATCACATGAGAAGCTTGAAGGCGTTAGCACGGAACGAAAGCTCCACCTGAGGAATTCCAACACTTACACGACGAGGAGTTCAGAGCTTATCGCCAACGATTGCTGTTTTGACGATGCGGAATCGTGGCTGAACGCACCGCTCATTTGTCAAGTCACTTCACCTCAAAAACAAACCACTCACTACGGATGCCCAAAACCGACGTAAACGTTGACGTCGACGCTGTCCCGCGCCGATTCTACAGCCCGTTATAAAGATAGGGGTCGTCTCTCATACTATACAGCAGCAGCAGCAGGCTCTCCCAGCGACTATGAAAACGTAGCGAGGCGCGGACGTCGATCGTCTCATGACAATCCCAACGACTCTCACTCCCGCGTACGTTACGTGGGCGGCATCGTCATCGGCTATTCAGTCAGTTTGTCTTTCGAGAATTCCAATGCCGAGTGTATGTTTTTCGCGGAGTCGAAGTCCCTTCAAATCCAGCTCGCTGCGTATTACGGATCGTGTTGAACTCAATCGGAGAACCACGATTAGGCCTCGCTCGAGAGCGGTAGAGCGAAATAGACGTTAGCCGACGACACAGCTGTTGGCCTTGGTTTAGTTAGGTACAGGTAGTTACGTTGGTGAGCCGATCAGGTGGTTTCGTCGAGAGAAAGCATCGGGTAGAACGACCTCGGACGACGTGAAGTGCGCTCTACGGAAATTCTCAATTGTGCATGCATTCGGGAATTCAAACCTCATTCGAAAAGCAAACTCTGTGGCGATTAAATTAAGCCGTAATCTGCGTTGAACAACACGATCAGCTGCGCGCGCGTCATCATCCATCAGAGTCGTGACAGCCGACGTCAGACTTCCGTGCCGCCTCAGTCAGACAAACCCATAGAAAATAACATAGGCAAGCCAACACAATAAAACGTCTTCGCCACATTCGCACGGATATCGAGTACGACAAAGCAACTCAAATCGATACGGAAATAATTTCGTATGGAATGCGATCATGGAAGCCAGTCGAAAACAACAACAACAACAACTTTGTTCGGAAGCCGAAACTCGTGAAAAAGATGATCGATCTCGATGGCGGACTGATTTCGAAACGAACCGGGCACGTGTGGTAACTTACACGGTTATAGGGGTTTCGGCAATGTTGACGCATTTCTTCGACTTGGCGGGACTTGCTTGCGCTGGTTGCGGAGATGAGGATGATGAGGTCTGGCTGGTTTTTTGAGGACTATTTGGCGTCGCCTGAGGTGATCTTCCGTCGGCGGGATTGGCCAGTAACACCATTTCTGGGTATCCGGATGGATAACACTCAAAGCCGATGATGAACTCAAGTTCGAGATCACATTTCTCGCGTTTTCCTGCTTTCTGCTGCTGCCGCGGCTGCTGCTCTAACTCAACAACAAAACAACGAGCGTTTCGTTCGAGACTCGGCGACCAATGAGTCGATGGAAGAGCGAGTAGCGGTACTCAATGATTGATGATGGATAGATAGATGGATGGATGGATGAATGGGATTCGGGTAAAACACTCGCTTCACACACAGACGAATCGAGAGACTGATTGATGCACCGTGAGACGGGGCTAACGAACGAATTAAAGGAAACGGTGCGCGGATGAAGGACGACAACTTAGCGAAGAAAGTGAAGAAGTCGTTGATGATAGAGAGTGATCAGCAGTGTGTCAGGCACACGCTGGTCAGACACTACCGCCAGCCTCTGATGCCACTTCACAGCTTCAGGTCGGGTAAGAGAAAGAAGCCAACAGAGACAGAGGAGACTCCGGAGCGGAAGAGCGGGCGGACAGACCTCTCTTGAGCCACGCAGCCAGTCAGTCAGCCGGCAAGCCAGCGAGCGTTCCCCGGGCTAAACCATGAGCACCTCGAACACCACCAGCTATCGGGCGACGAACTACTGCCAAAGAGCTATCTCTCGGAGAAACACAGAGAGAGAGAACGAATCCGTGAGCGTGCAGGGCTCCCCGGTACAGGTTGCTCCGGCCGGCCAGCTGACAAACAGCTGAGACTGCGACGATGGGGGACTCCGATGGGCAGAGCATGCTTTGCTCGCTCGCTCACTCTCTGCTCGAGCGAGCGAGCGTTACTCATTCATGCTCTTATCATTCGTACATCCGCCCGTTTCCTCTCTCGCCCACTCAGTTACTATTCACTACTCAGAGTCCCGGGTCACAGATTTCACTAATGATTCAATGTGGAACTAACGAGCCCACAGAATCTCGAGTCGCCTCCGGGTCCGCCTCTTGTATTTGCACCGGGAAAGCAGGTGTTTCGGCTCCGGGTTGCGTCACGGTGATGGATCAGAGGACCGCTCCGATCGAGATCTATACGAAAAAAACACGGCGTTCCAACACAGCCCCTCAAAAATCCAATCATGGAACGGAGCGTGGATTCTCAAAACTTGTCCGATCATTCCGGAAAACCCCCATTTGACAAACAGTGGGGGGTTCCTCCGCCCTCCCCCTTAATCAAGATCCACACAAGGTTTTTGATTTCCCCCAAGAATTTTGGATGATTCCATTTTTTCCGGAGGAAGAAAAATTCAGTTTCCGAAGAGCGAGTCCATGGCCGGCTCATTGCCGTCAGTGGGTCATAGTCGTTTCAGTCTGTCTGGGTCGAGGTTTGGTGCAGACGGGACTTACCCTCCTTTATCATCCTCCCCTGTCCCCCAGTTTCTCTCCCCAAATGTCCTCCTCCTCGGAGCCGAGGTCTGCAGCTGTTCGTGGATCCATGCCCACCCCACGATTCCGGCCGGTGTGAAGAATTGCAGAACCCGCCAAGATTTTGCTCAGACCTAGGAGCGAGCCACCCGGGGACGCGAGACGAGGGGACGGGGTGGTGGTTGTTGTTGCCGCTGTCGCTCAATCTGAATCTGCCATCGACAAAGCACTTATTTTTTAGACAGGGAAATCGGATTCTTCGGAATCAGAGGTCGGAGATGCAGAGAAATCTTTGTTGCGTGCACTGCCGTTGACGAACAGACGTTCTCTTCTATTGTGAATGATTGCCTCGCGCTCAAATGTGCTAGTTCTGAGAGTTTCTGAGCGGGAACATTCTCCTTTCAGTTTCGTCCGATGCGTTCAGCTCACATTCGATAGTGGACACTTTCGGGCAGATTTCGGGGAACTCGATTTTTCTCTTCCATTTTTCTCCCCCGGTTTCCGGAATTGCGAAACCGAGGTTGATACCAAAGCATTCGGACACACAGACGGCGAGTTTCGTCTGATATTCGAAGCGGAAAAAGCCACGACGCTTTGCGATTCATGAGGAGCACGTGTCGCTTCGGACGCTTCGCTTGAGCCTGTACTTGAAGCTTCAATGAATCAACAAAAATTTGAGCAAATGGAAAGATCTCTCCGACATTCGTTGTTGACTCCGGTGAGACGTGTCCCTGTAAGCTACACGGAGTGGAAGACGAGATCGATTGAAATCCCGGAGGCAAGGTCAGGCACGTAGCTAGAGTGCGAAGCAGGGTGAAGTTTCTTTCGGAAACATCTCACCTAGTTCTCGCAATTCCAGATATTCCTTCCTCCCGTCGATGACTTTGTTGGAAATGAATTCCAGATGAAAGGCTGATGTAGCCTCGAAGGAAGTTCGGCGCGCCCTGCTCGAGTTAAGTCTCTGTATGTGGGTCATTTGCAGGAGTGTTGGGGGTAAAATATGGATGAGTCACTTAGTCGCACCTCGAGGTCTTCCTGCGATACGGCTGGCCTATCTGCAGAGCTCGCTCACGACCAGGCCCTGCCCTGAATCATTTTTGGGGCGTGAACAGATTGTTATGACGGCCTCGCTGACAGTTATATGGGAACAGATTTAGAGACATTCAGACATCTCTTCCGAATTGCCGAGAATATACAAACTCGATTGGAAATCGAAGCGACTCGGACCTAGCTGGACCTTAGATGACGGTGCCTCGATCTCCATCTATGAGAAGTTCCAGTATCTCGGAATCGCTCGATTTCTGGCTTTTGCGAGTCTGACTGGATGAGAGGAGACGGTTCTCTCAGTTTTGCAAAGAGGAGACCGAATTGTTTCCAGTTTGAACCTTGAATGGAAACTCTTCCCGGGTGGTGTTTGCTACAAGAGAGAAGTTGCAGAGAATGGGCTCCGCTCCGCTGCCGCTCCGACGGTGTCGAAAAAGTGTGTGGATCCCATTCAACAAGTAAGTGTTAACTTGCTTCATTCTTTCTTCAAGTTAACAGGAAACTAACCAGGGCGTGTCTCCTCGCGAAACCAAATCTGAATGATATTTCGGCACGGAGCTTTCATTTCGCTCCAGCAAGGCGGCGTGAACCGCCACGTAAGAGTTGATTCTCAATAGTTACTATGACTCACTCCCAGATCAAACAATTCATTGATTCGCGACATCGTCCGTCCGAACACTGGAGCTGGAGCGCACCGTGAGGACACCTAACCAGGACCGGCCGGACATGGTGGATGGAGAACTGTGTCCACAAATGGGAACTAACGGCCGGTCGCCTGCAAGAGTGCCACGGTCACGCGAAGCTCGGAAACTTTGTAAAACTTCGTGGTCTTCGTTTTGTCTTCAGCCGGTGCCGCGAGTTTCAGTCATATTTCGCCAAAGCGAATTGGAAGCACACTTTGTTCGGCTCTGTTCTGAGCTGTTCCAGCGGCGTTTTCATTCATTCCCTCATTCAAAGCGAGTCTCAAGGACGAGCTCCTCCACGCACCGGGGCTGCCATCTCACGAAAAAAAAGCCAAACAACAATGTGATTCAGTGTTTCCAAGTAGCTTGGAAATGTTTGCTCGCTCAGATCGTCAGATCATCTCCGAAGTTTCCCTCACCGTTCGTCTTGGTCACATCAAGTCAGTAGCAGCTGATGATTCCCTTTCTCCTCTATAGGCTCTTTATCAATCCGATCAATTGGATCTGTTCGTTTCGGAAAGAAGTTCCACAACTTCATGCTCTGCTTTTCAACGTGAGCTCCCAGAAGTCAGAAACTTCAGCAGGTCCACATCGTCAGCTCTGTTGTGTATTCAGCCGACCAAGTCTATTCCTCATCATGACAGTATTCGCCTCGACGACATCGAACTCAATCAAAGACTGCGATCCCTGAACCTGCGGGAACGACTTGAGGCCGCGCAAGATCCTGCTCTGCATGCGAACTGAGAGTGAGTCATCGCCGTTGTTAATAAACAATAACCCGGTGGTCATTATGAAAAGTGGAACAGCCCTTGTTTCACTATTACAGCAACCCTGATGCTAACTGGTTTTGTTCCTACCACTGATATTGTTGTAGCGCCTGCCGGTGGCTTGCTCAAGATTCGAATCAGGAGTTTAGCATCGCGTTACGATAAAATCTGTTTTATTCGGTCTGTCGATCGCGACAACTCGAATGTCTTCTGAACGCCCAAACACATAGCCTCACTGGAGAGCTTGAGTTGCACGAACGAAAGTGGACGAGAACTCCGGGCCACGAAGCTTGGGGGAGGACACTCGTGTCCCCAAGCCCCGCGACTCGGACCGCTTCTCATGGAATTCTTAGGATCTTCGGAATTCCATAACGGGGGACCCCTCTTAATGATCATCACAATCGGATTTCGCTCAGTGTCCTCGGAATTTCTGATATTCCCACGAAAATCCACTGTTTGTGATCTACGGGCTCCAATCGTTCGTCTTTCAGGAGCAAAACTCCGGCGCGCGAAAATCGTCCCATCGACTCTGAATGTGTTTGATCCACTCTGAAAACTCTCGATACGTACCGGTAAGACGCTTTGTAGTTAGGAACGTATTCACACCATCTTCTCGGGACACCGGGTCGACCATTTGAGTACAGAGCGTAGTACACTGGAGTGTAGGTCATGATGCGTCACAAGGCGGCCGTTCCTCGGAGGAATAGTGCTTGTGTTCACTACACTTGAACCGGTTCGAATCCACTATCGATCTCTCCTCTGGTTGGACACGAGATCCAAGGCGGGAGTGTGCGGTAGTAGTCGTCGCTGTCGCGCGTTCTCTCGAAGACTTCTGACGAAGACGCACTGCTGCGACGCCTAGGTTCGATCACTGCCACATCGTGCTCGTTGCACCGGTGGCACAATTTGTATCGGCGGCGTCGGCTGCGGCCTCCGTTCATACATCGCTAAGGACATTGTCTAGGACGGTGCGGAGGCGGATACACGACCGAAGCAACTTTTTCGGGCTGGCGATTCCGAGCAGCAGCAACAACTCATAGTGGCGCGGCACATAACGAGTGAACACACGCACAACGACAGGAGAGGAACTTGCTGTAAGTTGTGGAGAGAGACGGACTCACATCAACAAGCCGGTGGCCGGTCGCAGACGCAAACGAAGGCGAGTCCTCAGCTAAGAGGGAACAGACGACACACTTGCTCGAGGACACACTCACACACACGGTCCGACGTGTTGAGCTTACGCGTCTTCGTGACAAACACGCATCATCGGGAAGTCTCTTCGAGTCGGTCGGGGAGCGATTAACGAACCGACTAAACGAGCTGCTGACTTCGATCAGTGCTGATAACCTACGGTTCGTTCCTCTGTTCAGACTGGAAGATCTCGGCTCCCTACTGCCTAACACAGAACGAGCTTCCCAGCTGATTCGCCGGTGTGGACAGATACGCTACGCGTCGCCGAAGTGCGCCGTCTCTTTTCCAGATCGGCCATGTGCTCAAATAGGTTTTCCAATTTGCGATCAGCGCGTCAGCTTGAATAGGAGGCCCGAGTGTTTGTCTGCGACTTCGAGATTTGGGAAAATGACTTCGCAAACAGTGCCGATTCCGCCGTGGAAGGGTTCTGTGTTCAGTGTGAAATCAGTGACGGCAATCGCCGAGAGTTAACAGAACGATTGACATCGACGGGTCCCGCGGCGTACGAACGAAGCTCCTAGCGTGATCCTCGGATCCCAGAAGGGGAAACTGGGAAAATCTTCGGAACGATCTCGTTTCTCTCGCGTGGAATTTCCGGATCGGGCCCAGTCCGAAGGTCACGACAATCGACTCCAGCAGCGTCTGTCAGTCTTTCTGACTGACGGCAAGAGTGACAGACAGGCAAAGTCCAATTTCAGTGATTTGGTGAACTTCGTCGATCGAGGTGAATGACCCTCGGAGGCGTCAGAAGATTCTGAAGACATTCGCTGGAACTAGAAATAGAACTGTCAGCGCGGAAGACTGACCGGTGCCGCGTCTCAACCGTTCCAGAAATGTCGCTACTGGAAATTTGGAGTTTTTTTTTGTGGAAGCGTCGGAATCCGAATCGATTCCAGCTGCCCATGTTTCGAGCAGTTCCACGAGTTCAGCTGCCTCCGTAAGATCAAACTGACCTCTCGTTTCCGAGCGCGTGAATGCGGCTACGCGAGTCTGCACAGAGCGCGTGGAGCACACTCGACAATCTCAGCGGCCAAGGCAGATTGGACAAATATGAGAAACGAGCGATCCAGGTCATTCAGAGGACTGTTTTCTGTTCGGGGCAGATAACGAATGCAGTCCGAATCAGTGAAACGTAATTGACGACGTGCTGCCTGTAGACTGCGAGGAATTTCCTTGACTGCAATAAAATGATTTCGATGTTGGGCGAAAGCGAGCGAGACCGCCCGACAGACCGATGGGAACTGGAGCGGCTCGAATGCATTGCTGGCCGAGATGCTGAACATTCTTAGCGTATTCCGTTCTTCTGCTATCTGCCTCATAGAAGTCACGGTAACGGTCAAGGTCATTCCTATTGGATAAGGCTCGATAGTCAGCTTTTACGATACCGATATCTAGTTGTGACGTGACATTCAACAGAACGTATTCCGTTCCTACTTTCTTCGAACAATTTGATTTGGTTTGAACAAACTTGGGGAAAGACTTCAATCGGAGTGGAGTCTATTCGAATTGACGCTTCTCATCCGCTTTTGATATCGATGGGCCCTATTTTGAATGTGAAAGCGCTCCGTAAGGTTCTGATTAAAATCTATTTTCGTCGACGAAAACGTCCTCACCGAAGCTTACCTGCGCCCACACGGTGAATGTCAGTCACTAGAATACCCCGAAAGGCCGTATTGGCTTCTTACCTGCAAAAAACAAACATGTTTGTTATCAAAAGCGAGCTTTAAGCCTTGATGGTCTCGATGGAATAGGATCGCTTCGTGTTAGGGAATGACCAAAAATAGAACGAGGTCGCCGAACGCGAAGAAAAATCCACCTTCACTTATACTGCTGCTCTCCTGGACTCGGTAATTTCAGAAACTTCGAGAGGGAAATTCGAAGACGGGAACGTTAAACGAAGAAATTGGAACAAACGCTGCTGCTGTTGAGATGAAAGTCATTTTTGGAAAAATCATAGCGACATGGAAAGAGAGTTCGTCTTGACATTCACAGCGTGTTCGCGCAAACGCTGACAGTCTCCCAGCGATGGCGTCACAGTGTTTCTGATGGAAATGAGATCTGGTCTGATTCTTTTCGAGATGAAATACGTGACATGGAAGAGGGCTCTTGTGTCAAAGTACACGCTGAACAAAAGTTCTGGATACGCTTCAACCGTTTTCGTGCCTCTGACTGCTGTCAGACCCGATGGAATCACTTCTCAATCAAGCCGCTGTTATCATCCGCCTGGATTGCGTCGACTCCTGTCACTCTCTGTCAAACAAAACGGCGCCGAGAGCGCAAAATCGGATCCAGCTGACGTGGATCCCTTTTTCTCACAGCCAGCCGTTCAATTTTGAACCCTGAATTCCATTCCATCTCAGTGGACCGATGATTTCAGAGGACAGAAAGCTGGTTTCAGAGGCTTGACAGAATACGAGAACGATCCAGGCAGGGTTGAACCTTCCACCACCTCTCGATTCACAGGACTAGAGTTCATCGCCGTAACGAGCTTCTCGTTAATCTAACGATGAGCTAGAACCGTTTTGTTACCATGGTGTGCCGCGGACAAGTTTCGTGTTGCGACAACGGCAGCGGTACCGATTCCCTTTCCAGTGTCCTGTCTCTCCCTCTCAAACTTCGTGCGGCTTGGAACCCCGCCTCAGTTTGCGTGAAGGGACCGTTTTAGATCAGATGCAGCTCAAAATACATCCGCCAAAGTTATATTTCGTGGTCGCAATGAGAGTTGAGGGACTCCTGGAGAATCCAACTTGAATCAATCGTGCTCTTTGGAGACTTGCTTCCTCGAGAATTCATTCGACGAAAGCCAGAGAAGAGATACTGTTTTCCGCTCCTCAGTCGATCGATGGATCTCCACTGGTGTCATCTGACATTTATTTGCATACCATAATCAAGATCTTCTTCGGTCGTGAGAGCTCGGAACGAGAATTATTTGAATGATCAGATGTTCAGAGAATCTCAGAGCTTCCGACGGGATCGTATTCAAACTGTTTTCCTCGAATTGGGTTCCCGGAAGAACGAGCAGGTGTAACTTTCATCATCTCAGTCCGTTATCAAACGAAAACCCAAGCGGTGAACTTTTGAGCGAAGGCTCAAGGCCCGGGAACTCATGAAGTTCCGCTCGTTGTCATGAATGCACTGCAATGGCAACAAACCTCCATGAAACGGCTGCGGGGCAACTCGTTCCGAAGGTCAATGAATCTTTGTCACAATTTACCGAAAGAAAAGGAAAGAAAATGTGGCCAACATTTCGAAACACTCAGCGTGGATGCTCACGCGTGTCGACAGGCGGCCAAGCGAGCATCCCCGCCGCTGCCTCGGCAGCAACATCGGCGACTGCTGAGAAGGGAAAGAAAAAGAACGAACTACACCTGTCAACACAGAGATACTCCCACGTGGGTCACTTGCTCTTGTGGATATTTTTCACAGCTACTGTTTCCGACAGAGTCGAAAAATAGAAACATTTGCGTATTTCGCTCACGAGAGGACGTTCACTCAGAACATTGCTCACAATCGAGCTTAACGTACGCTAGAACAACAATAGCAGAGCGTCCGGGAAGCGACGCGCGCGCGCGCGCACGCCCACACTGCTCACGAGTGAACGCTATACGAAATGGGTCTTCAGGTCCACGACTGTGGGATGATGAGTTCCTCAATTATACCCAACGCCAGTAACCAGAAAAGCTACTTCTTCGCTCCCAAACCGGACAGCGGCAGCAGCCACAGCACAAGTTGTGAGCGCAGCCAAGTTTCAACGCCAGTGCTCCCATTCGAAACTAGCTGTGCAGCAGAATACAAATCTTAAGAAACAAAACGTGGACATCGGTATGGCACATTGATCGATGACTCCTTTCTCCGGAGTAAAGTATATTCACTCGAATTTCTCTTTCAGTCCGAAGGAAATCGTCGTCGAATCAAGCTCAAGATTTCAGGTGATTGATCGCGAGCGATGAAAAGTAGGTATTTGTTTGACGACTCATGACAAGATGATGATGTTAGCCGGCGCAAAAAGCGAAGCAGCCTCGACGAAAGCACTGAGACTTCGATACGGTGTCAAACAACGCTTTCAACAGCCTCTAGATCCATAAAAGTTGCTTCGATGCGGCAAACATTTTCTCCCAAGTGTTTAGTTTGTGAAGATAGAGGTGGCGGCGACTCCGTTAAAGCGAGATCGACAGCTCAAGGTTGGAAGTCTCGAGTCTAGATGTTCTCGAAGCGGGGAAGAAGACGGACTGTCCGTCGCGCAGTCACAGACAAACGCGCAACGAATGCACGACCGGTCAACAGAGCAGATGGACAGCTCTGCCTCATCAGCGACCGCGTAGATCTCGATTTGCTTGACGACTCGATCTTGTTTAGAGAATCTGCCGGCTTTATGACGAATATGCCTCGACTAAAAGAGAGATGGATGGACAGATCGAGCGCGCACACGCTCACTCGCGAAGACGCTGAAGAGACCTTGGCTCGCACCCTCATCAGGACCCGAGTCTGCCTCAGCGCTAAAACCTGAAGAGTGGGCCAATGTTGCGTGTCAGACGACCCAGATCTTCGGGCTCAACCCTTTGTCCGTCCACTCAGCAGGGACAAGGTCGTGTCGCGGTAGATTGCGAGGGAACCTTCTTGAGAGATCGAGTACTCGTTCTGAATTGACTCGAACAGAAACTAGTTGCACGTCGCTCACGACTCGCACATTCCACGACACGTACCATTTACAGACGACACACTCGCGACTCACAGACAGTTAGGCAAGGGTTATCGAAGAAGTCCGTGAAGAATGGCTGGGTAGTCGATTTTGACCACAAGTATGACTTTACTTCAAATTTCATCTCAATTTGAGTTTTGGGTGTGTCTTGATGGTTTCTTCGTGACCGAGGCGATGTCTGTTCAACAACAGTGATGACGTCACTCGAGATTTCCACCCTTTGAGAAATCCACACTAGAGATCGAATCATGACAGTCGGCAATCATGACAATAGAAATTCGAGAATAATTCCGGTTGACTATCAAACTCTCGCTCTCTCTCTCGATGTTTTGGAATCTTGAAACCGCCGGCCGCTTGGGTGCGGTGTATCGTGCGTAAAGACGGTTCCTTGAGATACTCGCTCCTTGAGATTTTCGCTTGTTTTCATGAGAACCGTCTCGACAAACCACGATCACGCAGTCAAGGAATGTCAACACGGGAAACCCGTGGATTATCAGCCTTTTGAACGGAACGAAACGGAACTTTGACCGCGATCAGTGTGACATCGAGGCTAACTGCGGTCAGGGACCGATTCGAGACACGGTCCACTAGTCCGAAGTGGCGAATACCAACCGAGAAATGAAGCAAGGAAAAGGGCATATAGTCTGAAATAGTCCCGTTCTCGGATTGTTGACCGCGACAACCCGGCTTGGTAGACGTGCGCAACAGCAATAGTATCGACCGTGCCGTCGCGACAACAAGCAGAAATCAATTTCGATTTGCGCTGCTCGGAATGGAACCTCCCGATAGAAGGGTTCGGTGTTTGCTGCTCGGGAAATGGAACTGCTAGATGCTGCTTTCAACGCTCTGAGAAACAGCGACCGGAAGAGCGAAGAAAACGCGTTTCAAATTCCTTTCCATTGTAACATGTCGAGAAAATAGATTCCGCGGACCAAAGAAAGCTGATCCGAGAACTTCCTTAAGATATTCGCGGCGCTCTCGTTAGGAGTGAGCCTCTCTGAAAGAGTATGGTACGCTCCCCGAACTAAATATAAACGCGCTTTCGGCAATAATAACGTTCCAAGTATCAGAGAGTTGCTTTCAGCTGTGGCTCAGCAAACGAAAAACGCCGGCAACTCATGACAAAGACAAGCTCTAATGGTAAGAGGCGATCGTCTATGCCGATGCGAGCTCCCACAAGTGACAGTCCATGTTCTCTGCTGCTTTCGTACGTTCCTTCTTGTGGCATTCTTTGCTAGTACACCAACGGAGGCTTCCTCGAGCATCATTGTGGAAACGAGAACGATCAGCTATAATTTGAAGGAACTAAACACGGACAACCGAATCAAGGAGTAATAGTCCGAACCTCCACCTGGTTTCCACTGTTTTCTTAGATGGTAGAACTCCGTGACGGTCATTCTGTTTATAGCACACTAGCTTCCCTCAACCAGCACTAGCTGCTACGGCCGCGGTAAGGCACTTGCTCGTGTTCCAGAGGAGTTTGAACCACGAGGGCCCCTCGGGTCCACGAAAGGGCCGAGCCCATCCGGAATGCCGCGCCGGAATGCAGCTCGTGCTGAATGGAACAACCATCCAACGATCCAGTAGTGGAAGTTCCTCTTGATAAATTCGTCCCGACACCTTTTCCCGATCGTCTTCGATCTTGACCCTGGAGCCGTGCTGACTCGGGTCTTCTCGAGCGCGACTTGACTCGAGGTGTTTATGTCCCGCTTCCGCCGCGAGAGTCATTCGTGAGTTCACTTTGATAAATTCGAAAAACTCGAGAAAATGTCAACATCGCGACTCGGAGTTGAGAGACGACTATAAATAGACGCCTCTTTGAATTCATTTCGTGGTTTTCTGGTTGCGTCTCTTCTGAAGCGTCTCGGCTCGTTAACGCCTCGACGACCAGAAAATAGGGACGCTTTACGGTGCCGTGAGCCGTTCGATGACTGCATCTTTTTTCAACAAAATTCCGAGCTCATGAAAGGAACACCTCCGTTTCCGCAAAAGCGCGCGAGAGTTTGCATTTTTTCCCTCGAAGTGGAAGAGTGATGCCTCGATCGAAGTCACAACTACAATCCGGGCGTATCGTGAACTGCTGCGATCTCACGAATCAAGTGGCCAGCTCGTCGAAAGACTCCTAAAGTCTAGAAGGAGAGGTCGCAGAGCGCTCAAAGTCAGCTCAAACGAGCAGCAGAGGTGTCGAATTCCTAGTGCTTTAGTCACCCTTGACGGTGATGTGCAAGTTATCTGCTGCTGCCTCCTCCGCCCTGCGAAAACATTGCGATCGAGCTCAGACACAAACAGACGCTGCAGCCCTTTCGAATCCGCTTAGTTTCTTTTCTCCGTTGCTTCGATCGGAAGCTATATTTGCATTTCAGGAAGGAATCTACATCTCAGCGACAGCGTTTACGGAACGCATCCGCGAGAATACCACTTGTTGCTCCGATACGTCTCTGCTGCTCGTCTATCTGAAATTTCTAATTTATCAGCATTACGGCGATGTTTTTGAAGGCATTACCATAATTCCTGTTCATAGACATCCATTCGAGCGATCGCCGAATGTGGTTCCGTTCACAGAATATCCAATCAATTCGGTCAAGTCACACCTCTGAGCATTTGAATTGAATGGGACCATTGATTCTCGTGGGACTTCTTGAATCGATGCCCTACGTTCACGTAACATGTCTCGATGACAGAGTCACTCTCGATAGAAAGGCAATTCAACCCCGCGTGATCTCACCGCTTCGTTTGCAGCCGTCCGAACGTACGTCGCCGGTTCAAGAGCGCCAATTAAAAGAGCAAGGCCAACATGAGGGTCGTGACGTCGTTTCGATTACGAACTGTGAACGAACGCTTGTCTTCGCTCCAAGCTCACTTTCCCATAACGGAACTGTCCCATGGATCCACCCAGCTCCGAGAGTGACAAAACCCCGTTTGCAGAATAGCTCGATTTCCTGGTACCTCTGAGATCGATGAGTTCACTTCCGCGCTGGTCTTAAACGGTGGCGTCATTGACCATTTATTCCCTCCGAACCGAAAGTGGATTTTCACGCTCATTGTCAGAAAGTATCGAAATACGCTGCTCCGATCCAGAAAGTGCGAGTGTCCGTCCGTTGGCAGCGCGGGCTTTCTCTCAACGAACGAATAGTTTTCAGTCCCGACTTGTTTCAGACGATCCCTGCTTGGTGGAAACTTAGCAGTCGTGGCATCGAGCTAAAAACGAAAGCGGACCAGTTGTCTCACGGCGTGTCTCAAAGATTCCTGGGATGAGCATGCCGCTTCTACCGGTACCGGTGCTGCAGCATCGGCAACAGCACTGCAGTATGCGACTCTTTTCCTCCTTAGAGGGAATAAACTCAGCAAAGGGAAGGCAGCGTAGTCATGAGCGGCCACTTTGACTTCCTGTCATCCGCTGCTATGTTGACGGACAGTTGGGCACCCTTTACGTGTGGGTTTGATGCGTTGCTTCTCTCGACTCGTTCGTTCGTTCGTTCGTTCGCTGCCTCAGACGTAACAATCCCAATCATTCATCCAGCTGAGCACTGGTATGTTCTGAACAAGAAACATGATGACGCAAGGATCGTAATTAATATTTCCAAGCTCGCTCGAGAGCCTGGTCGAAGCCAGCGTGTGATCTGCTGCAGTGCAAGAGCGCCGTTCCAGTTATTCAGTCTGTTTTGAAGCGTCTGTTACTAAGCAACAAATTATTGACGGACAGACGGAGAGATTAACGGTGTTCAGTTCCGGCGAATCCTGAACTTGCAAGTCGAAACTGCGCGTCTCCTATCCTCATGCCGGTTTAAATGTCGAGGGAAGCAAGAGAAAAGTCGCCATCGTAGAGGGAGCTCCGTACATCTACTGTGTTTAGGTGAGGGCGGTCAGCACGACGCACGTGCAAGATGTTTACGTCGGGAATTTTTCATCGGACCCGGAAGTGTCCGATACCAAAAGCGAGCGGAAACGACTTTTCAGCTGCGAGCCCGCGTTGAGCAACTTGTGTGAGAAGTTTCAACGTGGCGAACTGCAGCGGCGTCCGGTGAGAGGTGAACAACTTCAAGTTGGGGTCGCTTGCGCCGGCCGATGACTCATTGCAGCAGCAGCAGCAGCATCTATTCACTGAAGTTTCCTTGTTATCAAAAACCGAACGCAAGCGGTGAAAATCGAACGCGGCGCTCGACACCCCGAACGGTACGATGTTAGCACGCGATACGAAACTGTTCGTAGACCTGTAGACCCCGCCCTTACCTTGGCGGCGCGGCTGAAATCCGTTCGGTGAAACAGCGCCAACGGTGGAGCAGTGGTTGTCGAGTAGGCTAGCTGATTTGTAAAGTCGAAACTATCACAATTCCTCTGAATTCTAACACACACTGCAAGCAATCCCACTAGGTGTCCACTAGGTCCACTCTGACGACTAGTCGTAGTATATCTATAGGATTCTCTCCCTGGCAGAGCTGCCTGCCTGCCTGCCTGCCTGCCTGCCTGCCTGCCTCCTGCCACACGGCTGGACACGGCGGGAAAGGGATTGTCCGAGAGAAAGGGAGGCAGCGCATAGAATAGAAGGGGCAAAAACACAGGGACCGCCGACACGAGGAGCTTTCAGCTGGTTGAAGAGGGACCGATTGGGAGAGGAGGATGTTACGATCCTTTCGGTGCAGTACAAGCGATGGCAGCGGTGTCGATACCGATTCGAATCGCTGAGCGACTCACCTCGAAGCGATGGGCTGTTGTTGTTGTTGGCAGTTGGTTTCGAGCCGACTCAGCGCCGGTTGCTTCGACTCCGTCTGACACGGACTTGACAGAGATTGAGGCTTCGTTCGTTCGTTCGTGAAGTGCAACCGAACCGTGGAACAAAAGATTCGTAGCTCGCCGGCAGCGAACTATGCAGCGAACCGGTACCGCAGCCGGCACTTGCCAGTCTATTGTTAGACAGAACAACGGACCGTCGAATCACACCGCCATCTCATCCGGATGGATTTGCGGATTGTCGAATATCAAAACTTGGTCAGAACGGTTTTCTCATCAAATCAATCATCCCCGTATGACAGTACAACTGAGCCTTCCATGTGTATCGTACATCGTGACAAAGCTCGGCAGCCTTCCAGAGCGCTGTGCTGCGAAAGATATGAGTTTCTGATGGTTTCGAACAAAGTACTGAGTCCCATTCTGTTGTCACGTGGATCGAGTATTTCAGTCCAGATTTGAAGTCAATAGTTCTGGGTTTCCATGTCACTACTTGATTCTGCACTCTCGACTCAACTCAGATGTCTTAATGTTACGGTGAAAGTGATCAAGTCGATTGAGAAGAAACGAAGACAGCGATTTCAACGAGCAGTCATCACTTGCTTTATGGATATGATGAATGAATATTTCTCTTTGGGAACAATCGTCTCCTATCGCTCTGTAACTCCGGGAATGGCTGATACTGGAGGCATTGTCAGTGGGGTCGGACTGACTCTGCTGTGATGGGTGGTTACGAAAGACTTTTAACATTGACGTCTTCGTCGGCTTGATTGTTTTTCAAATCTTGAAGAGTCCTAACCAGCTTGTTCCACTCATCCGGTTTCGGCATGGCAAGTTGCTGAAACAGAAGGCGAAAATGATTATTTCCTCGAAAACGAGACTTTCAACGAACGGAACGATCTTCTCAGGAAAACGAGGTGAAATCCGCAGTTTCATCTCGTTAGATGAAACGTGCGCTGTTTGTCGAAGCCAAGACGTTGTTGTTCTTGGAGGCGACTTCGAAAATGCGCGGTGGGACTACATTCTAAACTAAATTTAGTTAGCTGCGACCTTGACCAAGTGCGCACTCGATCACTGCTCTGTTTGCCAACCGCGCTCGCGGTCGCATGACCGTTCGGGCAACAAAATCGTAAAGAGGTCCAGGTGTACTCACATCTCCGACCTCGTATACATGACACCGTCCGCCGTCGTCTCCCACAACAATTTGATGACCTGTTTGGGACCAAACCAATCTGTTGAGTGCAGGTGGCTCGTCTTTCGGTGACGGTGCTTCGATGATTTCAGAAACGGTGGGCTGCTCTGAATCGTTGTTGAGATTCCACAGGTCGAGTCGACCCGTTCCGTCGACGGTGGCGAAAACAGCTGGGTTGTAGGGCGACCATCCAACGTCGTAAATGTAGTCCGAGTTGTTTTCGAACGAATAGATCGGTTTCGATTCCTTCAAACTCCAGAGTTTCACGGTCCAATCGAACGACGATGTCAAGAACAGATGGGAGAAGTCAATCGGCCCGATCGTGCCGTTGTGCTGGATTCCGGTCACGGGACCTTGATGTCCGTCGAAAGCTTCGTTAATTCCTGCCTTGGTACCGTGACGACAGGCCGAGTAGACTGTTCCTCCTTCAGAACCGATGACGAAATGATTGTACTCTCCGTTCGGGAACGACATGCAGGTAACGGCTGCCGGTTTTGTTTGTTTCGCTTGATTCAAGTCCATCATGTCTTGAGGTTGTGTGAGCATATCCAACGACCAGGAGCAGAACTTCCCGTCGGTCGAGATCGTCACTAAATTGTGAGCGTTTTGGGTGCCGACAACCTGGAGAACGAGAGAAGCGTACCGCGAATTTAGTTCCTTTCAACTTCAAAATCAATCGATCTATCGATCCTTCGACGCCCTTATATTACGCTCGTCATCGAAGTACTCACCTGGATAGAATATACTGGATGTGTGTGACTTTGAGCACTCAGAGGAGATCTCTGCACGGGCGTCTTCTTGTGAGAACGGTTGTCCCAAACCACGATTTGTCCTGAATACAGACCTCCTATAACAAGGTTGGGGTGGAATTTGGCAAAACAAGTGGACATCACACCCGACTGGCTCCGGAAAGTGTACTCAGGGGTGTCTTTCTTGAACTTCATGTTCCAAACCATGACCAGCCCCTCTGAATCCTGACGGTCGTCGATGGGAGTGTAAGAGGCCGCGAACAGTTCGGGGAACTGACTGCTCCAGTCGAAACCGGTAACTAATTTGTTTCGACACCATTGGTCGTCGTAGAACATTCTGTATTTCGAGAGTTTCATTCGCGATTTGTCTTCGCTGAAACAAAATTCGAAGGGTTTCGGTCAACTTTGATGATCTCAAGTCCGGTTCCGGCTCTATCCTCCGCTTCCACATTTCATTACGGTTGGGAAATTCACTTACGCTTCTGTCTCCTCGCCGGCTCCAGTGTAATCTGTGAAGATGTCCACGTCTTCCGTGAGCGCTCGCTCCATGATGCGACACGACCGATCCATGAAGGTTCTGAAGTCCGGGCTCAGATAAATCTGTTGTCTCTCCTCTTCATTAAGCAATCGGATAGCTGAAAAACAGAAACGAGGGAAAATGGAAGATCTCTTATTTGCTGCGATTTCGCTAGCTGGTACCAAGATGTGAATGATCGGAACGAAATATCGAAGACAATGCGAGGAAGAGACGAACCTTTCTTGATTTCTTCCTCTTTCTTCCGTATGAGTTCGTCGAGTTCTTCGATTCCTCGCGTGGAAACGACTTGTCCTCCGTTGTGTTGGGCAGCCATTTGTTGCGCTTTTTGATGCATGGCTTCTAACGACGGTGGAGGCCCTTCGTCCTCATCTTCCTCTCCATAAGGCAGTGCTAATAAAGCATTCAGCGTTATGCCAAGCAAAGCTATCCGGTGCTGCATCTCTAGCACACATTACCCCTGCATATCCGTCTGTAGCTCTCGAACCAACAGAACGATCCGAACCTTCGTGATGGTATTTGGATTCTCGACAAGAAATTGTGACCATCTTCCGACCGAGGGAGTCAAGAAAGTGACTAAAACCTCTGATCGGAGTCACTTGATAAGAAATGAAACACCATGAGACGTTAAAAATAAATCCTCTTACCATCTTCTGTTCCGCGAAGACAGGCCAATCAAGAGGTTTAAAGAGACAGAAAGAAGAACAATGAATTTAGTTGAAAAATTCCGGAGAAATTTCGCACGACCAGATCGAGGGCAAAAGTTTGACAAGATTCACGACCGCAAGAATCGGTTTGAGGAAACTCCGTGATCGAGTATTGCGAATGCAACGTTTTGGTTTGAGTTTTCATGTCGGAAAAGAACACAAAAAAGAACTCTTTGTCGTGAAACTTCTCAATTTTCATCGCTATCCAATTTTTTAAAGAGTGAGAGCAGATGATTGTGTTTGTGATCCCGAGAGAATAGAATATCGATAGATAGCACCGTAGTAGAAGGATTGATAACAGAAAATCATTATCAGGTTCGATTCGAGTTTCGGAGAGGCCTACTCTTGAGGAATCAGCTACGGAGCATCAAGGTCGATGAATCTAAAGAATTCGAACTATTTGAGGACAAGGACAGCGATCACGGTGAAGATGAGAATGAAGAGTGATAGCGACATTATAGCCAGTAATTTTACGGTGGGAGCAAAGAAACAGATTCACAAATAGTCTGACACAATCAATCGAGCAGACAAACCAAACGGACGCGAGAATATTTCGGGGGTTCAGCAGGCAAGACACCTCGAGGGTTGAAAACGTGCAGATGCAAAGTCAAGCTCCGTGCTGATCGGCAGGTCCACAAACGAAGCAACTTTCACAACTAAACAATCAATGGTAGTCATCGATGGTATTCCAGCCAATCGGAGACCAATGGATTCGCTCGACGATAACACAGACGAAATCGATCAACAAATCAACCAGCTGATCCATGAGTGAAAATAGTTAAACAAATAAATGAAACAACGATATGTCGATAACGGAAGTATTGGGTATATCTTAACCGATAACGATCAAAATATCGATCCGCAAACGAGGTGTTCATACAACGGAGAAAACTAAACCAGGGCTCTTGGAGACAGCAGCCAACTAAAGTCTCGAGGTCGTCGTTCGGTTCGTTCGTTCGTTCGTTTGGGGTAGTGGATGGTGAATGGATGAACTTATGTAGGATGCTTGGTAGGAGTCATTTTCCGAGTAGTTGCAGCTTGGGTAGCAGAGGGTTGCAGAAACGGCCAGCCGTATCGATGACCGAAAAAGTGCCATCGAGTCGTCGGGCCGCGGGCACCGATGCTCGTCCACGTACCTTGGAATTCGTCGTCCCATTCTATATTCGAAGGAAAAACAAAGTGTCCATCGTCTTAAAGAGAATATACAACAGGTCTTACTACGGTGTGTGTGATTGTTAGCGACAGAGTGACAGAGAGACAGACAGAAAGACAAGGAGAGGCAGACATCAGTCGATCAGACATCAGCGCATTCATTCCGCATTGCTGGCAATCGCAAGTGTCAACTGCGATTCGATAGCGGCAGCAAAGGAGACGCCAGCAGCAATAGCGGGCAAGTTCGACGCCGGTAACAAACTGCCCTCACGGCTGCCACCCACAACTTCGATGAATATCCGAGCAGTAGTTGCAGGTGTTACAGCGGGGTAGATGGGGTCGAAACTACCGCGGCCATCTGCCATCTTCATTGTCTCGAACTAAGGCGCCCTGCAGGTTGCTTGCGGTTGGCTCAACCAAGGCCAGCGAAACCGAAGAGACTGTGTCTGTCTGCGATGAAAGCTCTGCCAGACTCGACCGGCGCTGGTTACAGTTACAGAACAAGTATACTCTCTTACAAAGACTCAGCCTCGCGATGGTTAGTTCCTCTATCATGAGAGCACCAGAAATCAGAAAAAAACTGTAATTTCATGAGGCGGTAATCATGGATACAGAGGATTCGCGCCCAGAAGCGTGCTCAGCGTGCCTAAACGTACCTAACGCCCTATTCCACAGGTAGGCACTACACGATGTACTGTCGAGAAAGACTTCATCTCATGCCTTCGTTTGACAAGGATACGTTAGACGAACGAGTTTTCAAGTCAAGTTGTTAGTTTCATACACCAAACTCTGTGGATCAAGGACGGCAAACTAAGAAGCAGCAAAGCGAAAGAGGAAAAGGGGATAGAAATACGTTTCGTTGTACCTCCACCTCGGACATCGTAGCACTACTGTCGACTCCACCTTTCACACCAGATAGGGAGCCATGCTCCGGCAACACTTTCATACTGGAAATACCTAGGCCCTCCACCAAACGGAAGAACTACCTAGGGGAAATGAGAGGTTCTCTGTTGGAAACATACCTTCGTCCCAGTGAGTCAGCACTGCATGGTGATCACGGAGAATGACGAGGAGGGATAGATGGAAATGGAAAAGAAGCGCAATAGGTTTCATGTGAATGAACGCTCCTAAAACCTCTGCCATTGAGACTCGCGAGAGACGTAATGGGGAAAAAAATATTTGTTTCGAATCACAATCTCAGGGGAAGACTCACTGTAGTAGTCGATGGGTTGACTCGCTGCGTGAAATCAGGTGAGGCAAAGACCGGTCAATTGCATTTAAATACATATTCAATGTGATGATACTCAAGATCAGTTTCGTCATAACATCTCCCCAAAAGACTCGTATACATCGAGACATCAACTACTTACGTTTCCGACCTTTTCCGCCAAAGTTCCCTGCAAGGTTTAGGTGTTATTGAAGTGCTTTTCAGATATCCAGATCATCAATCCAGATCAATTAGGCGGCATCGTGAACGTACCAAATCTGTCCTCTCTGTCGCCACCACCCATCGTCTGTGTAGTCTTCGAGTACATGACACATTCTTTGGGGGCAATATTGCTTTGGTTGACCGTAACCACCTGGAGAGCCAAGGTTTTCCTGGAATGTGGAAAAACTTTTTCGAAATCGGAACATCTTTCCCGAGTTCACGCGGGAGATGCAGTCTGAGAGAGAAGAGATTTGTCTAAAATTGGAAAATGATATGAATTCTAATCTCTTTGGGGAGACGCACTTGGCCTTCCTAGTGGGCGTAGCTTGCACTGACGATGCCAACGAGTGGACATCGGGCGTGTCGACGCCAACGTGAGAGCCCGATGAAACTCCGAGGGGTACATCTTCAAAAATTATAGAATTCGTGAATCTTAGAGAGCGATTGTCAATGACTGAATGTTTTCCTCGCATCGCTTCCAACATCTCGAGACCCGAATGAGAGAATCATGTCTCACCAGAGCTACTTGAAGCTAATGAGATGCCTGATGCGCCAAGCGAGTTGAGGATATCGTCGACTGATGCATTGCCACCAGACGCCTGAAATTAATAGCTTGCTTCAGATCATTTCCAGATTGAGTCTTCTTCTGAGACTCACGCAGGACTATATTTCATGCTTATTCGCATTCGTGGGCCCAGCGAGTCTACTGAGAGCTCCGTGATGGTTAGCCATTATGAAGCCCATTACTGTTTCTGACCGAAAGGGTGGAACCGATCAGATTTCCGAAATGAGTTAAGTTTTCAATGGGTCAAACAAAGTGCCCGTGGACTATCCAAGTGAGAGCTCAATCTTTCTCCATCTGACAGCTTGCAACCGGCTGATTCCTGACAAATGTCTCTGACAAAACATCTAACATTTCACCACCCTGCCCGGAGCTGAAGTTCACGAGTCGCAGATAAACGAGATCGAGTCGAGTTTCTAGTTTCATGCACCGATTTCGGTTGATCAAGGATGGTGAAGGCTCCCTAGAACTGACCTCTGCGGCAGCTGCAGCTTGAATTTTCTGCTCTTTCTCCTGTTTGGCTCTAGCTCGTTCTTGACGGAGCTGCTCCAACTTCTGCTTCTTCTTATCAAGCTCCGCTCTTCTCGCCACATATTTATCCATGGCATGGAATTGAGATTTCCGCCACTGAGGCCGAGAAATCGACTTTGTCCGCGTAAGAAACACTACCGAAACAGCATTTATTAACTACTTTTCACACTGAGTCACCAGCAGCTTCCAAGAAAGCAGGGCGAGTTCCACGCGCTAACATCTGAGCGAGGCGAGCACAGACAGTAAATGCAGAGCCCGACCATTATTTCGAAAAAAATGGCGGCAAACAGGTGGTATGGGAAGCAGCGTAGCCGTCCGGACTCCCGTTAGGACTCGTCCTCACGACCTCCATCACGATGGACAAATAACAGGACCCAATGTGTAGTTTTCGCATTGAAATTCTAGTTCGGCACCCGTCTGACTGTTGGCACGGAGGCTAAGCTTCAAAGGGAGTGTCCGGCAATGACACGAACGATCGACACATTCGGTCCGATGAACGTTTGAAGAGAACCGAAACCATGAAATTCTTTCTCGAAGTGGGCGAAGCGCGTTAGCTGCGAGTTTTGGGATCCAGAAAATCGCTGACGCTTCCATCCCCCTACTCCCAGACGGCTGCATCCACTTCGAGCGGGGCACGATTGGAGCGGAGGGCCATGACAGCTCGAAACTTTACCGCGGCTCGAGGAGTATTTCCACAAGAGTACCGCAAGTCGAACAGTCTGACGTCTGCTGCACTCAAAACGAACCTTCGCTTGAATTGCCCACCCGCTCAAAAAGGCCTCCGCTCAAATCGGGCAGCATCCTCCTGACGGCCTCGACGTGA
This sequence comes from Neoseiulus cucumeris, assembly GCA_021527715.1. NCBI lineage: Eukaryota > Metazoa > Arthropoda > Arachnida > Mesostigmata > Phytoseiidae > Neoseiulus > Neoseiulus cucumeris. The sequence continues at coordinate 574,513 of JAJSRV010000031.1, read as the reverse complement.
TTCTGCGAATTCGCTCTTGTGGTCTAGAGCAGTGAAGGGGGGGGGCCTCGGATGGGGTCAGAGGTCCGCGGGTCCCTTGAACTTCAAGTTCGGTGCTCCGCGGACCCTCTGCGAGCCCCGCGATCACCTCAGTAAGCCGGTGTCGGCCGTCGAACCCCAAGAGATCGGGGGTAGGGCAATCGGCCCCCAGGGCTCGATATCGACCACTTCGAGAACCCGTGGTCTGGAGCCTGAAGTTTAGACTCTAGACCAGGGGTCGGCAATCGTTCCGAGTCCGCGTAACACACAGTACGCGTATAACCATAAGTTTCGGATGTTTTATGATTCGAGAACGATCAAGGAAAGATTATGATATTGTTTCCTCATCGCATGATTGGAGCTCTTCGTGAAACCTCAACGTGAACGGTCGCCATCGTGCGTTACCCGGACACTGAGAATAAACGAGAGTAAACGTGACCGCCGGCTCTGGTTCTATCCTCAACCCCACAATCAGACGACGGAACCAATGCAGAGAACTTTCCGTCGGCTGCATTCGGCTTATTAATTTCACCGATTGCGATCGAGAGCGGCCCGTTTTGTATTTTGTCAATGATTTGATTCGAGAATTCTCCAGTTCAGCACACTGTTTCCCCACACTTAGCCCAAGACTTCGAAAAGACTAAATTCAATCGAACATGCAGAAAAGAATCGATCTCGGTGGCCTAGGGAGAGCCCTCGAGAGCGAGAACATTCAATTTCGGAATCTCCTATGGAAGCTGTATTCCACCTTGTGCCGTAGCGCCTCCTAGAGATTGAAACATATTTTCGTGGAAAACATCGCATTTTTCATGTAGTTCATCACAATCGAACATGATAAATTGATCTGAGTTGGCGACCGCGCATTGAATGATAACAACGCCAGATCACTCCACATACTTGAATTAGTCGCCATCCCAACAATCTGACGGACGTATCTCTCGTTCAGTTTCGTCGGGTGACCAGGATTGGGCTGAAAAACAATGTTCCTATACAATACATACACTCAAGCTGGGAATAGACGACTGTTATGATCCACCGGCGATTCGGTACACGAGGCATGAGCTCAAGATACAATCAAAAGAGTCTTCACTTGAGCCATCTGAGCCCGCGCCACCCGAAAAGTCTGGTCCTCAAGGAATGTGCTCGTCAGCATCGATCGATGGAATCGTCGAATTAGAACGATCGCAAGGTTTTGCTGGTGCATTTTATTTCAGAGTTTGAGGTTATTTTTGTATGTTCTGGATCGATTGTTTTCAATATACGGGAGGAGACTGATGTGTTCTCTTATGAAACGTTTCAGTTTCCTCGGTTCAATGTTTTCTCTTCTTCTTGTTCGGTCTCTCTTCTAGTCATACTGGCTTCTTTAAGAATTGGTCGAAAAGGAATTTGAATATCTGTCATCATCATTTTTCTCCTCATACACACAAGGAGCTTTTTGGCGGAACTTTCGAATTGAGTTATTTATTCAGTTCGTTCAAGTTTTCTAGAATCTATGTTCAGCTCGTGTTCCTAGGGATCAGGAATAATTGTTTTAATACAGTGTTTGATCAACGCTTTCGGTGCATTTCGAAAGAAAAACCACTGGACTGCTATACTCAGTTTTGTAGCTTTTGTTTAGTTGACTAGCTATGCCATGATTTTTGATGATCTTCCAAGCCTAATTATTGTCATTTTATGACGAGGGATTAAGAGATTCACTCCGTTTGAATAACGGAATCTTCCGTTATGACTTTCACTCATTGAGTGAAAACCCGTGAATTCTTCCGTGCGGGAATCAGGGAATTCGGAAACTATCCCAGGCTGAACATCACGTTCTGAAACCGATGCGAGCGATTCGAAGCTCGAAAAAATTGGAGAAGTATCTTTTGCCGCCGCGGCGGCAAAAGCGGCTGCATAGCGGCGCGCCGCTAGCCCATTGTGGAACGTGAAATCACGATTTAAGATCACTTTCTTGGTAGAGATTGAGCCAAAAAAAATAGTTCTCCGAAGTCGTTTTTCCCTTGTTTTTTTTCGAGCTGGAATGTCTATTCCGAGGTGTATGGAGTTAATTCCAAAATTGGGTTGTAGACTGATGCAGGACCTTCAGAATGACACCAAAGCGGGCTCGCTTTCATGCTTCTTGCGCTCGCTACAGAAGGAATAAGAAAAGACCGGTTGCGATCCCTAGATTCGAGGGAACGGCGAAAGGCCGAGGTGGTTTGCAACGTAGAACTGAGGCCTGGCCTGTTTCAGAAATTTTTGTTCTCGACTGTGTATTTTACCACGATTTCTCAATTCTCTCCGAATGTTAAACATAGGTATCAGCAGTTTGGGTTGTGTCGCATTTGTTGCATTCAGGACGCCAACATCGCTTCCTTGGATTTGTAAGACGGTCGTTATGATGATTCTCCCCAGAACTCTTCACGAATTTTCCGGACCGAATATCTCAGCAAATAACGCAGTTTTTTAAAATGGAACCTGAAGCATCTAAAGTAGTTCATTGCAGCAAGAAAATCCGATTCTATTTTATCGATCACGCATCATCTTCCACGAATCGTTGTTCAGTCTCTAGAAAAGCGAGAAGTCTAGGTCGCCGTGGATAACTTTGCAGAGCAAGACGGGCTCCCGGATAAAAGTGCAACGAAATATTCGTCGAACATTCGCGTGGTGCGCACATCGGGTGGATCTGCGGGAATTTCGGATTTGTTCTCGCTCATCTCGCTGAGAATTTGCACTCAGAACTCTCAAGGTAGATCGGAGATTGAAGGTTGCAGTATTCTTGAAGGTGAATTCGTGCATTCGTCGCGTCAGCTCCAACTTGGGATCACCGAAAACAATTCATCCCGACTTGATAATTTCTCGGAAACCGGTTTTGTGTGTTACACGCATGCTAGTTCCACTGGTCGTTTTTGTAAACATTCTTGATTACAAACCTGCATTGCAGTAAAACCTTCCCCGCTTTAAGAAACCGCGCCGAAAGAACCCGATGGATGAAATCCTTCACAAATGTATGAGCTAGTCCGGTGGCCAGTGCATAAAACTTCGGTGCCGCATCCAACTAAAATTATCAAGCAACGAAGTGAAATGGAGTCAGGACAGCGTACAGCTCCTTCTGGCTCGCCGGTCGCCGCTTCAGATGGTGATTCTATTGAATATAATTATATTAACGTTTGCCCATTCATACTTTTAAGTGATCATAGAAGAGACCGAGGTATTGAATGATCAGATTCTCTATTCGAACAGGTAGGAGTAGAGTCACCTCAGCCTCGAGCGAATGGACAAGTTCATACGGCGAGTCAAGCGGCGAGACCGCGGATGCGTCCGGGCTCGGGGCCGGAGGCGCGGAAGAGGAATGGCTCCGTCGGATGCTTGAAGGGGTGCAAATGCCGTCCGAAATTCTGGATGGTGATCACGAAACTGTCATGAACGACTTCGAAGCTTTGGAGCACGGTCTGAAGGTGATCGGATTCGCCAAAATTACTGATGCCGTCGAATCCTCCTCAAGAGCCAAAGCTGCCTTCGAGCAGATGTTGCGAACTCAAGCCAAGAAAAAAGAGCATTATCGACAGAGAATGCTCGTCTTAGAGCAGTACAAAGATCTTGTGCATAAGTTTAGCACCGAGAATCGTCATCTGAGGGAGCAGCTTGCGAGCTGCAGGGGCGTCCAGGTTCCAAGAGCCTCTGCCAATCCCGGCGGTCAGGACGGATTTCAGGGGGATGTCGGGGAGGCCAAGAACGAAGCCGTGCGACAGATTTCCCAAGACCTTGGGGCCCCGACTGTGACCGTGAACTCGGTCATGCTGTAGGCATAAGCAATTTATTCATTAAAGTAATAAACTTAGAAATAAGAGGCTCCATATTAGGAAATGATTCGATTTTTCCTTGGCTCCGTTACGAGGAAGAGAGACCGCCACCTCATCCTCAGCTTCTCATTGACAGACGACAACGGCTAAGATGAACGGGAGACGCTCACTGTTGCGGTGTTTCAATCCTTCTCCTCTCGATTCTCCTCGACTCGTTTCAGGATAATCTTGGTATCGTATTTATCGCGTTCATGTCGCTTATTCATGTTCTCAACGTCCTCAGAGAATTTGATAAAATTCAAGGGTGAGGAAGCGTGAAGTATCATTGCAGGCTGAAAAGTGAGGGAGTCAAAATAACGAAGTCACGAGCCCTGAGATCCCTCCAGGATTAATCGAGGAACAACGATCTGAGAATCAATACATCAAAGACCAAAGCCATGGAATTTGGCTCAGGCGGACCAATCGCGGCCGGTGACGTCTTCAGACTTGAGGGTGAAGTCATTGAAGAGTCAGGAAAGAGCCCAACCACGCTCTCACTTGAGCAGGCACTGAAATTGTTCAGCATCAAGATCGTACCTATTGCGAGCTATGGGATCCAGATCATATGGAATCACCTAAAACCTGTCCAGCTGATAGCCCTCAAAGCACAATTCCTCAAATCCGCTATGGGTCTACACAGAAAAGCGAGAAATCGTCTTGTGTATTTGGTGGCAGGCGCCCCGCTCCTGACAGAGGAACTTCGTAGAATGTACAATCTGCCAAGGGCGACCGCATACTCAGAGCATGCGTGGGAAAACACGGAAATAAGACTCAAGGACATCCCCAGCACTCAGAAACGACAACTGAAAGAGAGCACAATACGCGAATCGACACATGATCACCAGAGAAGCCATACACGGCTTCCATTTTGAAATCTGCCAAAGAACGCAAACGCATGATATTGATGAGCACTGCCGCTGTAAACATTGTAACTGCCCCTGTGAGGGCGTCTGAGTTCTCGGAGCCTCCAGGCTCTTCTCAAAACGCGACGCGGGTTTTCGAAAGCGATCATTTCGGAAGCGATGGCAGAGACAAAACGGGTTGCCAGCCAGGGTATTGTATTTGCAAACTCCTTTTCATGATGATCGTTCCGAATATCGTTGTACCGCATCGTCGAGCCCATTGCCTCATCTTCTCCCTTGGCTCTGACGCTGTCGTTCCTCGAATGCCCGACGCTGAGCCTCCGGCTCTCTATCCACTCTATCTTTCGGTTTGCCTCTTCTCTTTGCTTTAGTTCTGTCATCTCCCTTAAAGCGTCCTCCATCTCCCTGCTACCACCTCTCAACGTCGACGCGTCGACACTCCGCATGGGTTGCACATCGCTCTGGGTCTTGACAGGTATAGCATCGGCGCTTGGATGGACTTCAGAGGATGAAGCTCTTGATTAGAAGTCGGATTCTCTGACTTCATCTTCTTTGGAGAATATCAATCTCGTTTGCTTTTCGTCTGCCAATATTCGAGTCTATTTATAGCTCGCAAGGGGCTTATCTTTTCTTTCATTTTCCGAGAGGAAAATTGAATCATATCATGAATTCAAGAAAACCGCGGACATGAACATCTGGTTCGAGAGCAAAGAACAGATGGAGACAATGGAATAGAACTTCGGAAGAATTTGGAAAGAAGAATCTTTCTCGGCCATGCTATAACAAGGAAACAATTATTGTATTTTTATTTATCGCTCTCATATTTCTTTTTTACAAAACAATAATTTGAATTTATTCATCAAACGCTGCGATGAATCCACGTTTCAACGTAGCTCTAGGTTGAGCGCTACGCAATCATTCAATCTGTCAAACGTCACTTTTGCGACTCCGCTCATCGCTTCAATTAGAAGAAACCCTATCAAACATTCTGTCATCTGAATCCAACATGAATTCGACGAAAAGAAATTAGCGACCAGAAACTCAACTCGAAATGAACAGAAAACAATTCTCAAAGTGGTGGAGAAGAGGGGAGCCGATGGGATCTGTGCAGAAGTCCATGTGCAGAGCTCTTTTCTCCTCGAGCGCGTTCTGGGCTCAAAGATCAGTTTTCAACCTTTCCAGGTTCTCTTCTCCGTCCTTGACGCAATCGAGTCTCGAGCGAATTTCGGTAAACCCAATTCTCGCCTCTATCGCTGAATAACTGAAATTGTTGAACGAACTCATTAGATATCTGAATTCCTTGAGAAGATTCGAGAAGAGTGATCACAACGACCGTTCATGTGTGCTCTCACCCTCTGCTTCCATCGTTTGCCGGTTTGGTTGCGTTCTCGAGTTGCGTTTCGTTGTCGTTGTTCTAGGAAGGTTTTGTGTTCGGTCGCTTTATCTACGTCCCCTTGACGGAGGCTGTAGGTGACGTTCATCCAAAGTCTCCTAGATTCATACGGCAGCATCTCGACTGCAGGTCGAACCTGTTTCTTAATCGTAGGCGTTGTGTGCGGGTTGAAGAACTCGACCGTCTCGTTCACATCCAAGTACTTGGCCGTCATCAAATCGTTCCAGGCTCCCGAAATCTGGATGAAAGGTGTCGGGGCTCGGGAATTGTCCTTGTGGGGTCTGCAGATGACTCCTTTGACTAAGTGCTTCTTGCCGCCGATGAAGGGCTTCGTCAAGAAATCGATCTTCGCCTGATAACCGCTTTTCGCACAGTTGATCATGACGTCGCCTCCCAGCTCGACCCAGGGCACGCCCAAAATTGAGCGCGCATACGCCGTGGGGAAGGTGCACGTGTATTCTTCGTCGAACTTTTGGAAACTTACGCATCCCTGGCCACAATTTTGTACGGAGACAGAAAGCCCCAAGAATTTGCTCTTGGTCCATATTTGCGCAGAACATGTGATTCCTCGAGATACACACTCGGCGTAAAATGCCGAAACCGGTGGATGATGGGAAACCTGTTCAGCTACGAAGGTCACATCGTCTTCTGTAGCCCAAGGGCACGGGCCGTCGATGGCTGGCTTTTTCTATGAGGAACGAGAGAAAAAAAAATAATATCTTTGAGTCACGAGTCACCGTAGCTGTCTGCGGCTCCCGATTGATATGAAAGACTCGTTTACGATTTAGTCGGCCCCATAGCGCGTCATTCATTGAGTCTACCTCTGAGCCTGTGCCGGGTAGAGTGTAGTGACATTTGAATATTTCACCAAGGATCGGATTGTAGGGCTTCTTGGCTACATCCGCGTTCCTTCCGGCATGGAAAGCAGACATATACCACCGTACGACCTCAATCATTCGCTCCTCAGGCGTATTTTGATCCACAATCCTGCAAAGATAAGACGAAAATGAAATGATTCCACCAAGGGCCGCAAATCGTAGTCAATGAATCCGTCACAATCGCCAGGAAACTCACCTGACAAACAGATCGGCATGAGCGAAAAAGTCTGCATACATTTCCAGAAGAGATCGTTTCTCCAAGATGAAGGTCGGTAAGGTTACTTTGGTAAGATCCATTCCGAAACGGATCTGGGACAAAAGATGACCCAAGACGCTGAAAGATGATGAATTTATACGTAGATGAAACTTTCCGTTTGTATTCAGACTTTCACCAGCAAATTGAGAAGATACCTCGAACCTCCGTCCGAGGATACCTTCAACTCGGGTTACTAGCGAAACTCTGAGCGTAAGTGATGAACTCATACCTGAAGTTTGCATTCTGATTCGCCGAATCCGACTGATTTTCGTAAAGCTTATCGAACTCAAGAGGGTCCATGTCCGGAGGAGCCTCGGGCGGAGGAGCGAACGGTGTCATGTCAGCATCGAAAAGTTCACAAATCGTTGAGCTCTCCGACGTACTCTGTACATTATTGTTTGGTGTCGGGCGCTCATCTCTGGAATTTTTGCGACCTTTCTTGAACATCGGAGCAGGATCCACCAGACGCCTGTCAGCGGGCGGAGTTTCGGTCCCTTCCTCGGTGCTGACAGCGCCGTCGCATGCGTCCAACGCAAAAGTCGTCGTCGGAATCTTCGTTATCACTGTCCGCTGACAATGTACATATATGAGTGTAGCAGGCAAAGAGGAATCAAGGAGGAGTGCAGAAGAGACACTTCTCATCAGCACAGTTCTCATTCCGCGACGTATCATAGAAAACCACCAAGACAGAACCATTCCTCCACGATAAAATGGAGCGCTCACCTTAGCGATTAGTAGAGAAACTATGGGGTGCTGCACAGTCTCGAGAAAAGTCTGTCGATTTAGGATAGGATATTCATTGATCTTCCATTTGCGCATATGAACTCTTCACTTTCTCTGTCTATCCCATGTTGACAGCATTGTTTTGTGTCGTTGCGTCTGGATTCGACGGCAGACCTAGATTTCAGATTTGCCTTCCTCTTCGCGTTCGGAAACGACGTGTTTTGCACTTTCGGGGCTCCCGCGTCGGGGGTCTACCCGAGGATCCTGTTTGTGCAGCCACGATCTTGTATTCAGCATCCCGGCTCTAGCTAGGAAGCGGCTGCCACGAGTATTGATAAGGAGACCCCTTGTCTCCTTGAACTGCCGATACAGAACGAGTGTGGATTTGGACTCCATGGATTGTCTCCATCTTGAGTCCAATTCATTCCGTACGTTCTCTTTGAGCTATTTACGGAATGTGTACCACATTAGTCTGCCTGATGTATCTCTGTCAGCTCGAGGCTCTCCAGATCAAAGAGACCATGGTTCCTAAAGTTATTCTTTTAGAATCTTGATTATTTCTGTGCAAAGCTGTTTGAGCTGAAGTCGAGGAGGCTCGAAACACCACCGATTCCAAGTAACTGAAACTTCAAACTGACAGAAGGTTTCACCCCACGAGTGTTTCCACTCCACGCGAAGTGCTGCCTCACAAAGGATTGTCCAGTGACTCTCCCTTATGTACATGAATCGGCGGTGAAGTTTACGGGTGAATGAAGTTGCGGGCTCCAGAGTTTCGTGAAAATGATCCACCGACGCCGAGGCGTCTTACGTTGTCGAATACGTACGGGAGGTTCCGTTCCCGTGGTTCGCCCAGGTTGTGGTTCAGGTGGGCAAAGGTCTCGGAGACAGTTGGTCATCAATAGCGTGCAACGCTGCGTCAAGGGAAATGGCTGCGGAGCCAGGAGGTTGAGAGATTCCCTCTCCACTCGAATGATATACATAGTCTGGTCCAAAAATAGTGCGACTGATTTTCACGTGTTTACTATTCGATTGCGGAGACATGCTGCGGAAAGACCAATAACATTCTCCCATTCCTAGCGGTTGGATCCGATTCCACGCTACTGCTGTACTCATCCACTTCCATCTCACAGGAATCATTACTGAACGACAGAAAGCGGTAATGCAAGTTTCGAAGGTGATCATAGTCCGGGAGCTGACAATCCCCAATGAGTAACAGAACTCCGCGATAAAGGCAGACAATGGGCACCAGAAGGGAAATCACCAACCTCTAACAACCAAGAACTCGAAATGTTTCCAACAGCGGATTAACGAGGAATTCTCTCCTATTGCTTCGAATGAAGCATTGGAAAGTCATCCATATTGATTGAAAATGGGATGGACCCTCGTCCGGAATCCAGACCGGGTCTGATATGGTTCCCCTTCAGTCCCCGGAAGTGTGCAGCGGAAATTTGATGCAATGGGACCTTAGTTTAGAGGGACTGCGTGACCTTTGGTGAAATTGCCCGAGGTGTCTCACAACTTCGCAGTGGTCTCGCTTTGTTTTCCAACTGTAGGGACTCTGAAAGCTCCCGATGTGCAATCGGACCACTCGAGTTGAGCTGCGTTCTCCAAGCAGCAGCAGCAGCAGCAGCAGCTGCTTTCATTGGAATGGAGGATGCATGTAGATCATCGAGCTTAATAGCATTGCTCTTGTAACTTCCCTGAGCGCTCATAATATTCGGCAGATCAACCCGTCAACCCAAACCCTTGTGCGAGGAGGCTCTTTCGTTTTTCGCGATCCAACGAGAAGCCTTTGTAGCACTGCGACACAGCCCAAATCGTCTTCTCGGATTTTAAGGGGAATCGTGAGAAATACAGAAGAGTCTCCGAAGAACTTTTTGTCGGACATGTCGATTGTTACAAAAATTCCGTCATTTAAATCTTCATTACCTCGTCAAATAGCACCAGTCTGTCGGAAACAGTGAAAGAAGAAAAACTGATTCGCTTCTTTTCAGCAAAGATCACATCATCATCGTCATCGGTGGAGTAGTCTGCTTCCGGAGATTCCTCCGATTGCCATTCAGAATGATTTTTTATCAGTTTTCGTGAAGCGTTTTTGCGTTCTTTCGGCCCGAATGCTCAATACAACGTTCATTGCATCCCAGAGCAACGAAGTTCTCACGCAACTGCGTTTCAAAAAATTGCACGCTAGCCCTGTAGCCTCATCATCATTCGGCGCCTCAACCCGATCTCGTCGGATCACCAGCATCATTTCAGTCTGGGCGGAGCTTCAACATTCGGAAACAGCAACAGAACAACTTCGAACATGGCGGACAATGGTAAATAATGTTTGGGTCGAAATTCGTCGATTTTTCCAAAGCTCGGCGACCTATTCAAGTTTCGAATCAGCGCTGTCGTGGTCGAGGACAGCGAGAGGAATGTTCCATCGAAGTTCTAAATGAGTCGAACCCTTAACGGCTGAAAATGGGCGAGCCGGTTTTCAGACTCGTTCTAGAAGCTACGAACAATTCTGGCGGAATTTAGAAGCGCGTTCCATAAGCGCCCAAACTTCTAACTATTCAAATTGCAGGAACTCTCGGACGGAATCCTTTCGCGATCAAAACTTCAACAACACCGACCAGAGGCTCTGAAGACCAGGCTAGAGGTACGTCATCACCGAAAGTGATCAAAGTTTAAATACCATGATAAACGCATCTTATGAAAAGTGGCTACAACCTGCGGCTGCTTTTGGAATACATTCGACTACGGATGCGAATAGGTTCCTCCATAGAAGCGATCTGAAGTGCTGATCTTTGAGTGGGGACGACCGGCGGCTTGGAAACGCCGGGCTAGTAGCGGTGCTATAACACAGTGTAGAGTGTCGTGCGAGTGAAACATGGAGTCGTTCACCCATGTTTCAAGTTCTCGTCCCCTCTCTGAGTATGCGACGTGACACAGCCGACTATTTTCCGAAAGGAAGAGAGAGCCTTGGGCGTATTCTCAGCCCAGAACTTCGTACTCGCGGACCTGCGTTCATCCTGTGCGGTAGGCTGTCGGTTCAGGTCGCTCCGGGGGACGGATCCCGCGCACGTCTTTGGAAGCAACAATGTTTAAACGAGCTTTATGTTCCGTAGAATCCCGACCTCTAGTAGCACCCCCGACTCTGGTTCTCGGTCAGGAGGCTCCCAGGTCTTCAGGTTTCGTCTTGAAACCTTCTGCGCTCTCGGCGCAAGCGTCCAATCTCAAAATTTACAACACACCCACCTCGCTCAACAACGGTGAGTGAATTAGACTTCCTGAAATCGTAGCTCCATCGAAATTTTCTGCCGAACTGCACCCGAGTGCGAGTGCCACTTGTAGAAGAAAGCACTGACGTCGCCGCCGCTGACCTCCACAGGTAAAGCTGAAAATCAAGATGGTGATCGCTTATCTATAGACTCTACGGACAAAAAAGATGAGACTGAAAAGAATCCGGAGTCCGATAATAAGGACGGTAGCGAGAAAAAAGCAGATCCTGTTGCGACGGGTGAGCCTAACAAAAACACTGAGTCTGAGAAGTCGAGCGAAGACGTCGCCAAGGACGCAGAATCGACGAAAGGCGAGACATCCGATAAAGCTGTCGAACCCGACAAGAAAGACGCTGCCATCATCGAGAGCGATAAGGATCCGAAGGTCCCGGAGGATGCCGGGATCCTCGCCAAGAGCCTCGAAACGAAATCAGACGGGAAAACCTCGCACGATATTTCGGAGCCGGTCGAAGCCGCCAAAGCTAAAATTTCCACTGGCGGTGTGAGCACAGACGGTTTCAAGCAAGTCAACGAAATTGTGTTCGGTCAGAACTTGCAAGATCGTTTCAGTAACGTGAGTATTGCCTGGTGTTGCTTCTCTTGACTCATGCTTTCTGAGTCTCGAACGATTTCCTATGTGCTGCCTATCTAAGCATACAGACCCATTTCAGGTTCCAGAAGATAGTTTCGTTTTCGGACAGAACCTTCGCGATAGAGTAACGGTTTGTATCCGCCAATTCCCGCCGATGACTACATCGAATCGTCATCTTTATATTGAACAGCCCTTCGCCATGGACTGCATCGATGAAATGTCGTTTCCTCATTTACAGAACGCGGAAACTGTCGACGTCGAATCGAAAGCTCCCGCAGATTTCGCGGAGGCTGCGTGTGTAAATGCGGAACCTGAGAACAAAGACGGGAGCCCAGCCAAAGGAGAAAAGCGTAGTCTCAATGAAACAGCCGAAGAATACCAACAGAGGATGGAGAATGAAGCGAAGAAGAGCAAACTCGAGGAGGTCGAAGTCGTCACAGGTCAGTGTTCATGACGGAGATGTTTACCCTGTGAGGATCGAAGCCTGGACTAGGTCGATCAAGGCTCCCTGGCACAGAATTTTAGCTTTCCATCCTTCCAGGCGAAGAAGACGAAAGGAACGTCGTCCAAATCAACTGCAAGCTTTATATCTTCGAGGGGAACCAATATCTCGAGCGAGGTCGGGGGGTTCTCCGACTGAACGACAAGCAAAATCCTGAAGATGGTTCTCTGCAAAGTCGAGTTGTCATGCGCACCCAAGGCATCCTGCGAGTCGTGTTGAACACGAAAGTCTGGGCTGGAATGTCGGTTGAATACGCCAACGACAGATCCCTGAGGATGACGGGACAATCGCCGGAGGGCACGAGCGCCGTGTATCTCATTCAGTGTTCGTCTCGGGAAGCGGAACAGCTCTACAACGCCTTGGAATGGAGGGTTCAGGCCTTGAGGAACACTTGTCAAGCCAGCCACAGTCGGGTCGATCCCGATGAGGCCAACAACCAGGACGATAAGGGTGACAACGACTATACCGACAGCAACAGCAATACGATCGGTTGACGAAGACTGTGGTAGTTTGTCTAATCTTCCCACGTCTTACCGTTGTCTCAACTCATCCGACCGTAATGAGAGGGAGGGGGGAGGGAGGGAAGAGGAATATCCGCAAAAAGCTACACCTTCAGCAGCACCATTTTGATCGTGTTTGTGTATGTAGGCTGAACGTTTTGTTCGGAGGGAGTTTTCCATCGGTCTGGTGCGATGGTTTCACTCTGAATCCGACAATCATTCAACAATATGCATAGATCGACACATTGATTGATTGATTGTGACCGATCGATTGAAGAGTCGATTGATCGGAAAAAATTGCAAAATGGGATGGCTGTAGCTTATTGCAGTGTGTATAATGGGCATTGTCGCGCATGAATTATCGTGATGGAAGAATGTGTAAAATAATAGCAAGTTGAAAAGTATTCCGTTGATGTAGCACGCTACACTTAATAAATCAATGAGTCTCAGAATGTTCCGTTTTTTTCCGTGCAGGTTTCGACCAAGAAGTTCGACTGACAAGTGTTCCCCTCAGAAGTTTGTAGAGGCTGCTCTGATCACTTGAAATCGCACATCCTTTTCATTTCGAGAACTTTCCGCAATTATGCGTTGTAACAGGACAGCACCACGGACTCGAAGCCGATGGGAAAAGCTGGGAAAGATCTTGGGACTTCCCAAAACTAAGGGATGGTCGAAGGCGATCATGGCATACTTTTGACGTGCTTTTGGACTGATTGTGCGTTTGAGGTTTCGACAGCGATCTGATTCAACTGATAATGACAGTTGAAGTGGTTCCAGAAAGGTCTTTCCTTGTCTTTGAGGTCGGCTTTCGGTAACCTCTTCGAAGTTGGCGAAGGTACCTTCGCTATGGTTTGAGGATATACCCGGTAAAATTCGCTAATGCTCCGAGGAAGATCCGTTGTGACAACAGAAGTTGTTGTGTAATCGCAGTTCCTCTTCCCACAATTCCACCGAGAACTGAAAACATCAGCGCCAGTATCAACTGTAAATCAATCGTTCAAATCAACCGAACTAAAACGCCCCCGCACTTTTTTCTTCACGGCAGATCAGGATCAACTGTCATCGTGTAGCGTCATATTTCTCTGAAACCGCCGTTATCACCGCTATCTTCCCGATTTCCGCCACAGTTGGATCATCTCTTCTGTTCTGCAGGCTTCCACTTTGATCGAGATTCTCAGGTTCAATGCCGGACTCTCGTTCGACTCGTTGGCCAGAAAAATCCACATTTCCAACGCTGCGGAGAAGTGACACATGTTGTGTAACTGTAGAATAAGAGACGAAGTATGATTATGAAACGCTTTCAGTGACGTGAGAAGCTGCCGCGGGTCTCCAATGGAACGAGAACGCGGTTTCAGAAGTGTTGTGAACAGGTTTCGTGTATAATTTTGACGAATATTCGCGGATTCTGGTTCACTGGCGGCTCTGAGCTCATCACTCGTGGAAAACCAACGAACAGTAGATTTGGAAAACACGTTTCTAACACTGCACTTCGTGCCGTCCACCACTTGGATCATCAATAATCCAGACCGAGGTGCTGGTACAAGCCATAAGATCTTCTGTTCCAGACCGGTTGCACTTGAGATCGGAAATGAACAGCATATATTTGCACGATATATAGGAGAGATTGAAAAGACATCAGAATTCAGAGCAAAATTTCGAGAGCTTAGTGCGAGCTACATGGGTTGGTCGAACGGGTTTCAAATAAGGAGGACTGGAGCCGCTGATTATTATATTTGTGTGATCGGAGTCTGAATTCGACTTGGGCACAGATTTGTTTCAAAGCTGTCCGATGTCAAGAGGTCAAGAGCCTCGGATATGAGAGACACCCAAGTAAAAAAGGATCCTCCCCTCTCTCACGACAGATCAGCATTGATGAGATTCAGGGTTCAGCGAGCAGAATGTTCATAAATAGGAACAGCTATCCATCGCTAGCAAGAGCAAGAAGTTGAACAAAGCAGCATATATGCCAAGAAGCGCCTGCCTCATAAGAGAAATACTCGAATATGAGAGACTTTTTTGACTTCCTGAGAGGTCTCTAATCAGTAGCTTCGACTGTGACGAGACGGTTTGCTCTCGAGGATCGAGGTTGTCGAAAACAATGCGAGAAACGCGTTTCTCACAGACCAGAATCCAAGTACTCTTCTCTAGGACTCATGCGGTGCGTTTTTCCAGATTCGAGCAGACATGTGCATCTTTTTCTGTGACTTCCTAGTTGATTGAGAATTGAGATTCGACTCACTGACATATGTACAGAGGAAAGGAGAGATTTTTGATGCAGATTTGTTTATTTTTGAATAGATTTCGTCATTTCTCCAAATATTCGCACATCAGATTCATTTTCCGTAATAAATAGGTGTTCTTTTTTTGTTTTGCATGTCGCACTTGGCACGTATCTATCGATTGTGGTGGTAGATGGTGAAGGTCCAAAGAACCCGTTCGACTCGAAAACGTTTGCGTTTCGCTCGTGTCCGTCGATCTGATGCTCTCTATCCCGTAGCCGTGCCCAGTGCGTTCCCATATCGTGCATGCGCCAGCGTACAGCTCGATTGTTGTTGTCGTTGTTGTTGTTTGAGTGAAAGTAATAAATTATCAATGGTCGTCGCCTCGTATGGGAAATGTACAAATAAATAGCGAAATGTTGGACGCTGATGGGATGGGGGCCGACACAATTACAACACACTGAGAATAAATAAGTTACTCTAAATTATTAGGCACCGCAAACCAGATATGGCAATAAGAGTCGGTCGTAAGCTGAACCACCAGAAAGTGTGCCAACAGGCAGGCGATGGCAGGTAGAGATCATATAGAGAAGTAAAGCGGCACCTTCACTCACAAGAGATACCCTCAAAAGGGGAGGAAGACGCGGGTTAGAGGATTTGGGGTTCGGGGGCGGGGGATAAGGGGTAGGGAACTTAGTTTCTAGATCCGATTCGACTTCGGTCGGTTAATCGAATAGTATAGAAAGGTGATCACCGACCTGTAGCCGACCGGGTAAATGTGGCTGCCTTTG
The DNA here is from genome assembly GCA_021527715.1 of Neoseiulus cucumeris. Lineage (NCBI taxonomy): Eukaryota > Metazoa > Arthropoda > Arachnida > Mesostigmata > Phytoseiidae > Neoseiulus > Neoseiulus cucumeris. The sequence goes on along the minus strand of JAJSRV010000031.1, from coordinate 558,691 downwards.
AAAGAGGGCGGACGAGGCCGCACGGAGCTCGAAATACATTGATTCTGAGTAGTTATGAGAATTGCAGAATTCTAAATTAGAAGGGTAGTTTAGCTCCAGGAGATGTTGAAGGGCTGTCGGCTGTAGAGCCTCGAAGCTGTCGAGGATACGGAAGGAGCGCGTTCAATAAGCTCGTCTTTCCTGCTTCGTCGATTGTTTACAACGAACGCGCACACGAACAGAAGCGTGACTTGGGCTATCAGGAACGATCCGCAAACCACGGCGATGCTGATCAGATTGGCACAGCCTGCAATAGGCGCGAGGTTCGCCGAGGTCGTGGCAAGCGTGACATCCTTGTCCTCATCGGGGTTGAATGTGAATTTGTCGGAAATGTGGATTTGTTGCACGACGACAAGCTCGTCTTCTTGGCCGGTGATGTTGCGTGGCTGACGGATCGATCTCCTGCGACGGCGGCGTCCGTAGGAGTCGCTTTCGGCACGGCCCTCGAACGGTACGTTGACCGTGTCTTCACATTTCGCCTGGAAAAACGGACCACGATGTTGATCTTTGTTCTATACGTGGATGATCTGATATTGATCATGGCAGAAGTTTCCGAGAACTTTCGTTGTGATCCGATATATTTTTTCATTTTACGACTTTTTTTGCATCGGTTCTCTTTGAAAACGCGATTCCAAGGCACATCGGAAAATGGGTATTTCTGTTCGAATTCAGACAAACCGGCGACGGGCCACCGATGGAAGACTACTTACAGGCTCGCAGTAAGGGATGCAAGGCGTGACCAAGGCTTTGAACTGGACTATTTCCGAAGTGGGGAACTTGAAAGCATCGAAAGGAGCGTGGAGAACTTGACCGCTGTTGTTAACTTTGAAAAGTGGACCCATGATCGTTCGGTCAGTGGGGCAACCGTTGGAATCGATGAGGAGGATTTCCGAGTTGTCGACACCGTCCATGGCGACGAGTTCTCGGACGAAGATTTCGTATGGCGAGTCGATATCGGCAATCTGGAAACGCAGCGCTAACGGGTCTCCGACTTGAGCAGCAATGACATCGGAGCCCTTGCGATCGGTGATATGCATCGTGACGTTGGGCGATCCGACAGTGGCCAGTTGGCTTTCTGAATGTTGGATGTCACGTCTGGAGAACAAATTTCGATTTTAGGCCACAGCTCAACGATCTGTTCGACGGCGCGCACAACGGGTTCGACAGCGCGAGGAATTCCCATCTCAGGAAAGATGATCGCATTTCTATCGATCGGAAACCCTGGCTTTCCGGACCGAGTCCGAACATTTAAAATATTTGCCGACGTGCAGATAATTTGCTCGCTCTTTCTGAGCGAACGAACCGAAGGTGAATACCCACCCGTCGACTTCGAGAGAAACTCCGTTGGATACGCTACGGTTCGAGAGGTCGTAGTGACAGTTGACCGAAAGTCCAAGATCTTGGTTTGTGACGATCATGTCGTGATGCTGAATGACAATATCCGAGAAGAAATGTCCCTCCTGAAAAGAGAAAGAAATTATTAAAGCTTGCATCGGGGCGACACTCGGCGGTCCAAGTCAGCGTCGCGGCGGCGGTAGCCGAGACAGGCGGAAAAACTAGAAGTCAGATCCACCGACGGACCGTTTCTGTCAGGGGGGAGGAGTGGACGTGTGAATGATGATACGTCTGATGCTAAACGGCGACGATTTTTTGTCGTGTGTGTCGCGTCACATCTACAATTATAAAGCTTGCATGCAATCATCGCCGCTGCTCGTCATCGCTAAATCTCAGCCCAGAAGGCATTGCCCTCGTGAGTTGCCCCATAATTGTTCTCTTTCTCTCGAAAATCTCGCACGACAGATGGACGTTTCCAAGGTGTGTGCGCTTCCTCGACATCGAGAGTCCCAGTTGTGTGAGATTTGCATCTTTTCGACAAAACAAGGGGGAAAATATTCGAATTCTGAACCAGGTCAAAACCGTGTATGTACTTTCAAACAGCCACGCTCCCAAAAGTCATCGTGTCAGCGCTTGTTGTTGAAAAGTCCAAACAGTTCTTGATGAGCTTGCGCTCTCGTATTCCAGAATGAAATGCCGCGCCATCGCCAAAAGGCGGGTAAACGGGCAGTGATTCCGATGGGCCGATTGAAAGACGGACGAACCGGATAGATTGAATGCAAAAAAGCAGGAATTCAAGTAAAGCGTTCGTAGTCGCAAAGAAGAGCACAACTAGAGAACACAACAACTCAGAACACGACGGTTTCCAGCATAACTTCTGGGAATAGCTGCCGCTTGGTTGCAGAAGAATGTTTGGAAACAACGGGCGGGGACCAAACCGGGCGTAGCGGTTTAATTTTCTGAAAAATTGGTAGGAACGCCATCTAAAACGACAGAATCGACACTCGGAACGGAGCTCCGAAAAGGTGACGATGGATGTCAAAACACTTGGAATCGAACGGTGATTCCAATGAATCATTGATCAGATAGAGAATGGGTTGGACGATTGAATCGAATAAATTTTCAACGAAAGGAATAACGAAAGCCGGCGAGACACTTATGACTAAGTGAAGCAGAATGTTGGTCATCAGGATGAGGGGTTACGGGCAGCTGTGTAATCGTGTACGACCGTAGCCGACCACAGCTTCACAGACGTCAAGCAGATCGTCTACGTGTCGTGAGCTCAAGCGAAAATCCAGAACGGCTCTTCTGTTTATTCTCCGTTCAATCCCAGTCAGCGTGATGAGAGCACTGACACTTTATTCATCGCAACAAATTTCGCTCCTGTACACTGCCTTCTGAAGTTGCATCGTGTGACAGCTACGGACTGGATACACCGAATTCGTTCCAAGACTCAATCTAACGACTTCCCATCCGAATTGGATACAGAGTAAAATAAACAGAGTTTATACGAAATCATGATTCTGCTCTGTAAGGAGCCGGAGATGATCAGAAATGACGAAGAATTTCAGAAATAGGATCGCTCTCGTCGAAGCGAAGTGAGGATTTCGGGACTCGACGTTCTGTCAGTTGGGTCAACGCTTTCGTTATTTTGACAAATCAACCGCGGCAAGGGAAACGAAGACTTACCTCTTGTCTGACGTCGCATTCCAGCTCGTGGTAATTCATCTTGATTTCAAACTCCATCGAGTTGCTCACATCAGTTACGCAGGAATTGGGTTTCGTCTTAGAATACAGCTTTCCGTTGAACATTTTCGTTGATTTCACCCTGGCGACCATTTCCCGGGAGAGGCATTCGATCGTAACTGGAAGGTAAGCGTCTATTAGCCTAATGTGTACAAGCGAAGAATAATTGTGGACTCGGTTTCTCGTCCGTCCGTTGCCCACTCGGTTTACGGTTCGTTCATGACGACAGAAGTTATATCGGGAGACGACCGTTTGTCAAACGCGCCAGAATCTGACCCGAACGGTGAGACTCCTCACACCCGGAGAGAAGATAGCGGCTCTTTCGGAACGTCTGAACTGAAGCCTGAAGGGGAGCGGAGAACAAACAATTGTCAAACGAATTCGGTTTTAATTGTCGCGTGTCGCGCAATCCCTCAAACGTGTTAAGGTGCGGCGGCGACTGCGGTTGCGGCAGCAACTTTTGTTCGTCACAGAAGACGTCTTTTGTCGACCACCCGGTCGTTTTGCGCTGATTTCGAATTGTTTCAAATGCTGTCTCGGAGTCTAACGACGTAATCTCAATGACTCTCAAGTAGCAGATTTTCGGCTCAGTGACCGACAACGAGTGTCAGGCGTCTTGACCGCGCTTCCCCGCCTAAATCTATCTGCCGACCTCAATCTAAGAAGGCTTTCAGTTATAATTGTAGTTGGCATTCATTACTCTGCTGCTTTTTCCATCAACGAAACCATTTTACCAAATGGATATTGCCGGCTCATGGCGACAGCGGGGAAAACCGCTGAAATAGAGACGAAACACGAATAGGGAGAGCAAACTAGCCCTCCATGGACAAGGATTTCCTCCAACCGAATGTCGGCTCGAAGTCCTAGGTCTGAGTCTATCCGAAATTTCGAGATAGAAACGAGCGAGGAAATATTCCACAATATCACTTGCTATGGCGGCGAGTCTGAAACGATCCGGGCGATAGTGATCTGATGCTGTCAGTTTCTGGCGTACGAGTTTTGCGCCACGTCGTCGTAACGGTACAAAATGGCAGGCGGATCCCCTCAAACAGGCGCTGGTCGCATCTGATTGGAACTTGATGTTTGCGTCGATTGATAAAGTCAGAAAAAAAGAGGAGAATACAAAGAAGAATTTCCAGAATGAGATGCAGTCACCTCAACAAAAGGCCCGCAAACCACAAATATGCAGAGCCCGTCTTCCATCTTCTGGCGACACAGCGTTTTCTATCGGTGGTCGAGTCTGCCGGTCGCGTCGCATGCGATGGAGCTCTGGCGGCTCCCGAATTTCAAACCACTTTTCTTTGACAACTTAATCGAATTTAAGCGAGCGTCACCGAACGACGCTTCTCAAGCAGTTCCCAAACGCTTTTCAAACGTTCCAGTTCAACACAATCGATTACGACGCTGCTGCAACCGCTGACGGTTAGGATCGTGGAACATACCATTGAAGCAAGATGCCAACTCGTAAGTCACGGCGTCGGCGATTTTCAGATACGGGTCCTGAATGTGGGTGAGCGAAGCACGAGCGTAGTGAGAAACTCTGCACACGGGGTTTGCGGGATCGCCCATGTCGTAAGTGTGGCAACGGAAGTTGGCTGAAAGGCAGACTTTCTTGCACTCTTCCTCGGTTTTCACATCCTGGTAGACGGCGTCGACAGTTTTCAGGATCTTGTTCTTGATGGTCTTGAACTCGCACAGCCTGGCGTCCTCTGCGAATCAGAAATAAAAACATCAGTTGGAATATTTCAGATTATTCCGCCTTATTGGGTCAGCGAGGGATCCGAATCCGATTTGGCGGGTGGTCCTAGAATCAGATAAGTGAATGAAACGGAGTTTCCAATATACGACAAATATATATATAAATTACATATGCATATATATATGTATACATACACCTATACATATTAATACATATATGTATATGCACATATGCACATGTGTACGCACATATATACAGAAAGAATAGGTGTATATGTATACATATATATATAGGTATTATATATATATATATACCTATGCATATACCATATATATACATACACCTGTGCATATATATATATAAATACACATATACATAAATATGTACGTGTTCATTGGACGAACAAAGAATATTTCCATCAATGAATTCGGTTTTGTCAACTCACCAACAACGCAATTGCTCTCGAGGTAGTCGATGGTTCCGTTCGAGTCGGCTTGGAAGAGTTTCTTATCGAGAACGGTGTGTCTGTCCATGTCGGAAAGGCTGCACTGCCCGGTGGCCTCCTCGTAGTTGACGGAACGGCAGAGGAAATCGCTTTCCTCGAAACACAGATCGATACACTGTTGGCGATCTGCCGCAGTCTGAATCTTCTTGATTTCGGCCATGAGATAATGTCCTTTTACGCGCTCGTAATGCCAGTCTCTGATGCAACCGGATCCTGGAAAGGAACGAAAAGCGTCGAATGAGATGACGAACATCTGGTGTCTTTCGTTAGCGGTCAGAAGCGCCGGTGTCGATTCTTTTGACAATGTTTCCGTCGACTCAACCGGTGGATGACGGATATAAAGAATATAAAATTGATATCGTATAAAGTTGCCGTCGTCCGCAGGGGGTCCGGCTTGACATGAAGAACGACTTTTTAAGCGAGCCGCAAGGCGTGGTCATAATTGTCTGCGTTGAACGAGAGAGAAAAAAAAATAGAAAGAAAACGAAACAAGAATAAAAAAAACAACGCGGAAAAGAATAGCAGAATCCATAGGATACGGGTTCACAGCGTCACGCTGGAAACCATGTCAGCCGTTGCCGATCTGGAAGATCCAAAAGAAGACAGCATCAAAACAATCTTTCTTTTGGGATTTCTGCGTACGAAAAATCGAAACGTCGCGCAGAAATCATGCAAATCGTGCTGTCGATTTCTTCACGTTAAATAAATTAAGTAAATGGATCAAGAACCAAACCACATCAGGAACATCGCAAGCGCCGCGCCGCGCCCCGAGCTCGAACTGAAGATATTCAACAACCACGGTGATACATATTTCAGTCGAGTTCGCCGACTTTCCACAAGTCACAGGAGGCAGACGTCACGCTCGCGCTGGGACTGAACCCCAGTAGACTTCGCGTGAGGTCATTTGGACAGTTTTCAGCCACGCTATCAACCTGTCTCTATCCTAATATTCAGCGTCAGCATGTCCCGTGTCTGAATCGCTTTTAATAACAGAGAGAAACGTTGACAGTAGCGGTGTGATCTGATTAGAGCATGACTCATTCAGAGGTCTGATCGCTCGACGGCCGGTCCGAGTCGCAGCCAGGGATCTGGATCCGAAGACAGAACTTGGGATGACGAGTCTCTCGGTGCTCACCCGGCCGATGGTAATTGTTATTCTGTTTCTTGATTTCATAACTCACATCCGGCCATTCACTCACTCGGTGACTTCATCTCATTTTGCCAACTTCACTCTACCGTTAAGAAGAGTATTTTCCTTCCTTCTCCCATCTTTCTCTTCGTCCGACAAACGATTCTGGCACGGGTTAAAGCGCTCCGAACTTTTCTGTGAGGCCAAAGGAATCGTGTAGCCGAGACAACGGAGCTTCCGCGTGATTTCAAGTTCGCAGCCCGATCGCGAAGAGTGTCAATGTCTATCCGTTCCGAACAGCGGAACGGGGCTCAGAAAGCTGGCAGGCCCGCTCGGCGAGAAGATGTGATCAGAAATATTTCAGAAGCATTAAGCCGAGCGTATTCCGCAAATTCCGTGTTACGTCCAGTCATGGGTCGTATTTGGCCGGAATTGCGTCCGTCCATCCTTTGCTTCGTTCTTTCGGCCATCCATCCATCCATCCATCCATCCTGTCGTCCGATCGGAAAGGAATCAATCGTTCATGCAACATTTCTTTCACTCGGACAGGTCTTTATCTACTTCTTCTTCGTTTTCCGATCTTCTCCGTCGTTGTCGTCTTTACTTTTTTTTCTCTCTCTCTCAATTTTCCATTTCGGTTTTTTTTCTTCCTTCTGTTCCTTTTTATCCAACGGTCTGCCCACCATTTCTAGCCTCATCTTCCAGTCTTCGATGCTGTTTTTTCTCCTTCTGGTCAGCTCACTGAGTGAGCGACTTGTCGTTGAGCAGTAATCATTTTCCGGGCATGAATTCCAGAAACGAAGGAATCCGCAACAGTTGAACAGCAGAAACGGAACCGCCGAGCGATCAACGAGATGGCGAATCAAAGGCGCATCTCGTTTCGTGAATAAAGTCATTCGTTAATTGGGACGAACGACGATACAACGACCGGAGGAGCGAACGCTGAGCGGGCAGGCAGTGAGACATTAACAGGCCAACTAGGGAATCAAGAAACTCGGAAACAACTGTTCAACAAAAGGGAGTCGAACGAGCCGACGGAAAACCGTGCGGCTTGGCTCTGTCTTTCTCATTGGGGAAACCAACAAACGGCTTCGGGGGACCGACTGTCCAGCAACAACAGAATATCAGTCGGATAGAATGGACAGACTACCGACTGGCCCACGACGACGTCGACAACAACGGCGGCCGCCGCCGCGGCGGTGGTGGTGGTGGTAGCTTGTTGTTTGCGAGAAGAAGACGAGAAAAAACACAACTCTTATTCAGAGCCCGTCTGTCCGTGAATTCCTCGGCCGGCACTGCGTTTGCGGAGAATAAAACTGTGTCAACTTTTATCTGCAGAAATGTATCAAACAATGAAAGATGAGCTTCTGAGATCGCTCCTAATTTGTCCGGCGGCCTCTCTTCTTCTGGCGCTCTATCCATCCTTCCATCTGTGGAGCATCCGTCCGTCGAACACTCGGTCGTGAATTGTGTGTGTGTGTGACTGAGAATTTTGTGAACTTGTTCCTGTAGCTCAGTGGTTCCTCCATCTCAATGACTCTTACGCCGGCTACGTGGGTTTTCTTCTTAAGCTATGTTGATGCCGTTGAAGTTCCTTCTGCTGTCGATCCCGGTGGCGGTGGTAATGTTGCTCATGCTTCAAGAATGACGGAAAAGTTCTCAAAGTTGCCTGCAAACCGAGTGATTCTCTCGCTCGCTATCCGTAATGATCATGCTCCCCAGCGCGTAATAGAAAACATTAGCGAACATTCCCTCCATTCAGCGATTCGTTCGTGCTTTTGTCCACTGGGATTACGCGAGCCCTGATCTTGAGGAGCTGAAGTCGGATCGTCTCTTCGACGCTCAATCAATCTTTGGCTCCGTTGCTTCTTCGATTGATCGCTCTGCTTGCACTCAGTCATCAATCAATCAATCACTGAAGATCTCGAAGCGACAAACTTGTGATCATAACCCGAATTCTTCATTAAATGATCGATGCGACGAGAGAACCTAGGTGTCGTCGATGATCTTCTCAAGAAGAACCGCCATCGCTGCTTTCCGTGAAAGATCATCCGATCGCCCGAGGCAATCCGAGCCTTCTCCACCATTGGATTAGCTGATCCGATTCTCCGCCGTCGTCCAAGTCCCGATCGAAATCTAGCTATACAACCATTCATTCACCGGTTCGTAGCACACTCAGCTCGTTGTTCGGTTGTGCTCCGCCTTTCACAAGATATCGTTTATCATAGTCGAGAGCGTAGCGAGTCATCCAGATCAACAGGCGTTGATTTGGTATCTGTTCGAATTCATAAATCGAAGTCGACATCAACCGACTGAAACGTCGTCGTTCGAAAAAAAATAAATAGCTCTAGCAAAGAAGCACGGAACGCTTGGAGGATCGCCACCCTTGAGGTATAGCCCCCTGACAACGCTTGTCTAAGGCTTCCTCCGAGGCGCCACAAACAATACTTGAGATATGTTCTCCCTCCGAACACTCGTAACGCTCGGCTGCCGGAGTTTCAGTGACTAGGGAGTCACTCGTCCCCCGAAAGGAGAAAAACTGAGATTCAATGAAGACAAATCGCGGTTTCGTTGCGGAGTCCTTCTTCTCTTTCCTCAGATTCTCTTACCGTTTCAGTCTTTGTTTTTCTCCGGTGGACTCTCCCTGGAGGTGTGAATTGGAGCATCTCGACTCACCCAGAGAGAGAGTCTGTCTAATCGATGTTTTGGCGGAATTCGCGCAAAGAACAGCGAACGTGGCGGCCGCTTTTGACCGTTAGCCGAAAAAGATGTGCATTCCGCCCTCTTACGGTAACAATTGTAGCGGAGCTGCTTTCGGTCGCTGGAAGATGGCGAACACCGATGGCGATTCCACCTTTCACGATTCCGTTGCCCATTGAGTTCCAGACTGGCTTTCGCGAAGATTGACTCGGCGCTTGATGACGACAAAGTCGACCACTACACTGATAGCAACAACAACGGCAGCAGCAGTAGCGAGAATTCCAGAAGAATTTGCGGCCGAAACAAGAATTCCGACGGCGAAAACGAAGACCACGATCGTAAGTGAAAGAAGCTACAAATCTCTGGAAACTTCTGCCGGCGGAATGGCTTGCGAAACGCCTTCATGGATACCTTTCCGATCGATTAAACTCGCCATCGGTGGGTCGCCCGCTCGCTCGCTCACTCGCTCGATCGGAATTCGTCCGTTCCCTCGTTGCTCGTCGCAAATCGGTCAACGGTCAACGTATGATCAACGTTGCTTCTTTTTCTGATTGAAAATTTCTTCCGATACCCAAAAGAAAAATTGCGGCTCAACAATCGATACCGTAATAAAGCTTTGCGCATAATCAGCACCGGATCGCGGTGGCTGCCGGTGGTGCCGCCGCTGCCGCGACAGGTCAACTACCAGGTCGCCGGCGGATGTTTCCAACGGCCGGCGGAACAACAAGTGGTGGAAAACGGCGCATGGTGCTGAAGAGAGAGAGCTTCAAGTACGCCTTGCTCCAGTGTATATCCTTCAGCGGTCAAGTGTTGTCGATACTATTAAGGCTTCCCTGGAGCGACGCGTTAGTTTTCCAGCGCCGGATGCCGCTCCAGAGAAGCAGAGCAGCAGAAGGGAGAGAATGAAAAATGGAATTGGCTGGAAAGAACTGAATCGCAAGTAGCCACCCAACTCGGTGAAACAGAGATTCGCGCAACCGCAGCAGCACAATGCGGTGATCGTTCCAGCATCTCACAAAGTCGGCGATTTTTTCTCCTCGAAGAACACGCTATCATCATGATTCGACCGAGTTCTTTTCCGCCTCTCGTTCTCGCCTTCTTCGGTTTCAGTCGCGTGCAAGGAACATGAGCTGCCGCAGTGTCTGTATTCGAGAGTTGGCAAATGAGTATAGAACGCGCTTCCGAAAAATTATACCACAGGCATCATTTTTCACAGGCACTGAAAGTGGCTCCCGTTCGGACAAATGACTTCGACTTCGGTCGCTTGGCATCGGTGTTTTTCGTTCTTAAAGCCGCCCTTCGCAACTCCTCCTGAATCACGTGGCATCGGAGTTCTCTCTTTTAGTTTCGCCCTGTTCGAGTTCGGTGTTTTCAAAATCTAAAATCTCACGAATTCGCTGAATCGTTACCGAGTGAGTTGGCAGATGTTTTAAAACGATCGAGCTTTTAATGTCGATTCCGTGGTCAGGAAAATAAAATTCGGCAATCGTAAATTATCGCCGTGGTCAGCTATCGTCCGTGTCGTTATCTTGATTTCCTCGATCGGAGCGGACACACTTACGAGCTATTATGGTGCTTATTTAATTAGTTCATCAATCGTTGCCGTCTGCGCAAATGACTCGAAGAAGTTCTTAAACTCCACGAACGAAATCTCACTGTGAAACGGCGTACGGAAGCCAATCTCGTAGAAGAAGATTGACTTTCTGAGGACTTGGAGTCGTGCGATGGTCGCATCGAGAAACGGAGCCGCGGCAAACTAACAGACGAGACATCGGGAGCTGTTTTAATGGATATAAATGTTCGACGCTGTTTATAGATTTCGTTTCGATCGCTCCAATTATTATTCGCGGTTTCTGCCCCTAACTGGATTCCTGTCTGTTTCTATCGCGAACTCAAACCCCCTCGGATGTTTTCTCAGCGAAAAAGATTCCATGTGCTCTACGACGCGGTGCTACGGGGTCTGGCGAGCAACCCCAGATAAACGATTCTGATATCTCGCAGTTGGAGCAGATCACATCATTCAAACATCACTTGCGGTTTTCGGCGAACTCCGCGAGGTCTCTCCGGACGGCTGCTTACAGCTCGCTTTATGGTTTGTTATTTGCGATTTGTGGTGAAGAGAAAGAAAACACAATTTCCTAGCAGGGTGATTGATTACATCAATCCAAGTCCCTCATAATTAGAATCGGCATGCCAAAGCAAAGGCCGATGGCGGGTTAACGGGTCCGAATTCGTGATGTCTCACAGCGGCAGGCGCAATCAGGAACCATAGGGAAACGGTGCGCGTGTCATTGCGGCGGCGGCGGCGGTCAGAGAAGAAAAAACCTCAGAATTTCCATTTCGATACCCTCGCGCTAATATCAGAAGTACAGCAGTTGCCACGTGGCACCACCATTGCTATGTAATAATCTCCTGCTTGAAAGATAGTCACGACCGAGCGGTTGCCGCAGCAGCCGTCGATAGGGGTGTACCCTACGCCCTACGACTGTTCGATTCAACGAGGAGACGGTGTTCTTCTGCTTCGGTGCTTGAATACTCGTCGTGGTTCGGATCCCTTCCAGCTTATCTCGTCCTCGCTTGGAGAACGGCTTGGATCACGAAATGTTCCCTCAAATCATTGAGAGAGATACTCGACGCCGACCGGCGACTTCAAGCCGCCATAGATATCATGACAAACATGAATCTAATTAAAACTGAACGAAACAACTTCAATCTAACGAACGGATCGATCTTCTTGGAGGAAAAACGTATGGAATGCAGGAAAAACGGGACACGAATATCAGCCGATGGCCGCGCGCACATTGCGTGAGGCGCTCATCGATGCATCACACTGGATGCCGACCTTGCCGATGTCGGACGCGATCAATGACACTGACGCACGCGGAGATGCTTGCCTCGATCGGGTCGCGCACGATTCTGTTCTACTTTTCGGTCTGCATAACGAATGCGAAAACATGCTGAGTGAGATTCACACACAACTCGCGAAAGAAAGCTCATCGTGAACGAGAACGAAACTGCGGAGATAGAAACGGGCAAATATTGATTCCAAAATGAAAAGTTCGGGCCTAGTGGAGCCAAATGAAGAGAGAAACAAAAACTCACTAACAACCAGCTGAAATATTGTTACACACTGCTCTAATAGCTAGTTGCTTGTGCGCCCGTTTTATTTTTTCGTTTTAATTACGGGGTGGTTGTCGACGAGAACAGCACTCCTACTAATCGAGGTGTCATGGCGTTTTATCAAATCACTAATCATAATAGCGTGGCAAAGATTATTGTGAGCCCCTCTTTTTCGAGGAATCTCTCGCGATGAGAATCGTAAACAAGTCGGAATTGATAACATTCGAATAATAATAACTTCGAATCGAAAGCGTTCGGGCGCTTCTAGCACTCCGTAATCAAATTCTTGAAGCTCCCAACAACTAACCCGAAAGACATCGCCGGGTTTCGGAGCAAGCTCGATCATGTTAGAATGGTCACCGAACGAGTGGCTTTGACACACTGACGTAACGCGGTGGCGCGTCGCGTCCGACTAGGCGCTTAGTGACGATAGTTTTTTTTCTTCTAGTTTCTTGACGTTCGGAAGCGAGCACTCTAAGAGCATTAAACCCTCGAGGTTCGTTGGTCCGTTTGAAGCTTACACAAAAATCTTTTACCGCTTGAGTAAACCTTCATGCGCCCAAACAACGTGACTTTGAGCTTTTCAGATCTGGAACAGCTACCGTGCCAACGAGAAAAATGTCAAATTTGTCATAGCACTTGCAATCGTTCACGGTAGTCCTTTCCGTAGACGTGCTGCGAGGAATAATCCGGAATATTTTCCAGGCGAAGTCGAGTTCGTCTTCGGAAAAAGAGAATCGTCCACTCTTAGTCTTAAGATCTGTCGCCGTCATTTTGGACAAGGTCCTCTTGCGTAACGGTTCCGGGGTATTCGGGATCAGAAGAGTTCCAGATGACAAAGATACCATTCGGTCTAGACCTCGTAAAACAGTTTCGTCTGGCTCCGAAGGACCGAAACTACTCAAATGGGCGATATTTCTGACGGGGACGTAACCAGGGAATCGAGACCCGTGAACCAGGAGGGAATTCTCCATTTTTTTCTCTCCTTCCTTCAAATCGCATCGTAAATTCGTTTTATCAGTTGTTGTTATTTTTTTTTTCCTTCTTTTTGCTCTCTCGGAGTGTTTTATCAATTATCGTGGTTGAGCGAATTGCGCAAATGGATAAATGTCGACGAAAATATGATAAAGAAAAAATCATCGCCCGATATCATTTGACCATCTCTACCGGAGCGTTTCGGATGTTGCCTTTCGTTCGGAATGGTGGAAACGCTTCTGCGGTCCGAGCGGTCAACGTTGAATAATAGTGTGTAACATCGACTGCCCGCCATTCACGACACAGGTACAGCAATCTGACTCCGTAACGAAGAAATCGAATAGTTCGAATATTTAAAAGAGGACCGTTACTGCACGCACTGATAATTGGCGACTATTTGGCTTCACCCGCATTTCTGGCTCTTTCGTTCGTTCGTTCGGCTGGCCGGCCCGTCCGCGTCGGCTCAAAGAACAAAGTCGAACGATATATCTCCATCGGAACTGTTTTCCAGTTATGGCGGTTCTGAAGGAGAGTTATATCAACATAAATAAATTCATTGATGTCGCTCGGCGATCGACCACTCCCAAGTATTTCCGAGCGTGAGTCATCTTGTCGTCGAGGGGAAAATTCGAAATCAAAGGAAAAGGTCGGAAACGAAATCAGCACAAATTCGAGAATTCGAACTCGCACAGAGAACTCAGCATATCCTCCGGAATTCTCAAAACATTTTGTTCGGGCCGAAAGTTCGCTGAAGCCAATTACAGCGCGCAGTTTTTGAAATTTTTGAGCGATTTGCTGCGTGTGCTCAAGCTAACGATCACGCTTGCGTTCACTAAAATTCACCGCGGTGAATTAAACTAGATCTTCTATGTTTTCTGGTGATTTTTTGTAGCTTTCCAGACGAGACTCGCTCTACATCACGCGGAGGAATGACTTCTGACTGATAGGTGTTAAAGCCCCTTCTGAAGCAGCTGGATGACAAGCGTGTTTGCTGTGAAGGGTTTCCGTTGAATTTGATTCAAGACACGATGTTTAACGATTGATAGGGTGTTTGCCGTCGGCCGCCGCCGCCGCCGCTCTGACCACCTGATGATAGGCCGACAGATGACAAACTGCTTTCAGAAAACCATAGCGTCCGCCGTCGGCGGCTCAACACGTTCTCAAGGGACGCAGAGGGGCGCCTAGGGTCGTCGTTGTGAAAGAACCGACGAACTGAGCCGCGGACGAAGAGCCGGCGACCGGTAGAGTATCTGATTCCAGCCTGATGATAGAGATGCGCTATATTTCGGAGTGGTCGCGGAGCATATGGCCGCGTGGCACTCGATCAAAATAATTCTTCTATCATCGGTCTACTTTGACGGAACGCGGCAATTATACTAGAATCAATAACACTTCTCTAGATCTCACCTCTACGTGGGGGAAAAAATAACAGCGACCGCCGCGCCGCTTCGTAGAAACCATATTTCTTCGTCTGATTTCTTGCTCTTGACCCTCTGTTCTGGTCTCTCTCTCTCTCTCGAGGGAATTCTGAGGAATTCCTCTCAAATGAATTCAGAAGTGAAAATTGAAAATTCTGTTTCAGAATTCAAAGAAAAGAAAAAGAATCTAGAACAACTAGATTGATCGCCGGTATGTAGTAGCCTTTCTCGGGATCATTGTGGAAAACAATTCAAGATGACGAAGTGAGCGATGACCAGAACGAAGCCCATAGCTTCGAAGCGATGGCGCTTTCGGATCCGAGTGAGTGAAAATTTCTTCTGTAGCGTCATCTCCACAAACGGCGGGGAGTGATCTCTGATATTCGGGGAAGCATTTTTTCGCTCCCTCAGCTGCTGACGAGTCAATCGTGACAAAAACTAGGCGAGGCGAAACGTCGAACGCGAGCGAGCGAAAAAAAAAAATAGAAAAACACGAAGGAATCCTACGAAAAATCGACTCTGCTCCGATTCTTTGTTTCTCTCTTCCTTTTCCCGCTGCCGGATCGTCGACGACTTTTGTTGTTGACGAAAACGACGACATTCTAACGGACAAACAATCGGGAGCCCAGATTCCGAAATAGGTACTCGAAGAAGAATGTTCGTTTCACTCTCGATCATGTCTGAGTTTCTTTCTGTTCGTTCTGAACGGGTATCCAGTTTATCAGTTGCAGATAAGGCTCGTCGGAAGCCGTGAAAAATTACGATAGCTATCAAGCACTTAAATCATCGCACAACTGGTTGTTTGGAAAGCAAACAAGAAAATTCCCGATGTTTGCGGATCGTTTGTCAGGTAAGCGATATATGAAATCATAAGCGGATTACGGAGTTACATTCAAAATAGAAATCTCCTCAATTATTGATCTACAGCTTCTCTTCTTTCGCCCCCTTTTTCAGCCTTACGGGAGATGATGCAGCAATCTGATCGACTACTGCTTGGCCGCTCGGCTGTCTGACGACTGTCAGAATCGTGTAAGCTACACCTTGGTTGTTGCGTTCCGATGTAATCTATGGCATGTTGGACGTTTTTCTTTTCCGTTCGCTTCATCTGCGTTTGACGCCTGTTGTGATGTTGTTCCCGATGCGGTCGCTGATATATGGTCGACGACGACGACGTTCTCATGCTCTTCATTCACTCCTCGCGGAGAAACCGAACGATGGCAACCGCTCTCGAACATGGGATCGACCAGGCGTTCCTAGGAGGAGAAGCCATAAAACGGCACAAAACTTTCGCTGAACGTTGCTGCGGAGTTTTCTCCAACAACTTCGTTTTGAAATTTCTCTCTTTTTTTGGGTCTTTTAGGAGAACCACAGTTTTTTTTGCGAAACTCTCCGGTGTCGTTTTGTTTGTTTGCTCGTCCGTTCGTTCGGTACTTGACTAGGAAAGCGAAGTTTAAGGAACCTCTGGAGCCACGATCGAACGTTTCTGCACCTGGACCTGACTGTTGTTGTCGACAGCGGAACGGAAAACTGAATCTTTCCGACGCTGTTGAGGTTTATCAAGTTCTCGTTTTCCTCTCTCCCATCAAACCCTTCTGCTTCTTCTCTGTACGTTCTCGTTTATTCGACTTGGTCCATAATTAGGCAAACGAAGTCGTTTCGGTCCGGGTAATGACACATCGGCGTATTGAGACATAAACCGAGTTTGGAATAGACCTCGTAACTCGAGCCTCCATATGTTTTGCAGCAGACGGTAGGATTTTGGAGAAAATCTGTCATTGTGGGGTCGATAGAGCAAACAGAACAATATCCGGATCGAATGAAATCACGAAATGATTTCTCTTGGAGAATCACAGATATTGAATACAAGTCATTATTCACATTACAGCCCACAGGAGAATTCCGGTCGCCGCAATCAAGCGAAGTTACGCCGCCAAATTAGGAAATGATGTAACGTTTTCGTCTTCTGAATGCTCAGCATGAACGTACTCTCGGATAAACTGATTGATGTACGAAAAGAATCAGCGGGCGAAGTGACTGACGTGTGACGGACGACTACGATCCCGCGATACTAATGATGGCGACGACAGCGACAAATTGACCACCATATCTTCCATGACCCGAACTCTTCCAAATCTCGTTTCCAGAAGCTGATACCTTTGTATCAGAATAGCGAAGTATTTCCACTCCTGGAAGCTTTCTCCAACTTCGAATCGGATCGTCTCGCATAAGTCTTCCAACAGAACAACGGTAGCGCCCCGAGACCATTGTTTTAAACGTGATTACTTGGTGAGTGAGTGAGTGAGTGTAACAGTGGCTTCGTGGGAGTCATCGTGATCGGTCGGTAGCTGACTGACTGACTGACTAGATGCTCAACTTGAGGTTTGCCTGCACTCAATGAGGGGCCCCGAAACGGAAACGCCTGACGTTTCTGTCTGGTGATGGTTTGAGACGATGGTACAGAAACGAAAAAAAAAAACAGAAGACGAAAAAGCCCCCTGTTATTTTGAGTCAGTCAAGAGCGCAAACGATCCAAAGAGCGAACAGGCCGAAACGCGAAGAAGCAGAAATAAAAATCATTTCCACAATGGATTACAGAGATGACAAATGCTAAGAACGTCCGGAAGGTCAGAGTATTCAAAAGTTCGGAATTGGCGAACGAGGGCTTCTTTGACAAGGCGGACACGCTAGAAACTGATAGATTCGGGTATCTGGGTGAATGGGCAGAGGGAATGATCGATATTTTGGCCAGTAATTCTGCGGTAACGACGACAGTGAATTCGCGTGCTCGTTCAGTTTTTCAAAGAGATACTTCGTTACAAGCGGCAACAAGTTGGCCTATTCGGGTGTATTTTCTTTCTTTGCGTTGCTGCTCCGGTTGTCTTTGTCTGTATGTACTGTTTTGTTTAGTGGATCGCCCTGCTCGTTCTCGTTTGGCTTGGTTAACCGATCATTCATCATTGTATGCTCATCATCTTTTCGATCAAAGTCTTCCTTTCTTTCTTTTCTTGACGCTGCTCACGTCGTTTTTCGATCCGGCCCGACTTGTGATCGTGTCCGAGTGAATTCTGTCGTTGATTCAGTGACAGGAATAATTCCTCTCGTAGTCGAATGTAACGAGTTTGATTGAAACACTTCGTTCGTTCGTTTGCAAATAATCTCGCCATTCAATGAGTGTATCCGGTGACATTTCTCTTGCATTCACCTCCGCCATGTATAGAAATCTTCTTGTCCGCAATCAATGCAATTACGACGATGGTCGCCGCCGCGTTCGTTGCTCCATAACATGCGGTTCCAACAACTTTACGAGGCATCGATAGAAAGCAATGATACAACGCTTCAAGAATGGTACTATGCGGAGCTACCCGTTGATCTATCGAACCATCGATAACGTTGCCAATCGGACAGACGATCGACGAACTACATTCATCGTGTGCAGCTGCCGACGCTTCTTTTTCTCCGTGTGGCATATTTATCCGCTGTTTTGGAAAACCTTTCGTTCTTTCCTCTTTTTCTCCGTCGTCGACGTGGTCTTCATTCTCGTGTGCTTGGAATTATTGATGATTTATCTCGGTCAATGATTGTTGTTGATGTTAAATAGTTCGTAGGGTCGTCGGCGGTAGGACGAAATGAATCAATCCCGTTATCTGAATTGGAGATCGCATTACGACCTATCGACTCTATTCGATTCTGCATCGTGTTCGAGCTTCGTTTCGTGATCTATAGTTGTTCGGAATGTTCCGCAGTGTCCTCGAAAGCCTGGCTCGAGACTCAACGAACAACAATCACAGAAAACGATCAGAAAAGTCAACGAATCCGGTCGCGACCGTTCGATTCCGTCGAGAGTCGCGGTCGGGAACGAAGAAGTCAATTGTCCCGCAGTGTCTTTTGTCATTTGCCTCGTTATCGCGGTCTATCCGCTTCGCATCTCTACTCCGTCCTGGGCATGCAATTGTCAGTGAGCAGTGGCGAGTCGGGTCAACACTCTTTCGCGAGGACCCGCTGCCGGATCCCTTCTCTGTGGAGTCCGTGGCGCCGCCGCGGCGTCGGTGGAGTCTAATGACAAGAAACGTGATCGTCCAAAATGAGTGAACAACAAACGAAACCAGAACGCCAGTCGTATGCAAATCAGATCCATATGAAGTTTTTACATCTTTATTCCGGTCACGATCACGTGGG
The DNA here is from genome assembly GCA_021527715.1 of Neoseiulus cucumeris. Lineage (NCBI taxonomy): Eukaryota > Metazoa > Arthropoda > Arachnida > Mesostigmata > Phytoseiidae > Neoseiulus > Neoseiulus cucumeris. The sequence continues at coordinate 539,849 of JAJSRV010000031.1, read as the reverse complement.
ATCGGGTCGGCTAACTACTCGACGAGTGCCCGGATTCCCAGCCCCGTTCGCGCGAAAGACGGAGCAAGATCGCATTCCCCTTAACTAATAGTTATTTTTTCTCTTGGTTTCATCTCAGAGCCCTAGATTACGAGCCCCGCCTAATGCTACTACAGCAATAACGACAACATTGTTTTTCATCGACTACATTTGCAATAACAATGACATCAACGTGGGGATTTCTCATTCGTCTCGTTTTCTATTTTCTCTTCCCTCCGCGTGTGTGAACGTGTTGGACATTAACGGCAACGGGAGACGAAACATTTTATGGCAACTCGGATCGGCGTGTTTTTTTCTTTTCTTTTCGTTTTTTCTCCAACTTCTTCACGAGAAACACAGCCCGAACCCGCGGCGATCAACGACGTTGACAACGACCGTTTTCACGGGCTAAAATTTCGTACGAAAAGCTCTCTAACCAACGCCACCCGTTAGTTCAATCCGTCAACACCGTGATCGCCAGGACGCTTCTTCTCAGTGAGATGTGGGAATTTCTGTGAAGACACGATTCGAAATAGATCCGCAAATATTGCGTGAGATTTTCTTAAAACTTTTGACATCTTGAACCCATATCCCTTACGACTCCGAAACCGAGAAGACTGACCGCCATTTGGAGTAAGTTGTCGCCAAGCAGAGAAATTGTGCAAACGTCGTAACAATGATAAGCAAAACCCTGCCGCTCCACATCAGTAACGGGGTAAATCGTCGAGGGAAACTGTCGCGCATAACCATAAAATAAAGAGGGACTCAAGAATCAATGTGGGTTCGAGTGCGAAGTGGAAATCAAGTGAAGAGATGACTTAAAGGTTTAAAGGAAAGGGAGACGAAGCGGCGGCGAGCTTTGTCTTCGGTCCTCATTTGAGGCGCCTCAGTTAGTTTTATGGACTTGATCGTCGTAAAACCAAATTGCCGCCGTTGAAATCACAGATCTCTGATGACGGAAATAAATCAACCGGTCTTCGTGTGTTGTCCCTTCGGCTTGCCGTGGGTCCCGTCGATGAATTCCCGACTCCGAACACCCGGGACGCCAAGAATCACTTTGCTGGCGGAGCTCAAGGGAGACAAACGACGACCGAGTTCGGACGATGTGTGATTATATAAAGGCGTCGGAATGGGAGTTTTTTTTAGACTCAAGTAAATCGAGAAATCGCTCACGTTTGATAATTATACCTCAGTCGTGCTCTACCTACAGTCCCAGAGAGAACCACCGAAGAGGAAAATATCTGGATACAAGTGATGGACGTTCGTTGAACGACTGTCGTTCACCCCATTGAGTGCGATCCATCTTGAACATTCATCATGGATCGCTGGAACGGAACGCAACAGCCCATGCGGCAGAGTTACACAACAGCGGACCGCTTATGGAAAAGCGCAAGATTCCACGAAGTTAAAAGGTTTCGGATTATTAACTGATCGCAATTCCCTCAAAACATGATCGTTCTCCACCTGTCAACGATTTCCCCTCTCTCTCTCGGTGATTTCCAAACTCACGAGCATTTCAATCATTTGATGTGAGTTGATCGAACATTTTCGTCGATTTTGAGGACGAGGTTTCCAAGTTCGGATCGCCGATACATGAGTAAGAGTTCATGTTCGGCCACAAGGGATCGAAGAGCGAGGAAAAACCACCGAAAGGCGAAACGCCAGAGGAAAGCGAGCTCCATTGACTCTCTCGCTTGAATTGTTTCTCCCGGTAGAACGGTTGAACTGCAATCATCGTAATTGGCGGTGTGACCATCAACGGCCTCACATTGGAGGATCGGCGTCGTTGAACGTAATCAATATCCGTTTTGTCTCACGCAAAGATAAACAGAGAGTCTTTGCCGTCGTCGAGAACAATGATTCAACGCCTCTGCAACCGTTGTAGCTCTTCGCATGTAATAAAGTCGACGTTGAGATAGATGACCTGCGAACGTCACGAGATCGGGTTCAATTCGTTTTAAAGTAACTTCTCTTTTCTCCTTCTGATGTGACTCACATCTCCACGTGTGCATGTGCATCTGCACTGCGTGTTGCGTGATTGCAGCATCGTCGAGTCATGCGGGCTCCAGCTCTAAGAGCGTCTTTACACTTTATTCAAATCATCATCATCATCATCAGAAACAACAGTGACGACAACAACAGCGCGAGAGCGAGGAGTAAACCGCGCATCATTCACCCTTGATTTATGTTTTAACAAACTTGTTTGTGGCTCTTTCCAGAGGAAGGATTAAATTTCGCCGAGAAGGCACACACGACTCCGTTGATCACAACAGGCCACGCGAGTCCAAACCCCGCACGAGTCATGGAACTTTTGAATTTTCGGCGGCTGAATCATGGGAGACGCAAACTTCTGAGTTTGAATCGAAATTCGGACGAACAGAAACTCCGTTCTGTCCGCGGAAACTCAATAATAATAATAAATAAAATAATCTGTGCATTCGAGATGTGCTCGGCTTGCCGCGCTAACGACCACGAACAACGGAGCGCTGCGCAAATTGGTTCCATCCGAAGAGCGAAAAAAAAATAAATGATTACGCGAAGGATGTCGGATCGGAATCGTAGCATCCCGTACTCGTAAACGAGCTGTTAGCCCGTAACGGTGGAATCCGAGTCGAAACCTTTAGCCTTCACGCTTGCAGCCGAACGACGATTAGATAACGGCGGCGGCGCGGCGTGCCGCAGCTCTCGGTAATTACGGATCCATTTGTGCTTAAAATGAAAGACGGATCTTGATACAATTTTTTTTCGACCGGCCCACTTGCCAGAAAGTCTGCATGAAGAAGACTTCAATTGTTTCGCAACACGATTCAATGATTGCTAATTCGCGCAAGGAGACCGAGAAGGGGACGAAGGGAAGGACCAAAGAGTTGAACTCGTCGCCGAAAGGTGGAAGTCAACGAGTTCTCGATCCGCCAACGAACGCAAAGAGAAGCCGCGGAATCTCACGAAAGCCCAATCAAGTCACACACAGGAGCAACGTCGGTCGGTCGAACGCTTGAGACAACAAGAAGCATTTAATAGAAATGATCAAGCCCAGAGTCTGGCCCCATCAAACGATCGTGAACGATCTTATCCTCGACAAGTGTTCGGTGACGAGTTCACAGGCCGACGGCTTCTGAAGTCGTTTGTGATTGTCACTGAAGCACTCGTGATTGTCAAAGTTGCCTCCGATCTCGTCGGGCAGCCACCCCATCGCGACAGCAGCGACACAACAGCACAATCGGAGGGATTAGAGAAGCTTAATTGTTGCCACAATCGTTTTGGAGTTTTCCGCTCTTGCTTAACCAGGAACATCGGACCACCTTGCTCGGACAGAGAGCTTGTTATCAAATTAAGAACACCGTGTTCTGAAGGATTTCAGAGAAGTCCATCAACGCGATGCAGCGTTGGAAGCGTTCACGAAGACGACGTCATCAACAACGGCACAGTCAGCTCTCCTGCGTAACAAGCTGTTAGCATCCGTCATAATTACATAAGCTGGCTTTCAGCAGAAACGACTTGAGTCGCAACAACAACGACGCCGTAAACTCAGACAGCGAGGGTGTCACGATGTCGAGCCGTTCTCATCGACGGCCGGCGCGTTCGGGAAAACTGCAAATGGTTACACTGGACAAGTGAATGGACGGAGCGAGAAAATGGCAAACGGCCTCAAAGAATCATTAACTGTCATCATTAGACGTCTTGCACCTCAAGCTTGACTCCATAAGAACTCAGACGATCGCGATCGAGTTTTGCCCGAAATGAATACCGACGGACCGTCTGAACGAACGAGCGGAACTGCTGACTGTAGACAGACAGAAGGTCCTGGAGACCGACCGCAGATAACAGAGTTCCGAAGCAGAGCATGAGCAAACAGAAGAGTCAATGAGTGTTGAACACGAACGATCGTATCTTGTTGTTTGTTGCATCTTTTTGTTTCATCATTGTCCCCGAACGCGTGCTCCGACTATGTAGTCCATCCCCACACTCTGCCGGAATCCAATTAGAACTAAGAAAGAGACGTTCGCGTCAGCAGTCGTGAACGGTCAATGGACATTTCCATTGTCTTGTTCGTTCGTACGTTTCCCGCATGTTTGTTCGTTGGGCAGCTTGCATAGCAGTCGACCGGTTGCACGTTTTTCCTTCGGACGATCGATGCATCTGGGTGCTTCTCGCTCTTTCGACGTGCATGCTCTCGTGTATGTTCGTCCATGTGCTCGATCGTCGTTTCAGGCGGCCGCTGGAGTCGCTGCTAAATAGAACAGGGTGATTGGCAGAAAGAAGACGAAAGAGATGTGACGCCCAAATTGCGTTCCAGTTCGGCATCAATGTCGTCTTCTCCTCGATCGCCCTTTCGACAGAAGCTGTCTCCTTGCTGGACAGCTGACTGACCGTGGTCGATGTTGATTCTGGTTTTTTTCTTTTCCGCTCTCTGTTGGTCGAACGCGCCGACGGCTGACCAACTGGTCGCTCATCATCCGCTCTGCATTGGTTAAGAAAACAAAACTTAAAATCATTCCGCTCACGATCACCCACTCCGCGCGCATTTCAAGCGTCCGATGAAAACGTCATTCGACCGAGGTCAACCAACCATGGGCCAGCCGGACTTTTCGTAAGAACGGGTCGAGCCAATCAACGGACGGAGCGCGCGAAATCATGCAAACATTTCCGAACGACGACGAGCTTCCATTCTAGTCCCCGTCGCGTCCTCACATTTTTCTTTGACGGATCTGGCTGCCGATTTAGTTGTTGTTCGGGTGAAGTGTGTTTCATCTTGAGTTCCATTGTTCATTTCCATTTTTTTGATTGAAGTCAACGGGATTCCAGAGACGCAGAAGAATAAAAGGAAACAAAATGTCCGGGGAATTAGGACGAAACGAAAACTCTGATCCGAAAAGAGGAATTCAAAAAAAAGATTTCCGTCACAACAGCAGCATGCAGATGCTCCGGGCGTGGGATCAATGCTCCAGGGTATCCGTTAGATCGAGGTCTCGGACAAAAATTATCCGTTTTCTGAGGTGTTCTTTTCGCTAGCTCGATGGCGAGATGAACGACGAGAAAAGGACCGACTGAGGTGGCCCCACAATTACGGTGACTTATACAATGTGAGCAAAAATTACTGATCATGGTCGTTCTAAGAGGCAGCCACGACGGCGGCGGCAGCTGAGGCTTCGGAGGAGAATGAACTTCAAGTCATGGAACGTGTTAAGAAACTTCGCATGACATCGGTACGCGGAAAGTCGATGTTTGGGAATGAGATTCGACAGAAAACAAAGCTTCTCGTAGAAAGTGCACGGAACAATAAACGTCTCGGAAATACAAATATGTCTGATTGTGAGATCGCGAATGTGCTTGATTACGGGGTGGCGGGCGGATACCTTTTCAGCCTTGTTATATTTTCTGTTGATGAATGAATGAATGAATGAATGAATGTATGTTTGTTTGTCCGGCCTCCCTTGTGTTTTATTTCCTTTTGTGCGGTCGGCCGAGCTGCTTTTATTAATTCATTTGCCATGCACCCCAAGGGGCCGAAAATTATTTGCAGTACCAGCAGCCTCCGCTGCCTTTGTGAATGGTGCAGAGAGCGGTAGACGCCGCCGCCGCCGCCGAAAAGAATTTGCATCTCCCATCAATTACTTCTATGAATGATCTTTGTGAGCGTTGTTTCGTTTTCGCGTGTCGTGCGTGTGTCATGTCGATCTATCCATCCATTGGTATCATCTGCCAGACCGATTCACTGTCTGTTCGTTTGTATGGTATACGTGCTGTGAATTTGACCGCGACGAGGACTTCTTCCAAACACCGGAGCCGAGGGTGAAAATTCTTAAATTCCACTTCTTTTCATTCGTCCGGAGAACCCTGCGCCACGCAGGTCCTCGAACGATTGGCAAACGATCGACGCCCGCCAAACATGTGTTGAGAATGGTCAAACGGGCAAACGAGCGCAAAGCAAACGCCACGATTGAACGAATCGGATGAATGGTAGGATTCGGAACACAAGTCAACCGAAGGGCACAAATGACGGCACCGAGTAAGCAACCAACCATGGCGTGTACTAAAGGACCGCAATTCCGATTCCTGTTTCCAGAAATCAAAAGGGGGGAATACTCTACGGAGCAGCCTCTTTCAGATCGGCTGATCGATCGCAACCTGATAGAGGATTATCGAAGCCGAATCGACAAATTGATTGAGCATGCCTGTCCCGTTCCCACTGCCACATTTGCGAATAGAAAGTACGCATAAACACTCCAGCCGCGGAGAAGAAAAGACAGGCGTGGAAGAAAAATCACACTCATATCCTGTTGATATCCTGGCGCTTGTGATTCATCCATCTACCAGGTCGACTTGGCCGCTCGATCGGCTCTGAAACCGACTTCCAGAACTCGGTAACGTCGCGAGTAGAGTTCAGTTGGAAAAAATGACAACTTTTAACACGGCGACCGAGCGACGAGACAATAAAGCTTTGCGTTCTGTCGTCTTGTCCATCTTGTTCTTGATTGGATCAAGGAGAAGCAACAGCAACAACAACAGAGGCGGTGGCGGCAGAGGCTCGAACACGTGAAGACAGTTGTCGTCGTCGCCGCACAGAAGTCGTTCTTGACGCATATTCGTTCACTCTTTCCTTTTTCGCGCTCCCTTCAATCAGAAGTCACCGTCGTCGCCGGCGGAACATATTCTCTGCTTTGAGCAAAACTTTGCTGCTGTTGTTGTCGATGCTGCTGTTCGGATGGTGGCCCGTTGGTAGAAGTGTGAAGTGACCCATGATGGGAGCACCTCAAAGCCTACAAAGCTAACGAGCTGTGCGACAGACAGACTGCGTGCCTGTCTGTAAGCCAGCCGACCTCCCGGCGCCGACATCACGAATTTCACTCAGTCAGTCAGTCGAAGACTGTAGTAAAAAGCAGATTAAACCCGCTAGTCGCTCGGTTACGGCTCGCTTCCCTCTCGCGGTACAGCGGATTTCATCGTGACGGCCGTGGTCACGGTCAAGGTTGGACCGTGACTCCCCCGGGAGAAAACTGAAAAGAGGAAGGGAGACTCACCTCGAACGCAGACTTTTTCGGCGTAGATGGTGAACACGGGGAATTGCGACGGGGAGAGGGACTGGGGTCGCTGAGAAGCCGAAGATGAGAACAGGACGCAGAGTCCGGTTTCGAAGTTGACGGATTTGCAGTCTTCGTTCTCACGGCACATCTGTAGACATTGTTGCAATTGGAGAACTCCGGCTTTGAGCTCGATCGTTTCGGTAGGAGAGGTGTAGACGTAGCCAGCCGTCAACTCGAAACTCGGGTTACCGGAGAGGCAAACTGTAAAGGCAAAGAATTAGGATTTAGTTCTTTCTTTCCGTTTCTGGGAACGTTTGTCAGTCAGAAGGAGAGCCGACGAGTGATTTGGAAGAATGCAGCGCCACGCAACGAAGATATCATGGAATTAGACGAGCACTCTCATGGAAATTAACGATACGCTACTGATGGCACTGCAGGCTTCTTCAATTAAGAAGCTGCTGGTCATTTGAAGATGGAGCGTTCTCTTCTGACCGAATCAGCGACTGGCGCCGACGGAGAAATAATGAGAGCCAAATAAAAGAGATGTTTCTATTCCGCTGGCTTTGATGATTTCGTTGCAACTCACAACACCTTGCAAAACGAAGGTGCGGCACCGAAGTCGCGTCGTCGAGTCATTGATTTTCCGACGGATTCGCTCCCTCGAGGACGAGACCCGGAGCCGGTGACAACCGGATCCGAGTTGGTGAACGCGTGGAAACCTCGAATGACGGTCGGTCGGTCGGTCGTTCGAAACTCAATCCATCCGGTGCGCCCCTCACATAACGCGATTTAGATGCTAAGCTGGTAGTTTAATGGAGTTCTGACGAGACCCTCCGGCGAGATGCGGTTCTGACAGGCTGGCCTGCATCGCGGCTTGTTTTCTAGTCATGTTTACGATCAGTTGCTTTTACGATTCGCTCGTATAACATCCTCTCACCGGTCGCTGGGCTTTTCAATCTTCCAGCGGCCTGTGATTCGGATCGACTTCGATTTCCCGCTTCTCGAACGAGCGGATCAAGCCAGAAAACATCATTCCGAGCTTTTGTCGTTCGACATTAGAGTAATTTCTTTAGGGTTCGTGACTTTCGTTCGCTCCTGTCCCGAATTGACTCATTTCAAGCCTTGCGATCGTGGCTGATTCCTCTGAACGATCGAGCTCACAACGGTTTTACGGAGGGGCTTGACATTTTCCCGGCGCGGCAGTGGAGCAACGGGGATCGTTCGCTCAACGAAGACTCGATTTCGACAGGAGCAGTCGCTGTGATTGGGCAGCGTTTAGCTCGCATGAAATCTCTCGGAACTGGAGCGGCGGTTTACTCGGATTCCAGATGTCCGACGGCACACCGTGATTGAGTGGCCGAACAACATGAAACAACGGAAAGAGTAAGAAAACGAAAGAGCGACCCAAGAGAGGAGAGCTCCCGAAGGGTACTGAGCACAACAAGCACAAATGAGGTGAGTGAGCAACGCAAAGAACAAAACGATGCTCCACAACAACGCAATGGTGGTCCGAGTTGGATCTGGAACTCGAACGTCACGAACGTTTGCATTTGCAGATCTGGAGCGAGTTTTCGTTTTCATCAGAAGCTACGTCCACCTGAACGAATCGAAACCAACTAGGCGCAATGAGTCTTCTGACATGAAAGGCCGTTATCGCGATAGGGGTCGTCATTAATTTTCGAATCGTTGACTTCAGAAGGGAATTTCCGACTCCCAAGAAGATGAACAGAAGGCCTGTCTCGCTCGCTCCAAACCAGATCGGACCGATTGTGATTCAGAAAGTTTCGAGCAAGACCCCACAACTGCCATCTCAGGAAAGCATTGTAGTTTGAAATCGCAACGATGGCCTCGATAGTTATTCGGCTTTCTGTCACTCCGGCTCCCGCTACTCCCGCCGCAGAGTACCGTGAGTCACGTGACTCCGTTTCTGCGGTAGGTAGAACGTTGAAAGATTGATGAATTCATGCAGAGAACGCCATTAAGAATCACTATTTCATAATGGTACCGGTCGGTCGCGAGCATTCGGAACTGCTACGACCAGAATGAATGATGATGATGATGCCGCCGCCGCCGCTACTGTGAGTGGGTCATGTTTAGCCTGGATCGAGACATTGTGTTTGTCTGTATTTGTGCGCAAGCGCTCGCACGAGTGAGGTGTCCGGCATGTCGCGTCCGAAATTCATTCTTCCATCAACTCAAGACTTTTTCCGCGGTGTTCCAAAGACCCACCACCGCGGTGGCATCTGCGGTAGCACTTGCGGTAGCATCTTGCGCCATCAAACGGTAGCACGAGAGACTGCAGGACGAATAAAATCTGCATAGGTAAATTCATTTCGTTAGAATCGTTTGTCTTAGCACTCCAGCAGGGCGCTAATGTTAATTTTTTTTTCTTGACACACACCGACACGAGAGCTCGCGAGCGGTTTTAGAAATTCGAACAAGCGCGGCTTCCAGCGAGGAACTATAAACTCGGCAACCGCAGTGGACCAATTATGTCTCATTACTCTGTTTCCTTGCCCTCGTCAGATTGTGGAAGCGCAACGACCTCAGACCGCGGTCGCGGATGTCGAGCGAGGCCTGGAAAAGACGCCGCCCCGCCCGAGCTCAACGCAAGTTGAGGTATTGTAAAGTTGCGATGTCATGCCTTGCTTTCGCCGCTCGCCGAAACAGTGTGGAGACAGCGGCGTTTTTAGCGATATGGTCAGAATTTTTTTTTCCCTCCAGAAACTGCGACGCGCTTCATCCATGCCCGAAATGTGTGTTGTCGACTTCATTCTGTTTTCGCCACGCTTACGGATTCTCACACTCATACACGGCGAAACTCCCGGACTACAGCGGCAACAAGAGCTTCAAGAGCCGACAACAAATTAGATACACGCGGCGATTACGCAGAAATAACGAGCAGTGAAGTCTCCGAAGCTACAAAGTTATAGAACAAATCGGCCTCAAGTTCTGAAGTTTCCCGCGTCGGTCGATCTATCCCGAACTTCTCGACCGATCAAAACAGTTCCCATCGCGGACTTTGGCGGGAAAGTCGAGCGAAGTTCCCGTTCTCGACTCAGCGCAATTCATTGACTTCACAGTGATTCCCGTTCCGGTAGAAGTTGCATTTCTGCCAAGTTCACCTGAATTCCCGCCATCAGTCTCTCGGACGACGTTGCTACTGAAGCGTTGTCAATCGAGTAACGGGGTCGAATGTTGTTTTTTTTTTTTTTATTCTGTGACGAGCTGACGGATTTCTGGGCGACGGCTCTGTTTCAGCGCGCATGGATACATAGTAGTAGAAGACGCTACTTCGATCGAGTAGCGGTAGGAGGAGGTCGAAGGGATTGCGAGCGAGCGACTGACAGCGAGGAATGCATCAAAATCATCAGGCAAATGATTGATTGGCCCAATAAATCGGTCGGGTTCCGAGGCTCGTTTAATTCATTCGCAGGCTTCGGAAATTCGTTCGTTGAAGTCGAGATGAGCAACGATGATTCATTAGATGGACAATCGCTGATGGAATCAGCACTCCCACCGACACGGATCGATCTCTTTCCTGTTCCAGAACCAAAAGATCATCCAAAGTAAATCATTCAAATGTGATCATCTCGCCATCGTCGGAACGAACCTCTCGCCGGCGAGATGGCGATAACGTCTGGCCGCCATGAAGACGGTCAGCTGATCCGTGACGTGTACCGCAGTACATTAGCTCCTTGTGATTGTCTTCGAAAGAGTTGACCTTTGGAAATGACGGGAATGGAAGAGGTGTTGGTGGCGGCGGTGATGGAATTCGACGAGCGAAAGAAGCAACGACGACGATGACGATGATGATGATCGAACAAGTCGTGCGTGCGTCCAACATTCCTCGAATGCAAATGACTCTTGTTTGCGTCGTTATGAAATTGTCAATTTCTTCTGCCTGCTAGGCTCTGTGTTGGATGACATCGATGTTATGCATCTTCGAATACTTCACTGGCTGACTGACTGAGTATTCTGCAGCAGGTGGCCCCGTTTCGACCTTCGCGGTAGTTCAGATGTTCAGACAACGATCCGCGACGACGGAATTTCCCACTGAAGACTCATTTTCGAGGCGTTTTCTTGAATTTCAAACCGTCAGTTCGGCCATATACACCTTATGGTTTGGCCATTAGAAGGCCAAAGAAAGGGTTCCGATTCCAGTTTTTCGGTTTCAACGAAGTATCTCTGAATTGTGGATTACATCGCCGCTAAAGATTCGCCCAAGGTGCCGGCGGCGCCTCCCACGTAATCCCAGAATCTTCTCCAGACGCTTACGGCGCGGCGGGGCCCTAAATCAACTACCGGCGCGATTTGTCAACAGTGGTGGACAGGCATGTCTTTATAAATGGCTGGATCGGATACCGGGTTCGTTTCGTAACATTTTCTTGAAACGCAGTAATTGCTCAGAAACCACTGTCGTTGCCGAAGCCACCGACACCCTGACGGCGATGGCACCGATTCAATCGCGTGACGGCCTATTCTTCTTCTGTTGTTCCTGCTTGTAGCATCGACCGAAATGGTAGGCTTTACCATTGAAGCTGTCTTTTCTTTCCGTATCTTGAGCGCAGTAGCGGCATCGGCAGCTGCATGACAGTACTGACAAGGCTTCTGTGCGCTCCTAACGGGCTTCACCGTTAGATCCTCAACGGATGAACGGCCTACGGTCTCATCGTCGTCGTCGAGTGATGCGCAAACTCATCTGCGGCTAACTACGAGTGCTGCTACCGTTACCGTCGTCTCTGTCCATCACAATGGTCGGCGACCGATCTTCCGCGTCTCATAGATTGCATCGATAAATGCGTGTTGGATCAGTGAAGTGCTCACCAAATGCTCACATTCCGATTGTTCTGGCTCTGTTCCTTTCGGAGCGAATCGCGGAGATTGCCGTCAGAAAGCAGAACGAAGCACCACACGCTCGAAGAGCCCAAAACTCCCGAGTGCCGATGGTACCCAAACACCTAGGCACCCAAAAAAGAAAGACTCAAGAGTACCAGGAGTACCCCGAGAGCCGAAGGACAAAACACTGACGCGACGATCACACAAAGAAAGTTTTACGGGAGGCGCTAAAGCGTTACGTGAGTTACGCGAACTTCCGAAGCGTTGAGAAGCGGTCTTCTGTTGGGACAATGAGAAGAGGAAAAAGGTCACCATCACACCGCGAGTGTAACCGTCGCGGCGGAGTCGCCATCTCCGTCACCATCACTGCAGAAAACGCTCGAAACAGAGCCGCTATCACTGACAAAGCTGTTTCCCCACTTCTACACAGGAAGATCATCCTAACTCAGTTTCAGTGAAATACTTTTCGCAACTTGGCCGAGTATCACTGAACCTGAATCAAACCACAAATGACATAATCGACAACGCAAAGTGTCTCCGTGATTGAAATGTCATTGAACGCTTGTTCTGGGTGCCTGCAAACAGTGGACGCTGCGCGTAGGGCTCGTCCCATGCGACACGAAGCTCATTATCAGGGAAATACATGAACGCTGACTGAATTATATTCCACGGTCTCCCTGTGTGAAGCATGTGATTATTTCCTTGAGAGCCTCGCTTCCGCGGCGGCGACTTCGGAAACATCACCGAGCCTCGGTATACACACTGCGCGAGGAAATCACGCTTTGGATGCAAGAAAAAAACTTGACGTGTAGTTTTATGACTGGGGCCATAAACCTCGCTATTGGGTTGCCTTGATTTCTGTTGTGAAGTTTTCAGAGACGCGAGTCTCGACGAGTCTGGGCCGCGCGAGCTCAAACCGCTGACGAGAGTTCGAGATGCAAATTCGCCTACTGGACATAACTCAGCTCACACCCGCGTCCACTTCGTTGTCGTCGTCGTCAACGTATACCGTGAGCTGTGCTGACCTCCGCTCTACCGACGACCCGGCATATTCTGTTTTACATTTGTTCACCCTCGTCCCGAACGCGTTGATTCCGTAGTTCGACTTCATCTTCGACTTCGGCTGTCGGCTTCTGCGCCGACATCTCCGGCCGGCGCAGTCGTTGGCAGTGTTCGTATGATGCTCGTTCGAATGCAAATTCTGCGGCAATTTCCAAGCATGCCCTCGAGTTCATCACATCGTATAACAGGATTTCATTTGTCATGCATCTCGTTCCCCTCATCGTGCCGATACCGAACGTTGGAATGATGCTCATCCCCGGTGGAACCGACATCGAATGAATCGTTCGAAGAGAAGGAGAAACAGAGAAAGAAGGAACTAAAGGAATAGAGCTCTTGTAAAATTCCGAGAAAACAGGGAGAGCAGGCTGGGATACTATGATTTACCAGAGGAGAATTTGTGGAAGGAACTATGTTCTGTTCGAGCGGAAAATTTCGAAACAGCGGGTGACGGCTCCACGGTGAAGTCGGGGAAACCGTCAGGCCCTTCCATTTCTCTCCGAAATTTGGATTCTTCGAGTAAACATGAAGAAAACTAGTTTGGGGCATGTTATGCTCGCTCCCCTAAATTATCGATAGGATATCGTCCTTCTGTTTTTTTTTTTTGTTTTTCGCAAATAATGCATCCCGAAGAACTCTGTGAAACAAGTTCTCCGCTCGAAGAAAGTCGCCGAGTTCGCCAAAAGCGAAAAAGATTGAATAACAAATTGTTGCCGCTGGTCATTCATTGGCGTGCCTTTGTGTGTGTGTGTGTGTGGGTCTGCGTCTGTGTCAATATGTGTCTCTTTCTGTTTGGTTTTGAATCTACGAAAGGGTTTGCTTATGTTTCTTCTGGATAGAATTTCTTCAAATGCCCCAAAACGATTTGAAACCGCTGTTTTTTTTCTGCTCTTCGTTGGTTTGCCTCTGCTTTTTTGCGAGGTGCCCCTCTCTGATGACATTTTCGAGTTTTGCTTTTGAAAAAGGAACTTTCTTCTGTCATTTTCTTGTGATGTGATTTTTTCGTTTCGCTTCTCCAATGCTTCCTTGACTCGCGCTGCTTCCTCCGCCAGATCTTGCTTAACTGTCGTCGTCGTCTACCTCGATCCAGGCAACGAGCGACGAAAGTCTCCTCTGATCTCTCGCCTCGACGACGATGAAATCTTCTGCCTCGATACTACAGAAGCAACGGCTGAGCCGAAAAAGGGCGGTGTCGTGCTACGTCGATTCAACGATTTCATCCCTCTTCGATTCGAGCGGAAGCAGCAACCACCACTGGGAGACGGTAAAGTAACAACAAAGTCGTAACAATGCGCATTTTCTGAAGAGGATTTCGTCGATGACGTAACGATGCTTCGTTTCGTTCGAGCATTTCCGCGAAGGAACGACACAGAATCGAACCCTTCTCACTTACTTCGACGAGGTTTGAACACACAAAGTGACTTTTGAAACCAAACACATTCGAGGAGCGCGGAACAACTCATCTGACTCGAACAAACCGAAAGAGACGAAAGTGGGCAACGAAATCATGTGGGTAATGAAACAAATAGACTTCGAGTGAGATTCCCGAGCGAGATGTACGTGCGGGGCCGGTACAGGTGTCTCAATGACCCTGGAGACCGATGGCTAGTTCGAGCTTCAGATCAATCGGGAACATCGGATCGACAAGATTGGATTGAAATGACGGATCCCCTGCGGTTCGACGCGGCTGTATGCACCTGTACGACATGTTCGTCCGAGTCTCGTTTGTACGTCGTCGTGATTGTGACGTGATGGACTAGACAGAAGAGGATGAGGGACAGAAAATCGTTTCTTTTCCTCGCTGCGTGAAACAACCGGCTGCCATTTTCGGTGAATGAGTCCAACATCGACGAGAGTGAGAGAGAGAGAGAAGACAAATCCCATTCATTCATCCATTCAACAATCAACTAATCAGCAAATGAAATCCAACATCGAGTCTACGACCCATCGTTGGAATTCGATCGATCCATTCGAAATCTCTGACTTTTCAATCGAATAAATCAAAATCAATCATTCCTTGATGATGAGCAATCGATGATCGACTTTGAACTCGACTCGTCGACATTGCTTTGTGATTCATAGGTGGATTCATTCACGGTCGATTTTCGCTTTGAAGTGCGTTCATCTTAGGATCCCACACTTTTCCATCAACGATCTCGGTCCTCGGATTCGTCAACGAGACATCGACGACGGCGTCGCGTCGTCGACGCTAACGACGGGTGTCTTCATGAAGGGCACCGTTTAGAGCTAACGCGACCGCCCGTCAGTCAGTCAGCGCGAGAGAATTCTTCCTTTCGGTCGTCGGGAATACGAGTTGATGACAACGAATGCCGGTAGCAGACGTAGCAGCGAAATGGAATATTAGTTGAATTCGATGATCGATCAGACTTTGAAGATCCGAAGACGCTCGCTCTTCAAAGCTTCAAGATCTTCGGACTTGAAGCCTATCAGTTTCTCGTCCGTTTGCCTGGCATCTAGTCGAGAGAGAAAAGACGAGATGTCGGGCAGAGGAAACGAATCGTGTTTAGTGGGATTGAAATGAAGTTGTGTTTGCCGTCATCGTTGTGTCGTGAACGCTTGTCACCCGGTCAGCGAGCGACCGCAACGCCTCGACGCAGACAATCGGCACACGGAGGGTGACCTCATGGCGTAACCGCGAAAAGAAGCAGAAAGAAACGGCATATTCGACAAAATCGAGCACCAACAACAAAAATTGTATGACAATCCAATTCTACTGGAGCTGCTCGGTCCGCGAATGAAAGAATGCGCGCATCCTCGCAACACCGCACCGAAAATCGGAATCGGCGACTGCGGAACAGTATGGTTTTTCCATTTTTCCCATTCTTGCACCACGACGTTCTCGATAAGTTCGGACTGGCTGCGAACAGAGCACGGCCGAATGCGAGACGCAGCGACCAATCGATCGAAGAAACGAAGAAGCCAGCCAGCGAGCGAGCGAGCGAGCGAGCGATCCGGCAACACAACTATGATGATTGGTTTGTGCAATTTTTCGGCAACAGTGGCAGCTGTAACAGGTACATCTCTTCAGAAATAACGGACCACTAAGCCGCAACAGATACCAGACGATAAAAAAAATAAGCCGTTCGTTGCTTGACGACAAAAAGTGGTCTTCCGTGGCTACCGTGGCAGAAGTTGCTGCCGCCCGGACCGTTCTTGTCCATGGACTCCGAACCGACACTCAGTTCACCCGTCTTCCGTATGGGTATCTGTTTATTCATCCGAGCGTCCAGACGAGCGTACAGAAGGGAGCCGGATGAGCCCGTCAGAAAGCTTTTAGCACCAGGCCTCTAAATCTATTGCTCAGAGAAGTGTATCCACATTCAGAAACGTACTTAGGTTGAGTGAGAAGCTGACCATATCCGGTGTTCATTCCTTCTTCCCTCCCCCTTACCATCCTCCTTTCAATGACAAGTTGAAAGATCTCAATGATGTCAAACATCCGTGAGCAGCACTTGGGCCTTTCTGAATGGGGAAATGTAGTGACAAGCGGTGTTTCTTCCAGAATTGAGCCGGCAGTTCGGTTCTCGCTGAAAACTTCGAATTCCGGCACAAAACTTAGGGATCCCGTTCCAGAATTTCCAAAATAAAACGCCAAAACGTGACAAGTTTGACCGCGACTTGGTTCCGAATCACGCGGATGAACTTCTCACGAGATCTTTTTTCTGGTTCACTCCGAATTACTTTTGAGCGGGAGATTTTCAAAGAGCTTTCCGACGACACGAAACCGTTCTGAACAAGTTCTCCGCAGTACGAAGTTTTCCAGCGGAGGAAAACACGCGTCAACTGTCATGCCTTGCCTTGCTCGTTTCGATACGCCGATGATCCATCGAGAGATCATCGTGTCCAATGAAAAGAAAATATCAGTACCGGAGTATCAAGACGCGGCGAAGCGATACACAGTAGCCGAAAACCGGTGAGCCTTCCGAAAGTGTCCACCGCGACCCTGTTGCGCGAAGATCGATGTAACGGTAAAGTCGTCACCGAGCTTGCTATGACGGTATCGTCAGCGATGACCGGCCGCACTTGGGCCGCTACCGAGCGGCGCGGTCTGCACTGGCAACGGCGGCGGTATCGACGAACAAAAATCACAGCGATTCTATGACTCCACTCTACTGGAACGAGAGCAACTTAAGAATCGGTCATCTGGAAATAACGGCAACTGCTGCTAGAAATTCCCTCTCTATTCCCTCTGTAATTATGTTCAGATGAAGACACCAGCCCGTAGCGCTACTGGTGCTGTGCTTCGCTTCTTTGGCGTCGTGTCTCCTTCTTCATCGTCGCTTCGGAGACACATCGAAGCCGTCCGCTGTCACCGTTCATAAGTGCCTGCCGCATTCCTATCGCGTCGAACATCTGATCATTGTCAGCCTATCGACCGTTCGATACTGTTCGGGCGAGAGCCCTCCCTGAATTGGACTCGGGAAGCGATGTAGAATTCCAGCGGTAATATCCCATTGAGTCCCGCCGAACGGAATGTCGTCTCCTGAATTAGGGACTATAAACGCTTCGGCGGCGACTCGTTCGCTCGACTGGGAGGCAAAGAGTTACTACTAGTTTGCGGGCTTCTGACCACCCAGAGCGCGGCGCGTTCGTTCCTCCATTCGTCCTTCACCGCTTGACTGCCTGAACGACGACTTCTGCTCCCTAGCAGAGGAATACTAAGCCGCCGAAAGCAGAAGACGACGAAGAAGGAATTCTTCTCGAAGCGAAATCGAGTCCCTGTTGCAATGAATGGAGTGAATCCTCAACGCGGCAGGAAGACATGATATCCAGAAAATGGAAGGGGATTTCAAAGTCAAATTTCACTCTGTCCATTGTTCTGAGGTTTCGCTTCGGTCCTCAGACGACAATTTTTTAATTCATTCCTCGGGTTTCCGCTTAAAGCGCGGCGAATCCCAATCAGCGGCACGCGTCGGAACACCTCCCGAGAGAAAAATGAGAATTTCAGACCTGAATCCCGGAGTTGAGTTTCCATTACAGTATTCCCGAGACTTTTGAAAAGCCGCCCCTATGTCCAAACAAGCTCCCTTTGTCCCTGACTTCGTCAAGACGCCCGTCGTTCTCGACACCACTGCGGTATTCGAGAATTAGAAGTTTTCGCATTTCACAGTTAGACAGCGATTCGTAAAAGAAACATCTAACGGTTTTTCTACACTCAACTGTCGCGCGAAGACTTCTTCCCGAATATCACAGTTTTGCAGAGATAACGGATTGTAGAGAAATGATGTTTCCACAAACGATGATTCCTCGAAGGAATAACGGTCTTCAAAATGTAACGGTTTTTCGAAACCGTTCAGGAACCGATGATTCGGACGGAGTTACTCATAGTGGGATTCTCACTCTTTTCCCTGACCAAGTTTCAACGTCGCGGGCTCCTCCCTGCGTCGCGTCGTACCCGGCATCTCTGGCCAGAAGTCATTCTTCCACGAACTGCTCTTCCAGAAGTCTTTCGTTCCGCCAGAATCGAAACAAAGTTTATGAATTTTCCATGAAACGAACAGACGCATGGCACGAATTCGGAATTCTGTTACGGAACAATACTAAGATTTGGCACAAGTGAACCCGTTACACAATTTGTCGTTCGTCTTGTGCCTCTCTTGGAGTAGAAACAAACGCATTCAGCACTTCCACCACCGTGAGCTCACTCGGTTTCGGCGTCGCCACCTTTATGCTAATCGCGGAGGCTGGTGCCAAACTGTGGTTCTTTTTTTTTGTTTCTTTTTTCCTCTTCCTCTCGTACTTTTTGAATAGCGGTGCTTTTTCCTCTCTCATTGTTGCCATTCGAGTTGTCGTGCGTCCGAGCACCGACCGATAGCTCGTTCGCTCGAAAGGACGACACACGGCTCTCGAAGCCAGCGGTAAATACGGTGATTCCTTTGTGTGACAATGAAAGCGCTCGTTGGCGACGTCGCCACCGGATGATCATTATGCAACCGACCGACGTTCAAACAAAGGTATAAGCGATAAGCGTCGATTTCGAGTTGCTCGAGCAAACAAGCTCAGTCAGAAACGCACACTTAGCCGAAGACATTCCTCGTTCAGACATCGATCGCATTCGTCTTCCACCGCCGGGCAGCCAGAAGGCTCACCTAGGTGAGCTCGTCGAATGATCTGATAATTCGATCAGAGCCACCGACCGAGCATTCGCAGGATTCGTTCTCACGATCTCCGACAGATAAGCTCGATGTGATCCCTCTCATAAGGAAGGGATTTTCGTTTTTCCGACGACCGACGCTCGTTTACGCAAGGCTTTTTTTTCTTCTTTCTAAAACGAGTCCCGATGCTCCGTATTCACCCCGTACCGCCGATGAGAACGATCGATAAAGTTCGACCTGAACAGTTTTCGTCGGCTTTGAGGCTTTTCTATTTCTCCTGAATCTGATCTACTCGGACATTTATAGTCCCAGCTTGGAACAGCGGCCGCTTTTCCGCTTTTTTCCCTCTGATGGAGGATCAGCCTCTCAGATGCCGAGTACACCGCGTGTGACTTCGCCGCCAGAGCGGTGGCGGCGGCAATCACCACCTTCAACGCTTTTGAGCCGAGCGGAGTTGAGTCGAGTTGAGCGAGCGAGCGAGCCAGCCAGCAAGTGTCACCCAAGTGATCCGTGGCGCTCAAGCGAGCACCGGCAGCCACAAGAAGTAGAAGAAGAGTTTTGTATCCGTTGACGTATCGATTGAACGGACGGACCCAGCCATGCTTCAAGGGACGAAGACGTCGAAGATGAGCGGAAGAGGAGAGTGCAAGTGATCGTTTCAAGGGTTGACTGAACCGAAATCACCGCGCAGAGGTCTGGATAAGCACGATCCGCTAAACACAACCTACAACCCGGCTCGAACTCGGTGCTTGTTCCATCGCTGTCCCCTGATGTCGCCGAAGTGAACCGATCCTTCAGGCAGATCCGGAAAGTGTCGACAATTAATACGAAAGTTGTCGTCGCGCCCTAGGCCGTCGTTGAGTCGTCGAAACCCTCTCTCATCTCGACGCTTCTCGGCTTTCCAGCCGACGAAATGCCCCGCCGCCGCTGGTGCTGAAGCAGAAAAATGCATGAGGCATTTTGTCGAGGATTCCCTTCAGTTGACTTCCATTTTTGTGTTCGCTCAGAAAGAGGCGAAAACGCGGGAGGCAAAAGACAGTGGTTGCTGCTTAATTTGTGACTGAGCAACGCACTTGTTGCTCGGTGGCAGCAGGTAGGTAGTGCCTATCTCCGGTCCACCACTTAAATGCTCCGCTTCGTCCAGTTTGAACATTCAGGCAGAAGACGACGCGGAGGTAGTCTTTTTAATCTGGAAGACTCATCTCATACTGCCGTTAAAGTCTGCACTCATTAAACGGGCTCCTGGAACTTTGGCAACAAAAAATAAATGGCGACAACGGCGAAGACGAAAACGACGCAAAATTGGTTCTTATTTCTCGAACGGCAAACCGGTGTCCTGGCAAGCCTCTGGAAACACGATGCGACCTTTGCTCTCGTCTCATTCACATTAAAGCGCCATTCAAAAAAGAAGCAAGAATGGCTTCAAACTTCACTGGAAAAATATCTTCTCAAGAAAACCAGAGTATCTTCTGTACAGACCGAGTGAGTCTAGAGTAGGAATGTTCCGGACCATTTTCTCGAACAGAGCACCTAAATCAGAACCGCAGAAGAAGACTTTCCAGAAGAGAAATGTCATGAACTGCAGCAATCTAAATCGCGATCGTTTTGGCTCCATTTCATTTGGGTGATTGTTCTAAACTGGACGCTATGGTATCACGTACACTGTGAACTTTACGGGGAAGGCGATGACATTTTCCGTGTCGTTTGAGAACTCGAGCCGAGAATCAGGTTCTGGAGTTGGTGACTGCGGTGGGTCCTGTTTATCTTAAAGAAATAAACGTTTCTGAACCACAAAAGAAACGAGAACAAAGCGAACGAGTCCCAGGTCAAGACTGACATCACAGTCGGGTTTGCAGCATGTTTGCGCGACAAGTACGCCACGGAAAGCGTCTCCCACACAGTGTCAGAATTCGGAACTTCATAGATTATCTTCCGAAACGATTGCTGGACGTTTTTCCCGTCATTCGAACAACATTTCCCTTCACGGTCTAAGTAAACTTTGCTCCATACGCGTTTCCGCTTTCTTCGCGTTGCTTTTCTCCCACACCGCTCTTCACGATCGTTTTCAGCGGCATCTCCTCTTTTTTTTTTCTGACATCTGAAAACTCTCGGTCCACAATCACGGAGCTCACTCGTTCACGTAGTCGCCATCGTCGTCATCATCATCATCATTAAGCCGGGCGGCGTAGGGCGGAAAATCATTCGAGCGCAAAATCGCAATTCTGATTTAGCACAACTTGTGGAATGGTCAAGTCGTTTATTGAAATGTGAGCATTCAACACATTTTGAAGAGGCCTGTCGATCAACTTTTTCTGCCAACCAAGTAATATCTATCTGACTGATGCCGTCGGTCTGTTCGGTCCGCCGCCGCCGCCGCCGTCGTCGGTTTGCTTGACTGTCGATGGCTGACTTCGAGGGTCTGCTGTGCTTTCTTCCGCCGCCGGTCTGTTGCACCGAAGAGATCCCTCGATTCTCTCACGACCACGACGACAACAACGGCGACAATAACAACAAAAGCAACGAGTGCGACCGACGAAAAATGACGATTGGTAGCGACGAATTACAACGGCGGGAGGACCGTTCTTATTAACCGTTTGCTCAATTGTCTTATCTCGACTTTACGAGGCTCCTTCTTTTTCGCTCTGATCTTCTGCCTCAACCCGCTGACGACAGCGGCGGCGGAACTTGTGTTGGCGGCGAAAGAGCTTGTTCTGACAAGAGACACCGAGAACTCTGTGTTTTAGCGGCGGCGGCGGCTCCGAAAGCAACATGAGACAAGCTTTGATGACAAGCTCAAGATAAGAAGCCGCTTATCTGCGGCGTTCCATCAACTATTACTTGACAATCTTCGGAAGCACAACGAAGAGGCAACGACTTGAGGACGAAATTGTACCTTGCTCGCCCGGAACTTCTGCCTGCCGTTGTTGTCGTCGGCGGCGGCAGCTGCTGCAGCAGCAGCATCGTCATTGTCGTCTGTTTCGGTAATAGGCCTCGATTCGCTTTGTCATCTTGAAACGTTCCAGGCCGGGAGTAGTTTGTTTGCGATTTGCAGTCAATCTTTTCTCTTGAATTGCTACTTTGTTGCACTTGAGAAGCCGACCGCCGCACCGTTCCAGACATAAGCAGTAGAAATCACCGTCAGCATTCCTTGCATCATTGTCTACATCCACACCTGAGCGCGTCCTAAACCTTTTCCGACATTCGCCCATTTATTCGTTCATTATGCAAATCCGGCGAACGGATCCGATTCCGTTCGTTCGATCGATCGATCGATCGATCGACCTACTCGGTCGAGCGTGATGAAAGTTTGAATAGATTTCCCAGCAAATTCAATTACGATAGACCGTGTCGACGCTTTTCACGGATTTTATTTCACTCGTTCCGAAATTCCTCACTTTGTCCGCGAATCTTGTATGCATTCGACATGAGCCACATCTTGGAAGAAGCAAGACATGCAGGCAGGCAAGCGGGCGGGCGGGCGGAGAGGGAGGAAGTGAGCGACGACAGCCCACACCGCACCGAGTTCAAGATCCTCCACGGCTGTTTCTACACTTGGGTTGCTTTCATCGGCATCCTGCATGAGTCAGAGATGACTTTGATTTTATTTGCAGATTCGCCTCCAGCCGTTTCGCTCCGGAGCGTCAATAAACGCTTCGGAACCTCGAGGGTTCGGCTCCGATGTCATCAAGGAGGTGTCGTCTTCAAACACTGCCGCCCACTTCGACTGGCTATGGATCTCGGTTCGCGCACGAGGAATCGATTCTCGACGAAGATGGCAGTCGGCAGCGCGGCGCATGGATCCACCATGAACAACGGCGGTGTAATTAGAATTCCCTACAACGCATGATGGAGTTTTTTTTTTCTTGGGAAAAGATCTACCGTCCCGGTAGATCAGGACTTTGGTCGTGGCACCGATCAGCAATGACCTGGATTCCCTGTTTGTGCTGTCTCAATTCCCACGACAACACACGGCACATGCAAGAAAGATCGCCGGCGCCGCTGTTGCCGCACCACCACCGCTACCGCTGCTGTTCTGGTGGACATTTTTCCCGACGTCTGAAGGGACTTCCATGGGAGAACCACCGCCGGACGACGTACTGTAGCAAACAAGTGCTCCTGACTTAAGTGGCGGTTACTGACTACAAGTAACCGTCGAACAACCGCCGCGCTGCAGAACGCTGTCGCGGAGACGCCTCCACGCGGATGACCCATCGACCGGGAAGAAAAACGGTTCGAAAGAGAGATTTCGAGTTCGGTTTTTTCGTTTTTGGAAAACATTTTCCGGCGAAGCCTATTTCCACCGTTACGAACAACCGTTTCTCAACCAACACACGGTCGAATCCGATCGTTATACTGTCCGGACTGCGATTCGGCGCCGACCGGAGACGGTTTCTCAGAAACATCACGACATTCTCCGTTGTCGCCATGAAGTACGTTCTCATCTCTGCCTCCAGACTAGGAGAAAGTCTTCCGCCTCGGAATTATGGACGATTTATCTTCGTGATAAGAGGAAAAGAACTTCAGAACAATCGTCTGGCTTCGAAAAAGTTCTACCGACGACGCGCCAAAGGCCTAGGTGCTTGGACTTTAGTGTCCCGCCAAGTGCAGCGGTCGTTTACATGGAAAGTTGTGCCGTTACTCCATTGACTCCATAAATGATCAGTCTATGTATATTGGAGACAAGGAGCGTGTGTGTTTGGGCGCCGATGCCGACTATATCGGCACGCTTCACACCGCCCCCTGAGACAGTCGACAATGAGACGTCGTTCTGAAGTTCGGCTCCTTCTTCGGCCACCGCGGCACAGCTTCTGTCTATGCTCTAAACGACTTCTGTCCGCATAACCCAATTACCTCCTCCTCGTCGTCGCCGTCTTCACCACCACGCCCTTTGTCCCTTCAGGGGGTCCTCAAGGTGTTGTTTGCTTTCAAAATAAGAGTTCTCTCTGACTGACTAGCTGAGCTACTGACTGACTGTCGAAGCGACGAGACATAGCCACCGTCTATGATGCCTGCGGAGCTACCGTTGTAGTAGCTCAGAGATAGTTGTAGTCGACGTCGCTCGCTCGTCGAACGTCAAAAGCTCTTCGACAAGTGTTCGACACCTCGCTGCCGCCGCGGCTACCGCTTCTCGGAGACGAACATCATGATCCACAACAAGCAAACAGATAGACGACGTCGATGGTGACGACGACGACCACAACAACAACAACATCTATGACGATAACCTGACGCACAGGAAGGAGCACCTGGCTGCCTGCTATGAGAGCAGCAGAAACCGCAGCACCGGCCGCATCCTATCCACAGTGAGCCAGTCTATGGGAGATTTGTCAGACGCCGCAACGACGCCGGTTTTTCGTTTGCTAGGTGCCAAGTTCAACGCTCGTTGTCGTCGTTGTCGCCATCCGGCAATGTTGTCGCCGCTTCGGTCGTCTAAGTCGTCGCAGTTGTCGTTGTGGTTGTGAATTCCACAATTGATGTAGTGGAAGGGCGGCCATGGCCAAGGGCATAGGGAACAAGAGTTCCAAGGCGAGCTGTCAAACTACCGGCGAAACACGCGGACTGGATGAAATGCGATTCATTCACATAGGCAAGTATGTCTTGTCGCTAAGCACCTGAATTCTTCACTACGTTAAGAATTTGCCCAATGATTCCGAGTTCCAACATCATTTGCCATCTAAACACGGGGCACAGAATAGAAACTACCACACTGGAACTATGACAGCACTACATCCGAGTCGTCTACTTCACTACGCTTCTCCCCTAATAGTAAAAAGCCTTCTACCGGAGCCGAGTCTTCCACTATCGCCGCAGGCCGCAGGCGTTTCTGTTTCTGTCATTATTCTGCTCTTCTGATTCGCTCTATATGATTCATCTCAAGATGGAAGATTTTTTTTTTGCTCAACTTGAGTCCTCGCGGATGCTCGGAGCGAAATTCGTACGAAAACGTCGTGCACGTGTCGAGCACGTTTCTTTCTGGGAAGCAGTTTGACAGATGACAGAAACTTCTGAGCTAAACCGTAACCGGCAACTTTCTGAAGCACGGCATGGATCACCTGTAGCACTCGAAACCCCTCCAAGGAGGAGATTTCTTGATTTCACTGAAGTTCACCACACGATCGATTCCACGGCTCCTAGTAAGGCTCATAGTAGTCTGAGGTAAACTCACCGGATAGCGCCTGATTCACGGCCGCCGCGAGAAGTCCGAACACGATCCACCTGCGAGCACTAGCCATGGCACCAATAGACGAAGGTAGACGGCTAGCTATCCACTTATAGTAGAGATTAAGTCCAAGAAGAGTTGGTCCGAGAAAAGTTGGACCAACAGATGGATGCCAGAGGAAAGTCTGAAGGAGATCCAGTCACAGCACCGACAGAAAAACTTCTGACAGAAGCGGCCCGGGTCGCCGGCATATGGTTCGAGGCGAGGGAGCCGAACGTTCTTCTTTCCATCGCCGCAAGCTACCCCTCCCTAACGGCTCTAGCTCCCTCTCAGCTGATCCGACTCCGTTCCAGAGCCATCAAATCCAACGGAACTTGCCTACGTATTCACCTCTATCGTGGCACGTGTGCTGCCCTACACGCATGCACAATTTCGAGCATTTCTCGATTCCGGGCCCTCGTCGGCGGAAGGAACTTCTTCATTTCAGGGTTTCGCAAGAAGAGTCCACAGTCATGGGAGAGCCGTTGACAAATTCGAAAGAACCGTTAACAACCAAAAGATTTTCTGGAAATGGCGGGCCGCAACTCGGACGGGCGCCTTCCAGAATTTCGACAATTTCTAAAAATGATAAGCCGCATCACATCCTCGGCTGTGCCAGCTCGCGTTTCTTCCCAAATGATCTCGTCGTCATGAATTCTATCCTTGACAATATTGAGAAACATAAACTGTTTGAAATTTCCAGAGTTTCCACGAACGTCTTCCAATCCCATCACGTCCCGCGAGGGTCTGAAATTTCCGCACGGTCCCAAACGAGCGCGAATTAGCGCTGCTGATTACTGACCGAGAAACTCGACCGTTGTAGTGTGACTGATAACTGAAGTCGCTGAAAGATCTTGACGAGAGGGCAATAACTTCAAATTGGCGGAACTCGAAAGGTCCCTAATGTGAATAATTCTCACAAGACACGGTTAAGTAACGGTTGCCCAACGCGAAATGCGAACTTCGGGGTCTAAACACCGTGCAAAACGACTTCGGCGAGTCACTCAAGCTCGAAAAGCGCAGAGCTCACGGGTGCTTAGTCGGAAAATCTGGTACGGATCCAGAAAAAATCGGTGGTAACGGACACCCAGAGGGGAACTCGGCTCTGGAGTGGGAAAATTCGGACCAGATTTGAAAGGAATGACTCCTCTCGTTTGGAAAACTGTCATTCGTCCCGAGGTCGATCGTGGATGGCAATTAAACTTGTGAGAACACACACACAGCCGGGATCACTCGCGAGGCTTAATCGCCGATGATCTTGAACATGAATCAAAATGACACTGATTTGAGAAGTACTTAATGACTGATAAAAAAAACAATCAAGATATCTTAAGCAGAATGTGCGATTCTGGAGGTTTCGTGGTTGAGTCAAGCAATCAATCCCGAATGGCGATGTATATCGTCGAAGGAGATCTTTGATACATCGCATAGAAATTGGGCCAAGTCTTCTAATTTAGTCACGCATAGACCTTAGGCAAGGCAATGGGAGCCGTGAGAAGACGATTCTTTCCACCGTTATCTTCAAGCGACCGTTCGCTCCGTTCTTTTCCAAAATCGATCGATGGCTCGATCGCCCTATGGTGTTGCTTCGCTCGTATTCGGAGCTCATCGACGGTGAGCACAGTCGCGCACACACACACACGTCGGCTTCAAGTGAATTCAATCGAGCACGCAACCGATCTCTGCCAACGGTTTCCCTTCAGAGATTCGTCGCTCTCTCTGACCTTGACAGCGGATCCTTAAGTGAGTTCCGTGGACATCAGGGTACATACTTCAAGGGAAAACCCTCAACGGCTGTTCCTTCCGTCTAATTCGGCTCCGATTCGTTCGACCGTTCTTTCGTCTCTCGTCGCGTTTTGTCGCCGAATATTTCCGTCTTTGGAAACCTCGATTCGATTTCCTCTCGGTTGACCCAGCGATGGTCAACGCAGTTCTCTCACTCGAAGCATCCGTGAGCTGGAGTGAGCGAAAGCAAGAAATTAACGTGACACTTCAATCTTACTAACATGACATGCAGGTTACATCTCCGCTTAAGCGGGGAAACGACTTCTTTGTTAGCGAACAGCTGAACTCGACATAGCTGTCAGCCGGGAGAGGTGTGCAATTAATCTGAACTAGTATGCAGTGTCAAACGGTGCTACCCGCTTGGAACAGACTCTCAAACTTTTGCTCATAACGGGGCGTTCCAAGTTAACGCGGGTAATCAGAGAGTTGATTCGGATCGGATGGTTTTTGTTCTTCTGCTTTACCAACCCCTTCTCTTCGTGCGGTGATGTGTCAACGGCGTCAGTCAGTCAGCACGCCGCCGGTCTGAATATGAAATTTCCAACGTCTCTGGGAATCCCAAACCAATGGGTGAAAGCGGCGACAAGCAGGAAAGAAGAACAAGACGTCACGAGAAGCGATAGTCCCGGGACCTGACCTCGATCTCCGGTGGGAAGACAGCTCCGAACCGGAGTTCCAAACTCTGCCTGCGCAACAGCTTGTTGTCTTGCCGATAGACGGCAGAAATCCGCGCCCGCAAATACGCGCGCGTGTTCGGAAGTCGACATCGCCAACAGACCGCATTTCAAATATTTCCCTCGGGTTCCATTGTTCCTGTCGCTTCACGATTAGTGGAATGATTCTGCCGCCGCGTTCCCAAAGCGCTTGCTCGGTTTCTTGATCAAGGTGGTCCTCATCGTCCGAATTCCCAACTCCATTAGCTTCATTCGAATTCGTCGGATGGAAATCGTTGTGACCTTTGCTGTCGTTCACCAGGTGTACTCACATACCTCTGCCGCTGCTCCCTTATCTGCCCTCGGCGCGATACCTTATCTAAAGTGGAACTCGAACCGAAGTCCCACGACGCGAGAACTCGGGACAGAACAGTTCCCGGCTTTTTCCAGCCACATGTCGTCGGACAGTTTTCCAGAATCGTCGTCTTTGCGGATGAAAAAAGCTTCCAGCGGATATGACTTCCCTGGAATTCCCACACCATGGTGCCTATGCTTCATGGGATCCTTATGTGCAGCAGTTCCGATTCTGATGCCGATAATTTATCGCCGAATCGATATCGATAAGAACAGCTCCACGGATAATCTTCCAGGCTTCGAGTCCGAACGAGCTGTAACGGTTCGACCGTTTCACACCTCAATCGATCGATTGACCCAGAGGAACTTTCGAGGCCAATCGCGATTTGAAAGTGATTCCAGAAGAAACTGGAGCTTTGAACTGAACTCCACGAGATAAGTGGAGAAGTTATCTCGCTAAACAGTCTGTAAAGCGAAGAGCTGAAATCGTTCTGTGTTTGTTTCAAACGCTAGTGATCCAATAAGAATTTCACCCTTCGTCTGGCAAAGTGAAGGCTGTAAAAATCATAAGGGTTTTGGTAGTAAAAGATCTGAGCTTCGAAATGGCCGATTGCCGTGAAGAGAGCGGAGATGAGTGAGAGAAAAAAATATTCTTCTGGATGATACCCAACCCTTCCGACAATGGCGAGTTGGAATTTTTACGGGATTGTCGAAAGCATCCAGAGCATTTTGGCACCCAAACGATTTCCTGAACGATCAGTGACTTGTTGTGGTCTCTTCTAAAATCCGGAGAACTAGGTCTTGACGGCGGCGGCGGCAACCATGGCCGAGAAAGACGTTGGTCCCTTAAAACCTCTCGGTCATCCACGGTTCCGACCATGGACGACACATAGCCCGACCAGGGGACGGACCGACGAACGGGCCAAGCGCATACTCAGCGGCGGTGGACTACGAACAATTGGAACACGGCATAGCACAGATTTTTCCCAACTTTCGATGTGAAATAGAAAACTGATCGAACGGCGACGGCGGAAGTGTCCATCGGGCTCCGTGCGACAGCTTCGAAGACGCATATTGGGAGGATGGTGATTGGACGAATTGCGTCGAAAGTTTCGCTCGGATCGATTACATCCGCTGCTTTACTACATGGATTCGATTAAATTTTGCGACAAACTGGCGAAAACGTCTTCGTTCGCTTCAATTCAACTCAAATTTCATTGAATGAAGAGGTTTCGTATCGCAGCGAACTGTATCGGATCCGCTACGATACGAGTTTCTGTTCAAGAGGTGTTATCCGGCCGTTGAAACCTCGATGATAAGCTTGTCAAGCGAGAGAACCATCCGACACACGGACATGGTCGAGGAAAGCTTTCCAGGGCTGGACTCTTTTCCGTCTATCGGAGATCTGTCATTAATTCTCAGCCCTTGGTCCGATGACTCGCGCTCGAAGTGTCGTTTCCCTCTTCCCTTTTTTCTGTTCACGTCGTGTGCATACACAAATGCTTTACTGCGGCACGAGAGAAGGGGAAGAAAATCTAATTTGAGGGTTACCGGCCAGTTATCACCAGATAATGCGATTCGACGACGGCGGCTCAACAACAACACTTTGTCCGTTATCTCAGAAGATGGATGCGATTCTCGAGGAACACGAAGACGACCAAGAGCAGCGAGGAGAGATTTAGGCGGAATTGCGTCCAGACAAAACTGTGAAAAGTTCATCCAGAGCAGGAATATCATAAAAGAGTCTAAGCCCTTCGTGAGATAACATTGCGCCAAAGTCCACGGTTGCCGGGTGCTCCTCTTTTTTTTTTTTGTTTATTTCGTCTTGTCGTCCACGCTTTCAATTCTTCGTCAGACCCAGTTTTTATTTATTTATTAAACAAACGGCACTTGATGCGGAGCTAACATTTAATTCGTTACGTATTATTTCTTGCTTCTAGCTTGGATTTCAGCGCCGGCCTCCAGTGGCTTCGAGGCAGAATTGTTCAACGGAGCACGGTAACGAGTGTCGACCATTCTCTCAAATAGGTACCGGCAGCCAGCGCTCGACCCACGGCTCACCAACCACCTCACCGAATCGGCGCCGATGCAGATGGACAGAAACGACGTGGTAGCCGGTAACCCTCATTTGATTGCAGTCATTAATCATGATTGCATAATAGTTCAGTAACCGGATGTCAGAGATACCCGACGTTCGGCCGTCAAATCAGCTGAGAGTGTGTTTGAAGGCGTCTCCGCACAACCAGAAAATCAACGGTAATTGACTGCTCTTTGACAGGAGGTTCCGCGACCCGCCCGTCCTGGAAGAGGAGAAGAAAAAATAGGAAATTCGGAATCTGGAAATGTGTCTTCATCTTCCGAAGGGATCGATTCCCGCTTCCGTGCTCGTTTCGTTTTGGGATCCGGACACGAGAACCGAGCGAATTCTTTGAACTTCTGCAGCGATCCATACTTTCCGTGATCGGAGAGGTGCTCAAACTTTCAAAAAGTGAAAAGAAAAGGAGCTCTCGGATGTTCCGCTAAAATATCGTCCGACTTTTGTTACTTTCGTTTGTCGGAAATTTTGAAGCGAAGCGCGTCTGCTGCCAGAGATGAACAGACAGTATTCGTCAGAAATTCCGATCGCAGGTATTATGCTCCGGGACTGCCGGGTGAACGACAGTAGCCACAGTAGGCATTTTTTTTTTCTTTTTGGCGCAAGGGAAAGTGACACCTCATTTCTGGAACGGCCGGCCATCCGGCTGGCCTCTCGTTTCTTCTCCTTTTTCGTCGATGCTGTCTCTGAGTTTGCCTAGCCGGCAGTTGCTGCCGCTGTCCGGTAAGGTTACCTGCCGGCTGCCAGACAGCGAGCCATCCTGTGTTTCTATTTTTCTTTTATTTTTGTGTTTGTGTATAACTAGTGACCCAGATGTGGCAGATTGGCGACTGATGCGCGACGCACTTTGGAAGTTCTCACGTTCACAACGTCGGTTGAGGCAAAAAAAATCGACCAGAACAACGCCGAAGACGACGATGACAACTGCGAAGGCAACAGCCACGAAGCCGAAGTGCACCGACAACAGCGGCAGCAGCGGCAATATCAACTGGATCTTCATCAAGGAAGAGAGCGTTTGTAGCGGAAGAAACAGATTCGAGCCGGAATCAGAGTCAGAATCAAAGAGGAGTGGTTACCGACTGCCGAACGACAGTGTAGTCAGTCAGAAGATGATGATGACGACGACGACGGTGAAAGTGGCTGGAGCACTCCCGTTTCTGTGCGTGAGAGTGCGTGATCAATGAAAAGGGGCCGAGTTAGCCGAACGAGCAGTCGGAACAGATTTTGAAAATTTCCAACATGCTCCTACTGACCCCACTGGTGAACAACAACAAAATGACTTCTGATTGCTCCCGCGCGCGCTTTGACACACTTTGACATAGTCCGTGTAGCTGGAAACAACAACAACAACGGCCAGAGGAACAAGAAAGAAGTGGAAGACAAGAAAAGTCAGGTCCCACTGCCACCCGCCACCACCACCGCCACCACGGCGCGCGGCGGCGGCGGCGGCCACGGCTACTACATTGGAAACAACGAACTTCTGGAGAAAGACCAGAAGCCATTGAGTATCGCCCTCAGCCACGAAAACGACAACAGCAACAACAACGGCCAGAAGCGCGCCAAATGACGACAACAACAACAACGATCTCATCATCCTGAAAAGCAACAACTGCCTTTACAGTAACTACTGTCGCTGACTGTGTGCTGTCACAGTTATCACCACCAGTGAAGGCAGCGGCGGCGTAGTCGACTACTCACTCAGCAGCAGTTCGGAGCGAAGATTACTTTCGCTCAAAGCTTGGCCTGTTGTTAAGTGATGAGGCTGGCGATCTGCTTTGACAAAGCTCGAGTCGAATCGTGTGGCCGCATTGCAGGAGTGGAGATGAAGAGATGGGACGGGATGATGCGGAAGCGAGTTTGGAACGATCGAGCTATGGAACACAGCCGAGGCAACGATGACGACCAAGGCGGCGCGGCGGCGGCTGCAGCAGCCACAACAACAACAACAACTAACGGTCAGAACAGAAGCTCGAGCCTCTTCCAGAAGCGAAAGTGTCTTCGCCCAGCCCATTGTGTTGTAGTAAACTACAGAGAGATGACCACTTGGTTGAGGACGCGCCGATGAGTTGCGTCTGCCCGAACGAGCGAGCGACCGCGACAAGATGGACAGACTACCGCGCGATTAGAAATGCTCAGGAAGCACTGCCACGGCGATTCCGAACGGATTTCGGACGAGGAAAGTAAGCCAACCATGTGGGCCAGTGAGTTTGTTCTCAGCCGTCGCCGTCGTCGTCGCCGCTTCTGCTGCTGGCCGCGCCGGTCGTTGAGTTTTTTGTTCTATTTGAATATAGTGTCTGATCGGAACGAGCGGATAACGAACAACAACCACGGCAACTAAAGTGGGTACATCCTATCGGAACCATGGTGCTCACGGCTCCAAATTTTCACCCAAACGATCACTTCTGATCTTGCGTCGAATACCTAACAGTTAACGATCGTTCTTAGTTGAAAGAGCAACGCACTCCCAGACTGGGATTTTCTGACGGAGTCCGACCATCTCACCATTTGAAGTTCGGTGTTATAGAGCTGGAGAGGCAGAAGTGATTTCGACCATCGGACAATATTCGAGATGATTCCAATCGGAGACTCACGAGTGAGGAAAATTCGTGGAAGAAGGAGGAAGACTTCTGATCGTGTTTTCCGACATTTGTCACCAACACTTCCATGAGACCACGGAAAACGAGAAGAGAAAGCACGATTTTTGCTCTGACAGTTTCATAAATCACAGGAAGTTTGGACAAAAAGGCAAACCGATTTGTGTCAAGGTCGGAAACCTCTTGATCGTGAAAATGTGCCTCTAGTTCTGGAGTCGAGCTTGAGGAATCGAATTCTTCACCTCCGTGACCCGTTCCGTGCCCGGCGGGAAGCCTCAGAATTCTTCCCGCATGCCGAAGTGAGCCGACTGTTCCGTTACTCCAAAAAGACCGGAAAGAATTCGTTTGATTGAGCTATTTCAGAGCCGATTGACACTTCAAACGACAGATTTCCAGAATTGTCACGACAAGATCATTCGATCGAATGCGTCTCGCCGTTCAAGAGACGGGATCGAAGGGTCGATTCCTGATTCCTCTATTTTTTCTTCTTCGATTCTCGTCTTCCTTGGAACGCACGAATTCGGTCGAAATAAAGTTCATGGAAGCTCTGGGTGTCTGGCATCCGAAGCTGACCGAGATGAAAAAGCCAAGTAAATGAAAGAAAAAGTAACGAAAAAAAAAAACTGCACCTCGGCTGCACTTACGCGAGCTACAAATCATTTTGAGCTTTTGGATTGTTTCGTCAAGTTTGCTCCAGGGCTTCTTTGGCTCGCGCGTCGAGTGCTTTTAGAATTGCTAAGATTAATGTTGTTTCTCCTTTCTTTCTTTCTTTCTTTCTTTGAACGGGTTCGTTCCTCTACCTTGCGCCATCCTCTTCTACGACAGAGAGTTCCTCCATGCGTCCTTTACTTTCCCATCGTCGTTCTCGTACCGATCAAAACACCATTTGCAGTACTCCGTCATCGTTGATAGTTGATTCTGAGTCCATTCCATTGGATGCGTTACTGATTACCACGACTTGCCACTGCTCCGGCACTGGTCCTCTTTGTTCAACATCGCTCGCTCGCAACCGCAGTAGAACGACGGCGGAATGGCACCGGGAACGACACCACGGTCGGCACTGAATGTCGGAACGATCGGATCCAATCTGATCCAATGGTAATCGACCGGGGCGCGGCGGCCACACATTCCTTCCTTCCTTTCAGTTGCTCTCGACCAACAGCAATTTCTGACCGCCGCGGCGGCGCGCCGCTTGAGGTAGCGGTTGAGCTGAAGTCACCGCGTCATCGGCATTAATGTCACATCGAAGTGGACCAAGATTTCAACTCGCCTGGAATAAACTCTTCCGACAACGGAGATTTTCGTGCCGGAAACAAATGTAAAGCAGCGTTCCGAGAAAAGAAAGGGCAAGTTCTACGTCATGGAGCTTTTTCGATGATCCTCAAGTTGAGGCCAAATTCATCCTCGCCCATTTCCAAAGTTCAAACGAAAGGAAACTCTTGCCGCATTGGTGTCACTCCGAATTACTCAGGTAACTCTCACAGGTCGACTGGAAAGTGCTCGAAACGTTTGAGGACGACCCAAGAAGCCAAAATCCGCCTCCGGGTAACGCGCCGGCTGCCAAAAAAATGAGCTCACGCTGTCCGAAGTGAGAAAAATTGTTTGGAACTCTTCTCTTCGAATTCGTCAGAAAGTGACGCCCTAGTAAACATCGTTAGAATCATGAAGCTGATTCTAATGACACTGCAAGCAACTTTCTAGGATAACTAGATTTGGAGGCGCTTCCGAGGAACTGGTTGTCAAGAACGTTTTTTCTTCTCGTTTCTCGCCTGAGAATTCAGTTCCCGAGCGCTGACTAGACTGTTTTGAGTTCAGTGAGAATCTTCCCTATCGGGTTAATGACAACACGTTTGATCCCACTGCGACGTCCGCCTCGCTTGTTGATGGACTTCACTGATGAGAGTTGAAGCTTGCTGGGCCATCAGTGGAGTCCGAGGCCCTCGGGTGTTCTCTAGCGGAACCTTGGAGGCGGATCGTTTTTCAGCTTTTCTTCAGGCCCTCTCTTGTCTTCCATTGACCCTGATCGACCACCATGAGTGGTGAGTCTCCATGAGTTTGAGATGAATTTCGTACTTGAGGGCTTCAAGAGGGAATTCTAGTTTCGTCAGGGGAATTCGGTGGAGTTCGATTCAACGAAGCCGCCCGATTGATCATCTTCGGTTGCAGTTCTCCGAGAGGGTACTGACCGTGTTCCGAAAAGCTCAATCCATGCACGAACCTTGATTTACAATTCGAAAACCAGATGTGCGGGTTTCATCTGTCCAGTCATTTTGCGGAGAGAAAACGACGTCCGATATTTGGTTTAACTTTTTTTGAATTTTCCATCGGAGAGATGTGACGTGTGTGTGTGTGTGTGTGTGTTTGTTTTACAGCGTACCGGAGTTTTGACAAAGCTTGATCTACACGCGTCCAGAACGACAATGTTTTCAAGATGCCGCGTCCAATAAATCTTCCGCGTAAAAAGAGACCTCTCGCAGGTTTCATTCACTCTTCGGATGATGTTTCTCTTTGCCACTGGATTCCCGCGGACGAAACAGGGTTGGCCGATCTAATCTAACGAATCACAGGAGTCCGAACATCGGATGATGGAACCCCAGAACTTCCAAGGGCTCATCGAGACCATCGCAGTAACTGACTCAGTTTCAAGGACGGGCAAACGAGGGAGAGGGGGAAGCTCGCGGCGAGAACGAGGAAAATCCGCGCGGGCAGATTCGTGTATCCAGGCTGTGAGTGGAAGAGTGACATCTGAAAGGAGCTTATATTTGGTTTTAATTCGAACAATAAATCAATAAGAGATAAGACCGTGCACTGCCAGTTTCTGGACGAATGGCCGCTTGAATTGATGCTGTTTCGTCCGCATTGGGTCAGGAGAAATGCAATGGGTTCACACGGTTCCGTGGAAAGAAAGAGAAAAGTTTTTTCCTCTGAATTTCCACGTCTTCCGTTACTGACCGCTTATCAAATTCGATTTCCATAGGGTCACAATCACTCCACTCGCTCTCTCTCTCTCTCTCTCTCTAACACCGATTCGAGGAGAGACTTCACGACAGATTTTCGCGCTATCAGGCTTCCAAACCCAAAAGTCAGTGAATCGACGGCCCTGTCATCGACTCTGCGACTCTGCTGGTGAAGTGAAATTCGTCGAGTGCGTAATCCTACTCAGCCAGATGAAACATGTGACCTAGCGGCAGATGTCATGCTTTGAAATCACGATCATTTATTCTTTTGAATTTCGCGATCTCATCTGATCGAAGCTCCGCTTGATTGACGAGATCCGTTCTCTGGCGAGATGATCATCAAAATTAGAAAAGTCGGCTGAAAACCCACGACACCATAACTTTGCATTAGAACTCCTTACGATTCGATCGCGGCGATCACGAACTCTCCAATCTGTGATTATGCTTCGTCGTTGACCGGAAAATATCTCATTCCGGAGGATTGTTGTAAAGTTTGGTGACCGTCGATCAATGATGACCACAAATCCGATTTCGACTTCGGAGACTGTTCGACGAGCATGCCGGGGGACAAGCTGACCGGGCTGTCCGAATTTCCGTCTCATAACGGTCTAGTTAGTTTTGAGGCGTCTTCGAAGAGACTTTTTCACAGAATACTTATCAAGTCACAGTTTGCTGGCTCCATGTTCGTCGAGCTGCTTGAAAAAGACTTGCATTAACAGAATCTGAAAGAAAATCGCCATTCTGAAAAGATCTCGGCTCGGGCTTTTTTCGTCAGTAGTTTGTCAGGCATATTCTAAAAAACTTGAAGCTTCGGAAGCTCAGCGGATTACATTCTGGTTTCGGCGACGAAGTTCTATTTTTTTCCATGTTGTCTTCTTTCTGAATCGAGGCGCGAGAAAACTTTTCCCATTGTCCTAATTCCAGCCGGTGAGGCGCGTTTTCTGTTTTCCGGAGTCGTCAGAGAAAAAAGACAATCCCCACTATTGGCATCGGAAGATATGGGCGGTTTCATTGGAGTTCTGACCTAGGGACTCCATCACACGCCTAGTGATAGTTCTCGAAGGTTATCGGAATATTTGCTCACATAGACTCGAGCTTGGAATAATTTTTTTATCTTTTCTTTGGCTGTTTCTTACGGCGAGAACCTTCTCAACGGTGAGGTCGTAGAGCTTCGTAAAGTTCTGGCACCACACGGCCGAAGAGATTCAGAGGATGAGGTAGAATGAAAGGTGCGGTGAAGAATTCACAACATCTTATCTGGGGGATGATTTTCCGAGAATAAAGGTTCCTTATACGCGTGATTTTAGGGCGACTGTAATTTCCGAAACTGATTCGTGATTTCGTTATTGTTCTTTCTTGAAACCGCTTGGGATCAATATGGAAACTTTCATTTTCACAATTTACTCAAGAAAAAGTCTCGCAGATTGCTGTTTTGGTGTTCGGAGTTTGTATTTCCCGAGGTGGCGAGTGGAGTCTTGATTCTTCTCGCGAGCAGAACTCGTTCCCCGTCTTTCGGTCGTCTGACTTGCCCGCAATCAAACCGTTGTATTTCATTCTTCCGATCCTCCTTCCAGAAGTTAGTTCGTAGTACTCGTTCGAAAGTGATCCCAGAATGAGATGACAACGAAAGATCAGTGCTGATGATACGCAGTAAGATAAATGACGGCTCGAGGACGTCCATTTTCCTATGTACCGAGCTCCACCGCTTTCCTTTCGAGTAGTCTGCAACCTTTCGGCAATCTCGAACGAATCCACACAAGGCATATAGCTCTACCTCAAGGTTCCTCTCGGACCCCCATACGACCCATTGTGAGACTCGTGCATGACCCTTAGCTTTGATAGAAACTCGACGCGCAGGTGCGAGAAACTTTCATGCCGATTTGACTATCAGTGCAGGAATTCATGAGGGGCACGTAAACATCCACATTATCAGAAAATTCACTGAAAACTATTCAACGGCCTTTTCTGACCCATTGTGCACGATCTGTGCACCTGTGTCCACCTACGTGGAGCCTACGCTACAATCTTCAAAAAGTTTCAGTCCGATTTAATCTATCGTTCGGAAGTTCGTCGAGGAGAAAGCAAATCATCCTCAATTTCTATGAATTCCCAGCTGAAGGTGATACAGGTTTCGATTCATCTTTGAGAGAGTGGAAGATCAAAAATCGAAATATCTTCGCGAACAGATATCTTCGATACATGCTATACTTGGAGGGAGGGTCAACCCGAGAGATAACGGGGAACGCGGCAGGGAAGTGTCACGTTTTTGAGTCGGTGGAATGAATTTGATTCTTTCTTCTTTTATATCCGATTCGATCCAGCTGGGCACGGATGATCCGCTTTGCAAAGCCGTATAACGGTATCGGTGGCTCAAATCTCGTTTTCAGTTCCCTGCTCACGTGCCGTTGCGCGGGCGCTTCGAGTGTCTCCGCGTGGGACATCTCCCTCTTGACCGGAGTTCGAAAACTTCGACACACGATCGATACCGATGAATATGCCAAGTGGTGGAGCACTCTTCACCGCATCATCGTCGCCTCGGTTTTCAGATTTCCCGCTGACTGTCACCGAGACCCTCGATCTGGAATCATTGAAACATTCCGGCGATATAAGAGGAGTCGTACCGATTCGATGAAGTGCCTTCCGACCTTTTCCCACTCCCAGCGCTCAACATCTTCATGCGGTAAAGCATGCCGTCGTGTCCTCAACTACGGAAGACTATGTCCGCTTAGAATCGGCAACTGTTGGCGCCTGCTGAGCGCCGGAATGTGCCGCCTGAACGGCTCGCTACCCGAACCAGCAGACAACGGGCGGGCCAGTCGGCCAACGAGTCGGCCGAGCAATCGAACCGAGCCTCCACCTCACCACACCGCATACACATCACCGGAGACTTACGACAAAGATATTGTCAGAATCGAAGAAGTTTGACGTGGTCCGTTTTTGTCTGTCACCCAACAGGGATCCATGTCATAACGATATCTCCATCGTCTCCTCCTTCATCTTCTGTGTATGCTGCCGCTCGGCAGCTCGTGCAGACTCGTCCACAGAGACGTTGGAACGGCTTCTCGTTCAGAGCTATGTCTCATCATTACAATGACCACGTGGACACATCCAGGCTATGCGTTCTTATCCCGTTGCCGGGGAATCTTCTTCATTAGCGTTGTCCCTCAGCTATTTCCTGGATAACTCCGTGTTTCCACATTCTTGGCAAGTCTTTTGGAAGAAAATATCACTGGTTGCTAAGGGAGATCAGTTCTTTCGCGATCCTCCGCTCGAGACATTACGGTGATCATCCTTCCAATGACGCGTTCTTCGTTCCCAGTTTCATTTAGCCCGGTCCGAAAGGTGCGCTATGACGACTACCAACAGCGTCAGCTTTCAGGATTCGAACCCACCGCTCCGGTTCCTCGATCGACATAAGTTCCCTTCGCAATTGACGTTACTCAAAGGAGCGAGTTCTCAGAATGATTGATGGCAAGTGATTCCTAGAAAGGTCCCTGAAGGTCTGTCCCTGTGTCCTGTCACGTCGTGACCGATTCCCTCTGATCGAAGAATTTTGCATAGGAAGTGTGTAGGTACATCTGTAGTGCTTTTCCTTTGGATTCCATCTTCCGGATACCGGAGCTTGAAATTTTCCCACACTGAAATCTCGATGAAAGTCTCCATTCCAACGAGTTTCTCGGAAATGACTCCGTATGTCTTCAAGTCTGACGTCCTGATGCCTCTCAGGAGAAATCGTGGAGAAATAGAGCTCACTCAGATATATGAATCCCACATCGAACAATCAAGGACCGGATCACTACGTCACAGAAACTTTCGCAAAACTTGACGCGGCGAGAACCGAAACGATGTTTCCAGGGGAGGATCCCACAATTTCACGGCTCATGAATAACGGCGTTGAAGTTGCATTTCGTCATAAATTGCGTGTCTAATTCCGGTTGTCTCGCTTTTCCGGATCGCCGTCTGGAATTTCAATAGCAGCTCTATCGTGGAACCGACGCATGTACCTATCTGGTCGAGTTGAATGGGATCGAATCGGCGTGAATATCCAGTTATGCAGTTGAGCAATGTCGCCAAAGATAATTCGACCGGGAAATCCTTTCATTACGTAATTACTTGGTTCAGTCAGAATCAGTTTCTGATGGCGGTGAATCGCAGGAAATCACGGCCGTGCCGCATGGACTGTCCGGATCCGTGCTGGAATGATTCTCGACGAAGCCCAAAGTCAACGGGTAAGAACGAAAATCTGGAAACTTTTCGACACCGGTAGTCCAGACAAGCCACAAAGGAAGAATGCTGGAATCGTTTGAATTCCTATGTGAAATTTTTAGAACAAGATCCGAGAAAAACGGAGGAATCCTCCGTGAACTTGAACGCTTGACTGATTTGCATTGAAGCCCCGAATATTTGTTCAAGTCGAAAGTTGTTCCATTTCGCCACGCGGCCATCCAAGTCAACCGAAATCTGATACATCGCACAACGTGAGCCTCAACTCGAGCCATGAATTTCCTTTCAAGCGTCTGACGAAAACCGGTAAATCAACAAATGATTCGAGAATTTGAGAAATTCCAGAGACCGAGAAGCAAAGCGTCTATATTTCTGTTCGAAGCCAACATATCGAAACTGGTTGCGTTGCCTCGTCCCACTAAAAATGCATGTTTTCTTGTGAAAATTCCGATAAAAGGTGTTCGGCTTTCAAAGTTCGATGCATCACGAGCAGGTTTCCCGGCTACCTTCTGGTCTTTTCCTCAAACTTGGATCCGGAGCGTTTGTAGGTGCTCGTCTGATGTTTTCAGTACCGGGCTCGACAGGAACCGTCTCCTGAATCCTGAACGGTAATCGAGTGCTGTTTCTTCCTGCTCTCGACGCCAGACGGAGAGCTCGAAGATTCATAAAGGAACAAACGGACGAACGATCAGGGCAGCGGAAGGCTTAGCCATCGGACAACGCGTGTTTCTCTGGCGCTTGATCAAGCGGTGGGATTCGCTACTAGTGTCAATCAATGCCAGAAGATGTTCGTCTTTCTGTAGTCTTCGGAACTCATTCCGGTTCAAGTTCAATTTATATTCAAATTCAACGACAACAACCCATCAACAGCAGCAGCCGCCGCTTCGACGGCGGCGACCACTGGGCTATCGTGATGAATCTCACGGAACAGATTGTTGCGGTGTGAGTTTAACCTACAGACGATGAGGAGAAGCCTATCACGGCGGTTGAACGCATCGGTCATACACCTAGAGCCGAGCCTTTTATTCGCTTGATGTTTCTGCGTGCAACTCCTCGGTAACTCGCGAGCTAATTTGATCGCATAATCGTCCGTCGAGAACCGCCAGTGAAGAATTCGAGACTCAACTGGACGGAAGATTTTTCTTAATGTGCCCTAAACGAAGACGAAAAGCGTGGAAAAACCACCATCGACAAGTCCGAGTTCCTATTCATAAGCACTACCGCGTTAATTGAAGTCTTTGAGGTATTATGTGTTCGCTGAGTTTCTCTGCCGCAGGGACCTCCGGGAGAAGCTCTCGGAACTTAACTGTAATATCCGGGAATTACACTTCCGAAATACCAGCTGAAACTCTAAATTTCTATGAACATCACCCCACGGGGGCTCCGCAGGGGCTCCACAATCTTTTCCACATTGGAGCATTGGTAAGCTCGCGGAATCAAAGGGTTCCGCGGAACACGGTTTGGCGACCACTGCGATAGATCAACGCGAAGCAACGATTTCGTACAATAACTTCACGGGACTCTCAGAATTGGCTCTCACTTTGACAATGAGTGCCGGTGTTAGAAATCCCAATGTTGTGGTCTCGGTTCCGACATATGTATTTTTATTATACATATATATATTATGTATAGAATTATGTTATTTGTATATAGTTATATCAATTGTAATAATTTCGATATACCCATCAATATACAGATGAATATATATTCTTATTATATGAATAATAATATATATATATATATATGTACAAAAACATATATATGTATATAATACATACCTCCGGTACCTAAGCTCCGCAACACAGGCGCCCTGGGCCTCTAGCAGAGGGCCGGGGTGGAGGATAGAGCAGAAAAAAAATATCCGTGTCAAGTGCAAGGGCTGCTATATCGAGATCGTGTAGATCGCCTGCTCTTATCCCTCCATAATGTGCCCTCTTGGATAATATGATTGTACATATAATTTTATGTCCACGCAATAAATTCACGTGACCCCTTCAGTGACTCCTTTCTGAAGTGTTTTTAACCGCGGAGGAAATGTGATATGTCTATCTGGAAGCTCCGAGAGTAAACAAACAAACTTGAGCAAGAATACAGTGAGAACACAGCTCGTATAAAATGTAGACCTAGTTTGCGTTGAGGGACGGGTCCATTGTAATGAGATTACGAGCTGCGTAAACGCTGGAAATCAGCTCGACGCCATTCAAAATAAAACTTATGCATTGTTCTTTGAGACTGTCGGTAATAAGAGTCAAACTACCGGCAACCAGTGAAGTTTGACGCTCTGGCTTTCCAAGATCCGCCTTTACTACCACTCCTACTTCTACTCCTGTGATGGAAACAGTGGAAACTACTGGTCCCTCAGATGATGTTCTTCATAAAGTCGAAACTTCATGAGTCTTCTAAGTGTTCAAGCTTAATAGACGCAGGATTTTAACAGGTATTTTTTATACTGTTTGAAATTATCCGTCGTGCAACAAAGTTCGCTATTTCTTTCTTACAAAAGAAGAAATACCGTAGGAGCGCTGCTCGGTTAGCCGGTGACCGGCCATTGTATCACCATGGACAGCGTGGTCAGACGATTAACCAAGTTCTCTGCGCGAAAAATGAGAAAAAAATTGTCAGGTGCCTCCTCAACACCGAGAAGAAGATTCCACGTCGAAAAAAAACATCCGCCTGCCGAGCACAAAGGTTTCAGTGAAATGAAGCGACAATGCCCGAAACTTCTGGCCGCTAACTCGAACATTGAAAAGGTGCCGGAATTTATGAAAATGACATCAAGCGCCGTTCGGCCGACGTTACTGGTGGTCTACGAAAACATCCTTTAGAATTTCGAGTGGGAATCACCAAATGTTTCGATGCTAGGTGAAAGAGCAGACTCTGAAGGGGAACTTACGTTCTCTTCGATTGAGGCATCGCCAAACGTCTCCGAACTCACCAAGTCGTTTCCAATGTGTGCTCGTGCAACCTTCCAGAAATACTGATTGTTGAGTGTATGGCGCCCTGATCTAGAGATATCATTTCACAGTGACATTATCAGAGACAGTGAAACTCACTTTCGAAGTGGAATGATTAAATTGATCGTAAAAGTTTTTCAATCGAAGGCACCTTTCGCGTCAAGTGATTCCCTCTTCCAAGCCATGCCAAACTGTCGCTATTTACCGTTTCGTAATCTATCTCGAATCCTTTCAAGAGCTCAGTGCAATCGAATCGCGCACCGGTTTCAGTTTTCCCGAGCTTCGTCAATCGATAGAAGAGATTCCATCTCTCTTCGCATTTCAAAAGAAGCTGTTCTCGTCTCCATTTGACGCTGTGTCCGTCATCGACCTTAATGATTCGCTCGATTCGCACTTCGACACTCCCCGATCTTGATCCACGGTCTCGACGGTGACGATGGTGGTTTAATCCGATTTCGTTTTGGAATCTTTGTGTTCTTCTCCCCACAGTCCACTCGTAGACATCGGATTTGACCGCGTACCCACAAGAAGCTAGACAAACGGGCTGAGCCGATTACATGCGTATTGTGAGGATGATTATCAAAACTACGCGAGGACAGCGTCTTCGGTGTCGTGCAAACCCCTCGTTCAGCAACATGTTGCGGACATCTGGAACTTTTAAACACCGCATCTGCTTATTATAGAGTGAAATCCGCTGGGAAGTCTTATGGCCCACTGTTGACGCATATGATTTGGAATACTGGGCCAGTGGACATTTGCATACATTACCATATGATTCTGGCGAGATTTGCTGACGTTTCTAACAGAGTTGGCTAGCTTGCTTGCTTGCTG
Organism: Neoseiulus cucumeris; assembly: GCA_021527715.1. NCBI lineage: Eukaryota > Metazoa > Arthropoda > Arachnida > Mesostigmata > Phytoseiidae > Neoseiulus > Neoseiulus cucumeris. The sequence goes on along the minus strand of JAJSRV010000031.1, from coordinate 496,146 downwards.
GCTGGCTCGTTGCGGATTCCGCCGCTGGAACCTTTGCTTGAGCCGCCGCAGTGCTCAGTCTTTGACTGCTGCTGCTGCTGGTGCTCACCTTTCATTGGTAATCCCATCGTCGTGTCGCGAAATTCTTCTGCTACAATGTAGCGTTTCTCCGAGCTACTTCTTTCGTCCCCTTCTTTCGCCCTGCTATAACTGTGTTTCCGAATTTTATTCTTTCCGAGGTTTCTGCTACGAAACTGAAGTCTTTTCAAAACGGAAGATCGCGATTCCTTCCTCTCTTTGAGCGAGCCATTAATCGAGTCAAACACCGATCAGACACTTGAAACGACGAGTTAGGGCTCGATGACAAAAAATTCAAACAAAGATCGACTCATCACGGCGATGCGTAGTTGCGCGATGTGCCTCACCCGTTCTCTGGGACCGACGAAAAGCCCGAAAGTCGATAGTCTGAGTGATTGCGGGAAAAAATTTCCACGTTTCCATTTTTCTAATCATTCAGACTTTAAAGCGAGCAGTTTTTGATTGAATTGTTGCTGTTGTTCTCTTGCAAGCGTTCGGGACTACGCTTGCGTTGTCGCTCTTGAGCGTTTGAAGTGGCTCGTCTGACAATGAATACATGTACGGCCTGTATTTCTTTTCGTCTGTCGGTGTCTAGCCCCGATGGAGTGGACCATCGTCCGACATCAATGATTGACGCGGTTCACCGAAAAATATTTCTGCAGTTTATATGACGAGTTGTCTAGTCGGATAATCGTTCACAGGAGGCAGCTGCACTCAACATTTGACAAGTGTCATCATTTCGTACCTCAGTTGGTGTTGGATTCGCACTATCATACGGCTACAATTTTTAGACAATGTTATCATTCGAATGCTCTGGAAAACATTGAAAGACCCTCACACCGGACACGAACTGCAACATGTCCGATCCATCTAAAATGTCACATGGCAGGTAACGCAAACTTCGTGGGAAAAAGTACCTCTGAAAAGTATACATATCGCCGAGAAACCAAAAGGCTTCAAAAGATGCGGCAGCCGTGCAGAGACCCTAGATGGCACTTCGGCGATTGATCTTCTCTTACTTTTCCCCGGTCAATAACGGGGAAGTTGGGGGAACGTCTGTGGGAAATAACAACCGAAGAGTTGAATCGAGTTCATTGCGATTCGAGAGACGAGAAACAAAGATCCAAATTGGTAATAACTGCTAGGAATCCATCCTCTATAGAAGACGCTGACGTCGAACTCACCTCTTGTCATATGTCGTGAACGTCATCAAAGATTCTCAAGGGAAGACAATTACGTCAGATGGCCCCGTAGAAGCACCCTGTGAATGAACTTTCGGAGTTCATATTTATCTAGACATTGATTCGAATTCTACACGGAGATTCACCGTAGCCTCGTTGTAATTTTCGTCTCACTAGAGAAAACGCTTCCCAGACATGAAGGGAAACTGGAAAGTGTCGGATGCTCCATCCCTTTTCCTCTGGATTTATGCTTCCCAACTAATTGTGAGTATTGTCCAGATCACTCTGTGGATCAGCAACGGAAGCCATAGGAGGCTGAATATATACATATGAAATGAGGCTGGGAGTCGATTAGTTGGAATAAGCGATTCTTCTGTCCCAGTGACACTGCCTAGTCCGAAACAGTCGTTCTGCAGTGCTTGTAACCCAATTTGGCCGTCACGCTATGGACTGACCAGTCTGTAATTTTAAAGTCGTCTTCGTGTTATCGTCTATCTCTGACTGATGGCAGTGGACGGTAGCGAGGAGGTGGCTGGGTGGGCACGCCGGCAGGCCTTTAGCGGAATCCCTTCACGGGAAACCGCAAAAATCTCAAGCACGCTCTGAAGTTCGAAGTTAGAGATTGGTATCGGAAACTTAGCGGTAACCCATGCAGTCAGGACGCACAGCTGGTAGACTACAAAAACGAGGCACGGTTCCGCTAAGATTTGATCGCCACAGAGGTTTCCAGTGAGTTTCTGGGGCACCGGGTAATTCTGTGCGATTTTCAGCCCAAAGTCAAAAGTTCGTTATACCGTGGCTGCTCGGTAGGCAGAGCGCAAGCCTGCCCGTGGCCGTAAGTTTCGATCAGGAAGAATGTCACAGCACAGCCCCTGATTGCTCGTCCTCAACAGGGCGGCCTGATCTCTTTCGGGCAAGACATGTGCGCCGTCATTTTCGCGGAAAATCGTTTCAACGCGAAAGCGGCGGAACACGACGAGATCGCGATGTTATCAAAGCGCCATCCGATGAGGGGGGATCGTCCCCCTCAATTCGCGTAAAAATTTTCGCCGTTACGTGCTGCCGTTTGGCGGCGCGGCGGCGGAACCGCGACTGCGTGGAAACGTTTCGCCGCGTGAATGACGGAGCACACCTTCATTCTGGGCAGTGCGCGGATTTTGAGACTGGAACCATTCGGAAAGTGAGGCACGGCGAGAAGTAATCTGGAGACACTGGTTTAGAGAAAAGTTATCCAGGGTTACTGCAATGCGGTTTCGAATTCGAGTCGGGTAGCCTGCATCGTGGCGATCCGATCACTGTCAGCGAACCTTGGTCGAGTTGGGAATCGTTACAGTCTGGAAATCTGAGATCCTCTCTCTGGGAGTCAAAACTCAAAAATCATCTCCTTATCGGTGGAGTTCCCGAAGCCGTAACCGCTCTCAAATCGAGCAAAACGTCGTCAAAAACGGTTCTCCACGTAACGGTGTAAGGTGATACCAAGTCAGGCATGTAGTTCGACGTTGTTTCTCGCGAAAAACAACTGCGCTTTTTGAACAGGCCACTGAGAAAGCAGTTTTTATTCAATTTGAAGTAGTTTCACACCTAGACGCGGTGAACTTTTGCGCACAGACGACGGCGGTCGCGCATTCTTTTCCAGGCGTTCTTCCCAGAAGCGATTAGACAGCTGGATCGCTTGCATAGATACGTTTCGTATTAGGTCATTTGTGATATCGATGACGAATTTCCATCGTCACCGCCTCCAGATCCCTTCTCCGAGACGGAATATCGCTATCATAATCAAATTCTGGAAAGGTCAAAAAGCAAAAGGTATATCTGAGACGAGCATCGGAATCTTTTCACGGGATCTTCGGGCATGTCGGGCGGAATCACCGAGGATCCTTCCGGAACCGAAGCCATGAGGTGGTGGCGAGTTTGAATAATGATGAATTCAATAAGTCATCGCATACGTGGAAAACAATCGAAGGGGTCCAAACGACCGAGGTTATCGCCTGGGAATCGACGGTCCACTCGCCACGGGGATATTACGCATGTTCGTATCTGTCGGGTACGATGATTTCCCACGCTGTTTCCAGTAACTGTGCATCTGAAGACGTCGGCCAAGCAAACTGAGCCGATAACAACGAACGACGTTTATTATCGTGTCAGTGGTTTTTTTCCCCTCTGTTTCATTCCTTATCGATTCTCGCAAATCACAACGAAATGATGAGATTAAAAACGGGCCGATCCGATGCTTTGCTGCTTTTTTCGATTTCCAAAAGCGTCGATTAAAACGAGAGGATCACTACAATAGAGCGTGGCCTGAATTTGCGTATGCAGAAGAATCAATCGTTCGATGAGACGTTGGCGTGGGCAGGTCTTCAAAATGGAAAGATTTACAAACCACTTTCGAAAACAAAAGAGTAACGTTTTTTGCTAATCGTTGTGCTTTGTCCGCCGCTCTTATTAATGAGACATCCCTCACCCAATCGGTCGTTCGAGATCTTTCTCTGTCCTTCTTCGACTTTTCTCTACTCGCGCGTTCAGGACTCGTTCAGAATATTCTCTTTCTGCTTCCCCCATCTCCCTTTCTTCGAAACTGAGGGAGTTGAATTCTATCGAGGAACCATGGGAAGACATTCAGCTTCCGAGAGATATGGGAGACAAAAAAAAATACGGATGGGTAACATGAGCGGCAGCTTCTCGACGCGAGCTGGATGGAAAATCCAGTCCATGAAAGAGAGGACCGTTCTCGAAGATTCGGGCGGGGAACGAATCAGCCAGCCAGCCAGCCAGCCAGCCAGTCAGTCAGCCACTCGCGAATTGACCGACAGCGGTTGGACAGAAAAGAAGATGGAATTGAGAAGAATGGAACAAGCTGGACTGCTCATGATTGTTTGTCATCTGGAGCAAGACTGGACTGCAAATTTTTCTGTTGATTCTATCGTAAACACTGAAGTGGACCAGAAACCGGTGAAGAGCTCCGTGAGAAGTCTACAACGTATCATCTGGAATGCCACTATGAATCGAGTCGAGGACTTTGTTGAAACCATTTCTCTCCAAATTCTCGAAGTCAGTACTTTCTGAATATTGTACAATTGCTCTTTTGTTTCGTCAAGGTCCCATTGAACGGATTTTGCCAGCATTACAGCCGTGACGTGGAAGTGAAAAGCGAGGTATCTCCGATTTCAGTCCGGACATTGGTCGGAGGAGGGTGCATTAGTGCGTCGTCCACGGTCAAGGATGGCCAACAAGACTCACAGGAATGTGGGAAAGTTTGTCGTAGAAAATTGTCGGAATCATTGAAACTCGCGTGGGCAAGCTACTCCATCACTCGAGTTCCAGGAAGTTCCATGTCGACTCTCGACAACGTAAGATATCTGAAGCTCAGATCATCTGAAAACAAATGACTTCGTTCACGTTTATGGGCGCTCTAGAATAGTTCGTTGGGCGCTCGAGGTGAATAGACTTCGCATATTCAGAGCCAGAGAGAGCCCTCGCAACGGTAGTTTTGACAGGCTGTCGCCGTAACCAGCAACTGAAGTACTGTTCTCAAATAGACAGTTGTTCTTTCAAGACGGTAGTAGTTTATCACTGGAACGTAAGCGTCACGTGAATGCGTGACGAATACCGATCCAGAAAGCAAGCGAGTACTCTTTCGAACTCTGAACGGAATTCTGACATTAATCTCGGTAACGCGAACCATGATACGCACGACCCGTGGGAGTCCGATCAGGAAAGGGTTTGATCACGGAAGACACGACATTAGTCGCTGCTTGTCAGAAATTATCTCTCCAGGTTGCTCTTGTTTTTGACCGATTCTTCCGCTGCCGGCTACTTTTTAGTAGATCTGCTCCAACTCTCATCTGCTTCTTTTCTGACTCTCTGACAGTCGACGTTGGCTGCTTCGTGAGGTTGCATGCAACATTTCAATTTCAAAACGAATGAAAAATCTGCTGAAGACACAGCAGAACAAGGCGAACGAGGAGACGAAAGAAACTGGGCGAACGATGTCGACGTGGAGAAAACGTCTTCATGTCTCAAATGTAGGTAATCTCAAATCGCTAGTACACGTGTCTATGAACAAGAGCTGTGACTAGCTCGGCGGAACCGACGAAGCGTTTAGGGCTCACTGAATTTCATTCATTGATTCAGTTATTCATTTTGACGAAGCGTCGGTGTGTTTCCACCATCGGAGTGATTCAAAGCGACTCCGCGGTTTCGCTGCGCGGTTCCGAAGTCCATACCCGCTCAGGAGGAAATAGACTCTTCGTGCTGACTCACAGGAATCGTAGAAATATATTGGATGTCATCCCGAGAGTCGGAGATCATCAGAAATGCTCTCGATGTGCGGCGAGAGTCCAACTCAAATTCGCTCCTTCCAGTGATTGTGTTATTTCTAAAAAGGCCGCCAGGAGTCATCCTGCACCGCAGGAAACGGCTGATCTAAGAGGCTCCTTATACGAGAAGCTGTCTACGCCTATGATGTTAGGTTCGATTCCTTTTCGGGTGTCCAAAGTGTTGAGAATTCCCACTAAAGGCACTCTTTAGCGAACTTCTTTTCAATTTGTAAGGTGTCAGGAAAAAAAACGTTAATCACTTCTTTTGTGCATATGTTAATCACGCGGTTGGCCAGTGCAACAACGGTTCATGCAAGGGACAATCGTTCACCGGGTTGCTGCTTGAGTAACTCCGGGAAGAAAAGTAAAGATAAACAAGATCGCCGGCTCGTGAGGTATATGAGAAGTCCACAGAATCGTGCTTCGCCGACGAATCGCTAGCATTGTGTCCTCTTAAACTGTTGGCTCATTCCTTGTAGAGGACGACGACTGTCACTCTTATCTAAATTGGTCTTCCGAGTTAATTCTGGTGCCCACATGCTGAATGTTCGGTCACGGCACTTTGGATTCTTCTCTCTGGACAAGAAGAATCGCAATTGTTTCTTACGCGGACGCCGGCCGCATCTCAAGTTCAGCTCAACGTGACGACTGACTCGTGTTTGATATGCGATGCAGGTGGAAAACCCTCATCCTCAAAGGAAAAGTAAATATCTCTTCTAGAACTCGAAAGTATTGACATGGCCAAAACTACCCGCGTCCGTTCGGCTACTGCCCGTCTACCGCCTAACTAGCGACCTGTCTGTCCGTCGTTCCTTCCTTCCTTCCGTTCGTTCGTTCGAAGCCAAAAAGTTTTCGGTCATAGTTTCTCCTTGTATTAGCTATACTAACACGGTGCCCGTCCAGCAATTGTTTCACGGACAGAAAACACGACGACGAAGTTCGCTTCTGAGCTAAGCGAACAACCGTTACGAACTTGGAACAAGCGTTTTTTTCCTCCAGTTGAATCTCTTGCGCTCGAAGTAAACGGGTCAGGGCACTGAGCCGATGTTAGTGGTGGCCGATGTCCATTATCAGAGCGGCAGGCGTCGTATGGTGTGTATTAGCGCCCAAGTAGTTGCTGTTGCGCTGCTGTAATCTCGGGGTTCCGGCCGATGGTTTCGATGAACTCCACCGCAAGTGGTTAACTTGAGTTGCTCGGTGGACCGATGTGAGAGTAAACGTGGCCAAAAAAAAAGCGGCGGCGGCGACAGAAATCGTTGCTTAACCCGGTGACGTGAACGACCTTCGAAAAGATTCAAATTAATTTTCGGCTGACTCAGAAAAGTCGGCTATGGCGACGGGTTAAAACCGCGTTACGTGTCACCGAACGTCTCCCGTAGCGTCCGTTGTAGCACTCCATGCATAGGCGACGTCGGGCGAAACAGCATCTGGATTCGTTAAGATGGATCGCAGCGGGCGCTCCGAGTACCCAATGCATAATGTCAGAAGCGATTGCCTGTTGAACTTTGAAAACGATGTCGCGAGGCACTCGTTGTTGTTTTATTGTTCGTTAGTCGTTCCGCGGAAGCGTTTTTCGTTGTGTCACACAAACCCAGAGAAGTTTTATAGTGAAGTACTATAACACTGTGGCTGAGGCGGAAGTAGGTCCGCTGTTCCGTACTGCTGGATGGCGACCCAAAGAATCTGGCCCAAAGAAAACATCAGATCTTACGTTTAGAGATCAGAGTCCTGTCATTCCATGATGGAGACCTCGCCAGAGTCTTCCAGCTGCGTTTGGTTTTTGTGTTTTTCCGAAGTTCGATGAATTCGAGCAGAATGTTAACACGATGGCGCTATCGAATTGAACGCATCGCTGTTATAACACGCGGGTCGTCAATCTGGATGTATTGTTGTGCGTGCGCGCGATCGGTGCTCTTTTATTTTCTTCTTAAAAAACGAGAAAGAATTATTGACCTGATTAGAGTCGATCTTACGCATCGAGGGATTAATGATTTACTTACCTAACATGAACATTGAACTTTCCAGAATCCATTAACGCTTGAGAGCCGCCGCTTCGTGGAAAGCATGTGAATCAATAAATGAAATTAAGCTCGAGCTTCGTATCTCCCCACGGACTTCAAACCGTGGATGAGCGGATTGCGTTGATTTTCATTCGAGCGCATTGCCCTCGTCTGATGTTGAGGTGTTGATCGTAGTTAACTAGAACCCTTCACCACACGCCACCTTTGATGGTGTTTTGTGTTCGAAAATGAGCGGAATCACGAGATACCCTAAACGAGAAACTGGCGACTCGGTTCCGGGGTGAATTCCGACCACGCGTCGAAACCGCGCCGCCGCCGCCGCTGCTGCTGCTGCTGCTGCTCTAGCAGATCATCGACTGGACTAGACTATGCAGACTATGGAAACGGCCGGAGGGAGGGGTGCCCTGACCGCGTATTGTCTGATGTTCGCCAGCGAGTGAATCGTCGAACAGTAAGTCGTTTTCCTCCAAAAAGTATTTTCCGCCTTTTTTCCAGCTGTGTTTTCCATTCGTTCGCCCTTCCATTCATTCAACGGTGCTCGACGGCGGCTTGCGAGTGAGGAAAAAAATGAAGAAATTCAAGAATGACGAACGAGAAAGTTTTGGGAGCAGGACGCAGCGGCCAAACACTCTGGATTCATCTGCGTTTGTCTCCCGAGTCGGAAACAGGTGAGTTTTTCTTGCTCGGCTGACGCTTCCGTCACGTGTCCATCGGATAATTTGGATTCCACCTCAGTAGTTTCGACTTGAATGAGTTCAGAAAGGACGCTGGAAAATTTCTAAGGCCGCACGGTCGTCAGCATCGCTCACGGAACGCCTCTGTTCATACATCCGCCGGGCATATTGGCTATTCTTTCCTCCGATCTGAAGTTTTTTTGACACAGTGACTCGGTAAGCCACTGGCCGAGTCAGTCAGACAGAGCAAATCGAATTCCGACTCAAGACGGAAGGCCTCAGACACAGATTGAAATGTCTTAAGCGTCTCCGCCAGAAATGGTCGACCATGGTTTTCGGAGGTGTGGCCGTATCTTCTTTCTCCGGTGACAGATTTCGAAACTATTGCGAAATCTTTTAGGAAGAAAAAACGAGGAATCCCTCACAAAACGCCTTCAAGCTAATTTCTGTTTTTGACAGCGCGCCCCTCGCACTTCGAGGCAAACACTGGAACGATCCGGTCAAGTTTTCCATCGATCGAAGAGGAAACGCCCCTGTTAGCCATGGACGTCATCGATTCCGAAACTTCGGTTTTAGCAGAAAATTCCTGTCACGAGTCTTCTTCAGAACATCTATTTGGACTTCTCATCTATTCTGAGGTTTCCGAGTTATTCAAGCAGCTTTCCGGGGCTCGAATTCGAAGATCGGAAAACGAGCGGAAAATAAAGAAAAACGCTCACCAATCCGGAGTTGTCGCCAAGTACGAAATAAATTCTGATTTTCCTCGTGTCAGAAGCGGCAAAGATTGACGTATAGAGTAATGGCGCAGCGAACAGCCGAGCACAGCGGACGAAGTGAGCTTTGGAAGAAGATTTACGCGCGTTCAGAGAGCGACCCGCTGCGGAATGTCACCCGCAGCATATTTTTCCTCTTTCGTTCTCTTCGACTTTGGGATCCCGATCATTGTTTGACCACAAACGGCTGCCGTGGCGGCAACGGCCCGTATCAAACGGTCTTCTAATCATCGAATTAAACACATTACAGTCGCAACCGTAACCCCCAAGCGGGCTGAAATCCTCGCCATACGGAATTGATGGGTTTCTTCTCGGTTTGGCCGATTTGGCTCAACTGACAAAGGGTGACATCTTCTGCCTGCGGTAACTGAATCTCCGCCGCACGATTAGATGTTACAAAGCTGCTCCTCGCAACAAACAAAGGCTTCACGCTGACTGGGTTCCTGCACCGTTCCTTGACGCAGTGGATGTATGACGTGAGGCCATGACTTCAGCAGAATCAATTTCTTTGTTGACCGCATCGAAGTAGAATTCAGAGGAAGCCTCAATCGCACACAATAAGATGTTACCTGATATTCTCGGTTTACACCTTTTTGACGAGACACGAAGCCGGGAAAAATTCCGAAGTGAACAAACGGCTCGTCAGATAAGCATGCGCGGCCGTTATCGATCGTTCTCATTGAGCCGTGGATCCACTTTCGCTTGAGCTTTCAAAAACAACCTCGTTCGATATCACTCAAATACGCATGAACTCCGTGATGCGCGTCATCCGACTCGAACAGCTAGGGCGGTCACATGGTACTTGTTGCACGATTCCCGCGGAAAACATCAACAAGCGAAGAATGAAAGGTCTAGTTTCTCATGAGAGGTGAACAATGCAGACTTTGGCTAATTAGGTCATTTCTATATTCGGAAGCAGCGATGGACACAGGGAGGTGGACGCACAACTCGAATCAGGGTCGCTTGATACAAATCTTCATTTTATTCGTTCCTTTCACTTCTGTCGTCGACTGTGATTTGAATGGAGCTCGAGTCCCACGAGTTTTAAGGGGTGACGACGCAGCCACTGTATCTCACGTCGCACTTCTTTGACGATTGAGGTCTCGCTGAGTGCCCGCGCAATAATCCGGAACGATGAGCCATTCACTGTGACATCAATTTCGCGCCTAATCATTGCGGGCGAGTTCGCTAGAAATGCCAAGAAAGCGCAAAAACAGAGAAAACGGTGATTGAAAGATCCGAAAATGGAACGAAGTCGAACTCCTGAGCTGTTCCCATACAACCAGTTTGGACGGTCGCTTTCCTCTAATAGATCCGATTAGATGCAACGATTATTATCGGCGACGCGACGGTTTTCTTTCATCATCAATGATCCCTCCGCGTAACTTGATCGGGTATCCGACGCAGTCGACCCGCTGACAAGACGCGTAAGCAGTGTGACTCTATTTCATTCTCGAGATTCAGCGATTCATGGTTGGTGAGCTGCTCGAGGAATGGAAGCGATTTCTTTGCATTCAAAATACGTTCGACGGCAACAGAGAACATCAAAGAAATTCTCCACTAATTGGATTCTAATTACGCTCAATGCTGGAGAAATTGAGCTGTTTCCACGTAAGCCAGAATCACCTCGAACAGAGAAGAACACGGCGACGGCACGATGAGATATTTCATATTTATTAATGAGATAATTCGACGAAGCTCGTCGTATTTTCCGTCTTAGGAGTGCCCGGCCCGCAGCAATGGAGCTACCGTCTGCTTTATGGAAGCATTCTCTCGGTCTCTCCGGGCGGCCGACCCCACGATGCCGCCAACCTGAGCTCTTTGTCATCGAGCCAAAGGTAAGTTTCTCGAAATCTCTCTTCGAGCATTTGGGTCATCGAAAACAGAGAATTGGGTTCGGAACGCCTACTGACGAGTCTGTTCTTTTTTGATTCTGTAATCGTGTTGCTCAAACAAGGGAAGTCAGAGCCTCGCGTGTAGCCGAGAACACGAACGCTGCTCGGAGGTGTTAATATGTGTCTGCTCATAAAGATACCGCAACAATAAAAGAAGCTTTTCTCTCGTTTCGGCCGCGTATTCACATAAAGTGAAAGATGCTTCTCGATATTCCAAAGGAAAAGGAACGGCTCTTGCAGACATGGCTATCGAAAACCAACTGCGATGAGAGCGGGAGGCGGGACAGGCAAGCTGGACGGGCCATCCGCAGCCTTCGAGTCAAGAAGTGAAGCATTGAAAAGTTAGAAAACATCGTGTGGGCATTTGGAAAGATATGTGGGACCGCAATTCGAAAGAAGCCTCACTAAACATACGAGTCAGCACTCAATTCGGGCCGTAAATGTTCCGAGCGAGTTTGACAAATGCAGGCCGTCCCGCAACATCAGCTCGTTTTTGTTTCGCCTCTTTCTTCTTATCAAGAGCTACAAGTCGGACATGAAACACAACAAACTCACGAGGGAGAAACAATGAAATCCCGAAGTTTTCCATTTTCAAACCGGAAAGAAAGTTTACTTCGGGTTCGCCACGAGTCTCCTTTCGCCCATTCCAGACGTACTTATCCCCTGCTCTGGTTCGATGCATAACGGTGCACACCTCGTAACGACATAAACATTGGGATCGTGGCTTATATGGCTTTTACTGCCGACAACGATATCAGTCATTTTTCTGGCGATCAACGCTCGTTGTAAGAGTGAATTCTCACCCGATTCGGTGAAAGAAAGAGTCGGAAGTCGGAATGTTGTTTCCCCTCTTTTCAATCATCACATCAAATGCAGAAGGAAGCAGTTTGAAGTCAAAACTCGAACAAGTGTTGAACGGCAAACGCGCCGAGCGATGTTTCACTGCGATAGTTTGTCTGTGGAGATGTCAACACGGCTGTCACGATAATATCCGAATCTGTGTGAAAGAAAAATCATTCCAACAACATACTTGGAATCAATAATGCGGTCGATGGTACCATAATCGAATGTTTGGTAAGCGATTTCGCTCTGTTTTCTTCGTTTTTTTCTTTTCTCGCCCCTGGAAGCTTTAACATTATCTGGAACGTTCCATTTAAACAGTAGTTTGCTTGTCGACGTCGAGTCATTTTTTTCCGAAAACGATTTCACGGTCTCGGAGGGGACCTTCTCGCTCGTTCGTTCGCGCCCGCAACCAGAAAGCGTCTGTTTGTAGCATCGGCCGCTCCGTTCTTTGGGAAGCCCGAGCTTCATCCAGTCAGGCGATAAGGCCCACTCAACTACTATTACAAAACAAAACAATGAAGACCCGTCAATAAAATCAAACCTGCAGCGGTAACACCAACAATATCGCCTGACGATGATTAAAACGAAGATCCGAAAGAAACAATACATCGTCACTGCCGTCGGGTGCTCTGGGGTCAATGAGATTTTATTCAAGATTAGGCTTGATGTATGCACGATACAGTTCAATGTAAACTTTGTTTGTTATGGTGAAGCTCACGCGTCCTCGACTTCGAATCTCGCCTTTGCTGACCCTTTCCCGAATATAGTCTAACCTCGATCACTTCAACTTCGATCAGATGGCAACCCGAACAACTTTATGTAGGTCCGCCTTCGACCACGACACCTTTCGAGACCGAGTTCGAAATCGAAAGAATTCTTCAGAGTCTTTCTTCTGCTCTGGAACGAAAAACACAGAGGCAGCAAATATGCAAGTTTTGGATCTGGAAAATGGAGGAAGAATATTCTGACATTAAGTGAACCTCCGACAACGTGCAAGTCAGGTGATCCTCTTTGTCACTCGGAAATGAGAATGAACGGTTAAAGTTTTGAGGAGTAGCCAGTTTGCTTCCAGCTACATCTTTCGTGAACTCAGATGGGTTTACTTGAATAACGTTTTCATTTGTTTTCGGGAATTTCGTTCTTCCCGAACTTTTTCTCATATGATCTGAGTAACGACGTGTTGATCGATTTCGGATCTGATTCTTTGAGTTCGATTGCAGTTGATTAGCCGCTTATCTGTGGCTCCTTCCAAGATCATCATCCACATAAGCCACGAGAAACTCGGTGGAAATCATCTCCATCCGATTCGGCTCGATCCGAAGCTTCATTTCACGCCGGCTCAATCTCCGCTCAGATCACATTTATTTATCGATGATCGATTTATTCGGGTTCAGTTGAGCTTCGCTATTCAGTTTGCTTGAGACGAGTCGTGTTCAATCAAAAAGATGCATAATTCCCGCGCGCGCGAGAAGAAGAATTATCGTTGACCATCGCAACGAGCGAGACCATTTTTGGTGGGTTTCCCGGGATGCCTTCGCCTTAACACAAACCATAAATAGAGCAGTCACTCGTTCCAGAATTCAGAAATATTTCTTCAGCTGCATCTTCGTCAACGTGTCGCGCGTAGACAGAGAATCGAACAGACGAGCGGACACACCGACAGATAGGGAAGCCGAGTATTCGGCAGCCAGACCTGTCTCGGCGTCCAGTCATGTTGTCGCGGCTGAGATAGATAAACGTACGTGCTCTATGTGTGGTCGATTTAAATTGGATTGCGGTCCTGTATTCTTGTCACTGGTGGGTTGACAGCGACTTCTCTTCGGTCTGACGACTGGGATTAGACGGGGTGGGGCCATTTTTCTTTCCGTTCTTGATCCCGCTCCGAGCGAACGCTCTCCATCAGCCGCCAGAGACTCGGAGAGGAACAATGGGATGAGGCATCGCAATGTCGACGAACTATAAACTGGAAACACTGGGATTCCTATTCGGAAAGCGCAAAGCACTCCGTATCGGTTCGTGTTCATCCCGCGCGGCGATGGAGCTTTCGTGAAGCGCAAAAGCGTTCTACGAAACGTTTCTGTTTCATCTGGGAACTTCTGCTGCTTTTTTGTTTCCCTCTTCGGCCACATTCTGAGAATCAAATCTCAATTACTCATTTCGACATGTGCGGCGACAGAAACGCGGCTCAAGCTCGCGCATGAAGGGAGCACGGCGAAATCGTGCCCGCTTTTCCAGACGAGCTTCCAGAAAACAGAGAGATATCGACGTAAACAATCCTGGTTTGAACTGATTATAGACAGAACAAATTAATTGTCGAGAAGTGGTTCGAAATTTTGCGCACAACACGATAAAGGGGTCGTTCGGGAGAGTTCGCTAATCTGTTGAATATTCATGTTCGTTTCGACGCGTCGGCTCCGTGTATTTTGCTGGTGGTGATCGAGATCGTTCTTATCTCCAGTGGTTTAATCGATCGACGAGCCACGGGTTCGTGGACTTCGAAACTCTCGAACGACCTGATCTGTTTTCAAACGGAGCTTCCGAATCCTCGATCGCTCCTAATCTCGTGTAATGTGGTGTCCATCTTCAATCATGGAAACTCTGGAGTGCTGACTGTCAGAACTAGGAAGAGTTTCGAACTGAGAAATACGGTACCGTTCAGTGTCTTCCATCCATCAGAAACTCGTTGAGGTCTCCAGGAGACTCGAATGACTCAACTCTCATCAAGCAGGGGACCCTCAAAGACATAAAGTAGGGTGGGAATCGCGTGCTCGCTAAGATCTGTCAGTCTTGTTTAGTCGCACTCGGTTTGGCTTGTTTTCGTCTCTTTCGCCTTCGCTAGCTTTCCTCTCTGCTTCTGTTAATTCCACTTATGATGAAATATACGACGGCTGACCAAACAGATAGATGGGCGTCGGACGAAGCTTCAAAACTCGCCCCGTGGACGACGACTTCACCGTCGATCGGAAAGAAGCAAGAAGACGGATTGTCAAATACTCCTAATAAGAGACCTGCTTTCTCGGCTTCTGCTGCTTCTTCTCGTGCCCTCTATTCTCTACGACGGAACTTCATTCCACCTTGTGTAGCGTGTCCACCGGCCTCAAATGATAGCTAATGGGATCATCGAAAAGTCACTCTGGAAATCCATCACCGAAGCGTCCATGACACTGTGGGCCTTCGGTCACTCTGATAACGGATTCCTGAACGAATGAGTGAAACTCAATTAACCGACAACTTCGAGCACTTGATTTGAATCCTCGAAAGAAAAAGGGATGAAAATCTTCATTTTGTAGAAACAGAAACGACGAGTGAGAAAGTCCCGTGGAAAACTAGTTCTGTCGGAAGCTGTTGGGACCCACGAGTTGCTCACGAGGAAACGTTTCCGAAGCGGAAGAAGCGAACAGAATAGTTCGTGAATAAATTATCAAATAGCAAAGATGGACACTAAAGCCTCTACAGTGGTCGCCCGAGAGATACATTGGCAAGATACGGATTCACACACAAACGGGCCAACAAGCACGGATCCCGCAGAAGAGCGGTGAGACATTGTGAAGGAAACTTCTGCTATAACGCAGCCAAACGGGAGGTAGGCGAAAGTGCCGTTCATTTACATTGCATTACATCGCAGTATACTCATCTGCATACGTTTTGTTCCGCTCCGATTTCGCCTACAGTGGCCTCATAGTAAAATGTTCACTTTTCTATTCAGCTACCGCGTTTGAGATCGGGCTTTCCGTTTGGAACGCGATACCAGTGAAATTACAACAACTTTCGCCGACCGGAACGAATCGCTTGTTGAAAAACAGGAATTTGGTCATTTGTACCAGATGCTTCCCTCAACGCTTCGAGAGGAAACTGTGAAAATACGTCACGCGTTACATCCAACTCGCTCGTCCTGGTGAGAATGAAAATCATTCTACACGAACACAACCGGACAGTCTAAAGCCACTTAAAACGTTGAGACCAGCATTCTGTCCTTTCGATAGCTTCGGAATTGTAGACAAAATTTTGAAGGAATCGAAGCCGCGGCGAAATAACAGCGTACACGCGAAGAGAGAGACGGCCACACGAATCGAAACAGGAATCATGATGGAGTGCGACAGCAGTGACATTATCGTATGTTTAATGTTACAGCTGAAAGTGCGGCTATCTCTTTAAAAGCACTGTACGGCACTAAATTATTGTTTTAAAACCTCCGGCGATCAACCCGATCCCGGGGATTAAGCGATCGCATTCCGTGTTGGAGTCTTGGTGAGCGTGTGGATGTGGTGCCATTTGACTTGGGCTGCGCCGCCCGATTAATCTGCCACAGTGTGACATGAGGGTCAGACGCCGAAGAATCACCCCCTGCCACTGAACGCCACGTCGATTGATCTGTCGGTGAAGTCCAGATCATGTCTGCTGCTGCCGAGTTCCGTCGCAGAAACACTGAAAGCATTGTTTCGAACGGCACTGTCTCTTCTGAGAGTACTTCGACTCAGCTCGTGTCTGATATTTCGCTGCTGACATCTCTAGTTCGGTGTTGGCTACGTTGAAAGGGACGATTTCGGCGATGAAACTACAGTCAGGTCTCATAACGCCTCTAAGTCGAAAACCTTCGTTAATGGATCTAACTCGGTTTTACATGAGTCATCGCATAGACTCAATATTGATCATGCTCCTTAACTCAGAAATTGCCGATAACTCATAACTAGAGCTTGGAAGTTCAGGCATTATTCATTAATCAACCTCCATCAATTCATGGATAAATTGATCGGATGCGGATCACTTCGATGATATTTGCCGAACATAATCACCGACTGGAACAATCAGGCACTATTTAACCAAATATCCATCAATTCATATTGATTGATGGAGGTTCAAAAATGATTAATGCCTGAACTTCCAAGCTCTACTCATAACTCACAAAGAATTCTGTGTCGCCAACTCAAAATTGAAATGAACCTCACATCAGTGTTTCTCGAATCGGATTTCTGCGAGAATCCGACAGTTTTTCGCGTCCCAGCAGCGGAATCAATATCGAGTCCAGCTGATAATTCACACGGGAGGGAAGGACGGCATTCCGTCGGGGACGTTTGAATTCTACGCGAGCGAGTGGAAGAAGAACCTGAGGAAGAAGCAGATGAGACCGATGGTCCGAATTTTTCTGACATCGAGGCTCTTCAATCCTTGGGGGTCGTGATCAGTCACTGCTTCCAAAGAGCAGAAATCATACCTGGAGTGTGTGAAGCGTCACAAAGATACCGGGACACAGTCTTGGCGGACTACTTGAGGAATGAAAGGCAATTGGATATCCGCTCATTCTTTGCGAGCTAGTCGAACTACTCTTGTCGAACCAGCAATACGGTAGCTTGCGAACTTCGAAATCTAGAAATGTAATTATAAATCGATATGTATTCGCCTTTTCTAGAGCTCATTGGTGTTTTCCATGACACCTCTTCTGAGAATCACTCCTAGCCGATGACCGGTCACAGCGCGCGCCGCAGAAGGAGTTTACCCATCTATTCCCGTCAGAAAATCGTAAGTCATGAAAATTTCCAGAATTGGACTCCCGAAAATTTTGACTCAGTGAGACTTGACTGTAAATCGATACGAGGCCTGATTCGTGCTGTGGAGGTTGCGGTGGAAACAGGAAGAAACACGAGACCTGGAAGAGNATTGTGAAGGAAACTTCTGCTATAACGCAGCCAAACGGGAGGTAGGCGAAAGTGCCGTTCATTTACATTGCATTACATCGCAGTATACTCATCTGCATACGTTTTGTTCCGCTCCGATTTCGCCTACAGTGGCCTCATAGTAAAATGTTCACTTTTCTATTCAGCTACCGCGTTTGAGATCGGGCTTTCCGTTTGGAACGCGATACCAGTGAAATTACAACAACTTTCGCCGACCGGAACGAATCGCTTGTTGAAAAACAGGAATTTGGTCATTTGTACCAGATGCTTCCCTCAACGCTTCGAGAGGAAACTGTGAAAATACGTCACGCGTTACATCCAACTCGCTCGTCCTGGTGAGAATGAAAATCATTCTACACGAACACAACCGGACAGTCTAAAGCCACTTAAAACGTTGAGACCAGCATTCTGTCCTTTCGATAGCTTCGGAATTGTAGACAAAATTTTGAAGGAATCGAAGCCGCGGCGAAATAACAGCGTACACGCGAAGAGAGAGACGGCCACACGAATCGAAACAGGAATCATGATGGAGTGCGACAGCAGTGACATTATCGTATGTTTAATGTTACAGCTGAAAGTGCGGCTATCTCTTTAAAAGCACTGTACGGCACTAAATTATTGTTTTAAAACCTCCGGCGATCAACCCGATCCCGGGGATTAAGCGATCGCATTCCGTGTTGGAGTCTTGGTGAGCGTGTGGATGTGGTGCCATTTGACTTGGGCTGCGCCGCCCGATTAATCTGCCACAGTGTGACATGAGGGTCAGACGCCGAAGAATCACCCCCTGCCACTGAACGCCACGTCGATTGATCTGTCGGTGAAGTCCAGATCATGTCTGCTGCTGCCGAGTTCCGTCGCAGAAACACTGAAAGCATTGTTTCGAACGGCACTGTCTCTTCTGAGAGTACTTCGACTCAGCTCGTGTCTGATATTTCGCTGCTGACATCTCTAGTTCGGTGTTGGCTACGTTGAAAGGGACGATTTCGGCGATGAAACTACAGTCAGGTCTCATAACGCCTCTAAGTCGAAAACCTTCGTTAATGGATCTAACTCGGTTTTACACGAGTCATCGCATAGACTCAATATTGATCATGCTCCTTAACTCAGAAATTGCCGATAACTCATAACTCACAAAGAACTCTGTGTCGCCAACTCAAAATTGAAATGAACCTCACATCAGTGTTTCTCGAATCGGATTTCTGCGAGAATCCGACAGTTTTTCGCGTCCCAGCAGCGGAATCAATATCGAGTCCAGCTGATAATTCACACGGGAGGGAAGGACGGCATTCCGTCGGGGACGTTCGAATTCTACGCGAGCGAGTGGAAGAAGAACCTGAGGAAGAAGCAGATGAGACCGATGGTCCGAATTTTTCTGACATCGAGGCTCTTCAATCCTTGGGGGTCGTGATCAGTCACTGCTTCCAAAGAGCAGAAATCATACCTGGAGTGTGTGAAGCGTCACAAAGATACCGGGACACAGTCTTGGCGGACTACTTGAGGAATGAAAGGCAATTGGATATCCGCTCACTCTTTGCGAGCTAGTCGAACTACTCTTGTCGAACCAGCAATACGGTAGCTTGCGAACTTCGAAATCTAGAAATGTAATTATAAATCGATATGTATTCGCCTTTTCTTGAGCTCATTGGTGTTTTCCATGACACCTCTTCTCAGAATCACCCCTAGCCGATGACCGGTCACAGCGCGCACCGCAGAAGACGTTTACCCATCTATTCCCGTCAGAAAATCGTAAGTCATGAAAATTTCCAGAATTGGACTCCCGAAAATTATGACTCAGTGAGACTTGACTGTAAATCGATACGAGGCCTGATTCGTGCTGTGGAGGTTGCGGTGGAAACAGGAAGAAACACGAGACCTGGAAGAGAAGATTTAGGCCACCGCGTTGAGAGTTTTCGGAGAAGAAAATCTCTGAATCTTTATGAGCGAGCACAGACGATTATTCGAAGACCTTTGAGGCCGTTGATATCGATTATCCCGAATGGTGATAGCACGTTGCTTGATTTCGCTTCCCGATCGCTGAAGAAGAAAAGCTACATTGTCGATCTATGACACACTTACTATTGGGAGGAAAACGCTCTGTTGTTCGCTTTTTTATTTGCCCGAATTCCACAGTGTATCTGCCCGGCAATGTATTCCAGCATGGGGCTCTACGCTTTTGATTCCGTTGTCGTTGTGCATTGTGGAGGAAAATGAACGTAACGATGAATGCAAGCTTGTGAGCGTGCTCCACTGTGTTTATGTCGTGTGCTGGAATTCGTTCCGTGACTCGACTGAACCAATTTTAATTCTTTCTTGCTTTCCATTATGTTTCTGGTTTTGTGTCCCGGTGCTGCTTTGCTCATCGGTCGGAGCGAATCGAGTTTTTTTTTCAAACACATCATTATTATCGATAATCGGACGAACATCGTTCACACGTTGCACTAAATAACGACAAAGCGCCTATCGGAAGATCTGACGGGTGTTATTAATTTAGTGGTTTTTAATTCTGCTACTGTACTGTGGTCGGTTTCGAGGAACGATTTCACACTTCGTCCCGGGGGAGTTATTGGATCTTCAACACTGCGGTCTCGGTTACCTTGCATCTTCCGACTCCACGTCTGCCAACGTTATGGTAACGAAGTTGCGCAACAGTCGACCAATCGGCCGCCCGCTCGAGCGTCAGTGACAATCGATCATTCCGGAGTCGGAATTATTGTTAATATCAACCGTTTACGGAAAGCCGCTGTTGCGACCAGACCCACCTCTGACCTCTCCGTGGTTTTGGGGTCTTCTTTCTTCCCGTGAAGACTCGTTCCTTTTCATTTCGATGCGCGCTGATTCCTCATCTTGGAAATGATTTTTTTTCTTCTCTCGTCCTCGGGAAATACTGCTCAGCAACGCATTGGTCATTTCAGAACGCATTCCGGTGTCGGGAGATCCATCAGGAAAAGGCGCGCACCAAGCCTTCAGCTGCACATGCGGGCATCGCCGAGAGCACAAATTCACGAAGACTCACTGTCGCTCGATTCGGAGGATTTCTTCCAAATTCAACGGAAAACTAAATTGATAAACTCCGTGCGTGTACTTTGACTTTTCAAAATGTCATAGACAACAGTCGCTCGTCCGAGCGGGTCCGACAATCAACGAGTGAGAAAAATAGACACCGTAAACAAACACTTAACGAAGACCGATGACGTCTTCGTCGCAACCGCACGCCAGAAACGTGTAGGCGATGATATATCTCCCAATTACTGCTCGTGGCTGGAGGCAGACGACCGCACACTCTCGTGTCATAACTTCAAATCGAGATCACCGCTGCCGGTGCTTCTTTGTTGACACTTCTGAGAGATAAAATAGATTAATTCGTTCGGAGTCGACAGAGTGCTCTTTCCTGTCCGCATTTGTCGAGCAATCGAGATTGGAAGATTCCAGAAAGAGACGAAACTAGAATGCCGATACGAAATCGGAACTTCGACTTCTGCTTCGTTTTGAGTTAGAGGAACCTTCTTCGCAATAAATAAGAACTCTTGAGATCTTGGCTTTCGACCGCTGACCCAATCAGGCTCAATGAAAAGCAAAAAGAAGGGTCCCGTCGAGCGGCTGCTTTTTCTCTCGCGAAATTGTCGATGACGATTTCGGACACTGAGACGGAATCTCTAAGGGAGGCGTTCCCTGATTCGTTCGCAGAACGTTCCTCGCTTGGATAGCAACGTCCGCTCGATGACAGCCGGAGCGATGAGAGGAAGCAACCACCAAGGGTAAACTTGAACTCTTTTTCCGCCCGGTTTTTATCAATTTCCTCCATTTTATTGGATAATTATAGATGCTTGAGCGGACATTTTTGTTGAATTCTGATATTGCTCGAATGAATATCATCAGCGTAGAGTACCGCGGTCGCACGTTAGTGCGGCCAGAGAGGTGGGAATCACATAAATTACGTCGTGGGCTTGCGGTGGAAGTGCTTTCTCGTTTGATTTCTGTCGCTCATCGCAACGTTCCTGCCTGCTTGGCCACCTGCCTGTTCTTATGATGGGTTGGTGGCTTGGCAAGATCGCTGCTGCTTCGATCGACGACCGCTGTTACGACTAATAAACCAGATTGATATCGAATATAGACTGAAGCAAAGTAAAATGTTATGATCCACATGTAGTTCACGGTGGTCAGAAATGACGGTCAAGATGTCCGCTCCGGCAGCGAACAAGCGAGTAGGATATCGCCAAGAATGAAATCCACAACTCACGGAAGAAGAAAAACAGTTTAAGAACGAGGTCCATGGCTTTCCGTTGTTTTGGGATGAACAGATTCCACCATTGGACGGATCCCTCTTTTCTGTTCTCAAAGTGTTTCCGATTTTCAAAGCGCTGTCAACGACGATTATAAAGTTTTGGAGTGGACCGACCAAAATGTTTTTCTGGATGGCTGCTCCGTTGTCGTCGTCGTCATAAAGGGTTGTGCGCCCAGAGCGGGTTTGTTCTGTAGTGGTTGTGCTCTTCTATCTTTCGTGTACTTCATTTTATACCTCTTTCAGTCGAACAACA
Organism: Neoseiulus cucumeris; assembly: GCA_021527715.1. Classification (NCBI taxonomy): domain Eukaryota; kingdom Metazoa; phylum Arthropoda; class Arachnida; order Mesostigmata; family Phytoseiidae; genus Neoseiulus; species Neoseiulus cucumeris. Next base: position 474,179 of record JAJSRV010000031.1, on the reverse strand, counting down.
CTTGCACCGTTTTGATATCGTTGTTCCGCGGCCGCTGCCTGCAATGAACCACGAGCACAAACCGCAGCCCCGCGCACCGTGAGCAGATCAGCTTCCCAAAGCCGATTTCATTACATAATAGACTTATCATCAAAATTCCGAAACAAGCATCTTTTCTCCTTTGTTTTTATTCTGATCGAAATATCTCCGGCACGATCATCTTCGACGATGACGAGCGTAGCGAGTCGCGGATCGGGTCTCGAGAATTGCGCATCGAGCGCTCCGGGTAAACTTCCCCCACCCTTCGCTCAGAAGAAAATCGTTCTGTAATTTCTTAGAACGACGTAACGGTGCTTTGGACTTCGGTGGCGACGTTTTTGGACGTGACAATGACTTCGATTATTTGTCTTCGGCAGCGGACGAGCGACTGTTATCATCACCGCGGATGAATAGATGGCGGAGAATGAAGAAAAAATTTATATTTATATAAAAACATAAAAAAAAATATTCTGAATGCGTTTGGATCTGCATACTCTTTGGTTTTTGTCCCGAAACTAAACGTTTGTTTGTCCACACGAGTTCATGCAAGCAGCAAGAGCCGAACGGAACGAATGACGCGAGATTCGGGAGAAACGATCGCGCCTAAATGTCTCCCACGGTGACCGCACAGACGAGATGACGTGATTTTACTGCTTTTGTGACATTACTGAGCATTTCGTCTTCAGATCCGCGACGACCACCGACCCTATATATGGCCATCGGCTCCAGTACTGGTTGTCGTTGCCGCTATTGCCGTTGTATTTTTGTTGACAGAAGTGGAGGATACGCCTTCCCGTAATTATACTGTGTGCGTTGTTTCTTCGCGTAGCTCCCCTGTGTGCTATGATTGGGATTTGTATTGCGATGACAGCTTAACTAACACAGCATTTAACAAGACCGAACGTTTCTTGCTCTTCTCCCAGAAGAAAGAACGTCTTGCTTAGATCAGAGATATGAAACTGTCCGCCTCGCGTTTCTGCTGCTCTTCCGTCCTCTTTAGCCAGCCAGGCAGGCACGACCCCACTGGTCGTCGCCTGCGACCGACTAGTACGAATACTACGAAGGAAAAACGAAGACGAACAGTGGAGAAAGACATTCTCGGGTGCCGGGAACACCGGCAGGAATTACCACAGACTCCGAGCAGCAGGAACATCATCAGATTCAAGATATCACCGCTGCTGAATGGCCGTGTAATAACACTTATATCGGCATAAAGGGAAAAGAAACACCACCGATCATAGTTAGTCACTCGGTTAAATATCTTTGCAGCTGCTCGGCCCGCGGAAAAGCATTCGGTCCCGCGAAATAACCGCGGTGTTCCAGAAGCTATGGCTGAGACAAAACGATTCGAAAAAACCTACGGACGTCGGTGACATTCGCTCTTATACAAAACGCAGTATGCGGAATCCGAGGTCTTCGCCGACTTCGCAGCCAGTGCTGAGGTTCGAATCCATCTGAAAGGCTGGTGAAGTCCGCGAAAAGTCTTGAGAGACGAATTATTTATCGGAACGTTGTGTGGGGATCTGTTTGTGAATGTCGTTGACGTTATGGAACACAGGATACTCGTACTGAATGCGCTCATATATTCAAACCTCGAGCGATTACAATTTCATCCTCAGCTCAGTATCTCTTGAGTACTTATGATGTTTCAGTTCTCATGGCTCATGTAGGGAATGTGTCGATCGCGCTCTACGCAAAGAGTCAACGTTCTTTTGTGTAAATGGTTACATAGTTAGTTGGACGTCACTTCAGATAACTAACTGGCAACTGTTTGGATAACTGGTGTTCTCGCCGCTCTCAGAAATTCTGGTGTTCGTCGACCTGAGAATCCCATTACTGCTGTTCCTTGGTTAGTCGTCAGTAAACAGTGAAATGAACGAGAAGCTTCTGTAAACTTCGGTAAGAATGAAACGAAAAAAATGATTATGTTCATCATCAGCTCTGTGTCGTCAGTATTCTGCCGTCTTCGCCGTTTCTTCTCATTTCGTCTCGGTCCCTCCCTGCGGCAAGCTTCCATCTAGCTCTATCCCACTTACTTTGTGGTGGTAAGCTCATGAATAAATGTTCGTTTCTGCTTCATAACGGATGAGGCGTCGGTCGCACGAAATGAGCAACAGTTGGAAAAGCTCAGAATTCTTTCTTGAAAACAGTGTTTCTTCTCTCATTCATATCATTCCACATCATCTGCTTTTTATTTTCTTTTCTTTCATACAGACGGACCTTGTAAATTTTACTGATGGCATTTGGACGAACACTGTTTTTATTTGTTTACTGATCTATTCAAACAGTAATTACGCATTCAGAACGAGGTACTCCCATTCAATCGTGCAAATAAATCTGTGGTCGGCAGTCCGTGAATAAATCTCGGCGGCGACCGCAGAGGTCAACTCGAGGTTCTCGACTCGAACCAATTCAAGCGAGCGTCCAGGACCAAGACGATAAATTGATGTCAGAGCCACAAATGAACTCATGAGCCTGCGCGAGTGATGTCAGGTTAGGCCTAACCATGATTTCGTGGAAACTCGAGCTGGACCGTCTTCAGTATCTGGAATGATCATAAATTTCCAAACAAAATCGCTCAATTAGTGCACGCATTGAAAGGGAGAAATCTTTTCGTGTGTTTTGATTCGCTTCAACTGCAGGTATGGGGCAAGAAGAAACGGCAAAACTCACGATCCAACTGTCAGTTTCCCCACATTAATCATTTCAATATATTTATATACATATATCTCTAATTTTTCTCTGGTTGAGATTAATAGGCTGAAGACAAGCCCCGAAGAGACGGCCAGTACACTGGAACCATGCCTGTTCTACCGTCTGCCGTTTGTGACGACCGCGCCGGCCGTTAGATCACGTCGTCGTCTCAGTTTTGAGGCCGTTGTGTCGTCGTTCATGAAAACGCCAATAAACGTCAACGAACGTAGTTTTTTTCTAATTGGCGACAGCCAGCGATTCCTGCAAAGGGTTAGGCTTCCGTGTAGACTGGGTAGACACACGACGATCATCATCATCATCATCATGTCGGTGCAGCTTCTGTTACTGGGACTGCCGTTTGTGAGTGAAGTGTCTCCTCCTTGTCGGGTTCGACTTGATTCATTCAGATCGAATGTAGGCTCATAATTTGTTTATCGCGACAGTATTCGTCAAACAGCGAAAGACGGACCGAGTGACAACAACATCAACAACGGCTTGCGAAGAACAACCCTCTAATCGTCTTCATTCTTGATGTCGGACGATGTAGAATTTATTTTTCACTTGTCGTTGATACTGCTGCTGCTGACGCTGCAGCCGCTACTGCATCAACGACGTCATTTCTTTGCCATCGAATCGGTGCATTCGATCCAATTGAAATTCGTCCACAGACCAAGTGACTGGCGGATGGACAAACGGAGGGACGAGCGAGCTGACTGAGTGGAGTTTGACGGGTGCCGGTGCAAGTCGGCTGTTTCTCCTTCATGGTTTTTTGAACCTTTTTCCGCCGCTGGCTGGCTCCCCTCCCTCCCTCCCTCTTCTAATGCCGTTCGGTCGACTCCTTCAGCCTAGATGCTCGGCGGCTCCAACGGCTGCCACTGTTACAACGCGTGCCAGAGTAATTAGGGGAGCCGGACAGATTGAGAAGAAAATAGAGAGCCGGTTTGTCAAAAAAATCCACACACACACACAGATAGTAGACACATTCGTGCTGAGAGCTGATGTCTAAATTTATACTTGGGACACGCCAACGTTCAGAGAAGAAAAAAAATCTCCCCCCTGCTCTTCCAGAAACGGAAAAAAAAACTCGGTGCCGGCGGAAATTCTTGGTTTCGATGGAAAACGGTGCGTCAGACGAGCGCGCGAGCGCACACATTCCGGTCCCGTTGCGTTTATAAATCCACTTTTCGTATTTCTGCAAGAAAACGAGACACAGATTGAAATCGGAAAAACCAGCGAATGATTCGGGAAGAAGAAGATCAAGTTCTTGTATCATGCTGCGGACATTGATCTATTCTGCCGCCGTGACGTTTCGAGGATGCGCAGCGTGAGAAAATCTATCGCTCTCGGTCCAGATTTCGACTCCGATCCCTGTTCCTCCAAAAAGTCAAAGAATGAGCGGAGAGTTTCCATCTTCGATTCCGTAGTGATCGAATGCCTTACTTACAATTAGTCATGGTATCCTCGGCGGTTCGACCTCGCTCTGGGTTTTGATCCGATAATTCCGCGACGGACGACTCCATCCCGGAGTAAATTGATCAATTTTTCCAGCGTTTGTTCGAATGACGCCGGATCTTTCTCCCTTCTCGTCCACTAGATCTCCGTTAATGAGTCCGATCAATTCAGCGTTGAAGCTCAGAACAATCAGACAGTCAGTCAGTCAGTCAGTCAGTCAGGCCGGCCGGACGGACGGAAGGACGGAAGGACGGATATCCGAGAAGGTAGCAGAGCGGCATCCTCCATCGTCGTCAGTGATCCGAGCAAAGCGAGCTCCTCAATTTCTTTTCGCCATAGAACTGACAAATCGCTCGGTGAGCAGAACAAAGGGAATGAAAACATGGTTTGTTGTTTGGTACTACGCGATACGCAATAATAAATCTGCGTATATCACCATCACGCGGCTAACTGTCCACTTAGAACTGCTGGCGCTAGCGGAGCGGACAAAAGCTCAAATCGATGGCGATAATAGTTAGGAGCGTTTTTTTTTCGTTTGAGTTTTGTGCGAAGTTAAGTTCTTCGATCGATGGTCGGACCGAGATGAAGAACGGTGGCTCCGGAGTCGTTTCGGCCAAAGTGGAACATTTTTTTCAAGTTGTCGTTGTCGTTTATCAGTGATGCTCCCAGTGTTCTTCCCGATACATGATGTGTCAGTTTGCTGTTGGCGCTGTCAGTACGGATTACTACGAATGGTCTCGTTTTGGATTGATTTATTCGTGACATTTTTTCTTCGTGTGTTCTCAGATCGCTCCGGCAACCATTCTCTCGGTCCCGAAGTGAATTCCGAAAGAGAACGATTTTTCACGGATCTTTTTCGAAACAAATCTAGGGTCACCGGGGATTCTTGCGACAAAGTCATTCACTCACGCACGACGTCGAAGTGGCTTCCTCCCGAGCTCATTCACCGCTCCAGTTCAGAATCACCGAACTCCCGGATTTGATTCTTCTCATTTCAGATCGAGTTCTCTTCTCGAGGCGATAATACTTCATACAACTGGTCCACTTTTTCTCTCTGGTTTCTCTTGAGAGAGCCCATTTCATGCAGTCTGCATTATTTGACTTTGTCGTGTGAGTTGTCAACGAACGGTGTGACAGATGACTCCAATCCCAGAATTGACTACCCGTGCTGATAATTAGCATTGATCGCAAAAAGAAACGATTGGCTGGAGGTTCACGAGGATCCATTGCAGTGGCGGCGCCAGGCCGAGGCAACTGAGGCTGTAGCCTCGTCGAGCTCAGGATTCGACGAGGCTAGCCTCGTCGAAGAATCTTGAACAATAAACTAGTTCACTGGTAAACAGGAGCAGTTTGAGCGTGGTTTGTTTTCTCGAGTCGGAATTCGGCGAAAAACAGCTGAGCGCAAAGCAATGCTGGCTCACGGGATATGTACGCTAACACAGCTGATAGGAAAATATCATTTTTTTACTGAGAGGAAGACGGTGAACGCTTCGATCAAAGAGTCAACTACGTGCAGTGAATAGACGAAACCTTCCACGTCACCCCGGAATACCCATATTTGTTTTCAATTCAGGGAGAGAGGGGAGAGAGAGAATTTAGCCTCAGCAAAAAAAAAGTCTGGCGCCGCCACTGATCCATTGGTCGTCGAGCGTCAATCGATGCACTCATTTGCATGCTGCAACGTTCGTTCGCAGACATGTTTTTCGGCAACGTGCACAAATGTGTACATTCCGCCTAGCGTGCATCCCGCGGCCGTCGAGATTCGAATCGCCGCCATCGAGTTCTGGTTACAAGATTAGCCGTGTAACCACAAGACAATCGGACGTTTGATCCCTTTTTCGGACACACTCAATTGAATCAACTCCAACCAATGGTGCCTAGGTGAAGGGAGGGTTTTAGCGGACACAACCCGACACCAGAGGGAACGAACCGAATTGTCATTGGTGCTCCTTGACGCCAGAACTCAGCCCCACCGAAGCACGGTTACAGTCCCATGCCAAGGGCTTTTCTGTGGTGAGTGACGACCGCCCATGAGAATAACACCCAATGCTCAACTTGCTTCGATGAAATCTGACAAAAGCACCCAGGTGCCGAAGAGTTCTTCCCGAGCTCACAGGAATCCCGAGGGTCGCCTCTCTGTTATTGTGCGAACGACGGTGTTATCGTGATCATAACTGATGATATCGACTGAACAAAACCGTTACGAAAGCACTGACGGTCATCCCACCCTTCGCTTGAGGGAAGTTATGAAGAAAAAAATCGATATTGGGATGCCGACCACAACGAATCCGTAGCCGACCCCAGTGGACACAACGAGCGCCGCTCTCTTGAAGAAAACAAAATAACATCCAAGCTCCAATGAGCGAGATTCTCGCTGACGCAAGTGCTGCATAGAATTACAACCAGAGATCGGTTTTCTCTGACTTCGCGCGTTCACCCGACTTCGTAGTCGTCGTGGTTGTCGTCATGCATTCAGGGGAAGCGACAGATGCAGGAAGGGAGGAAGGTCGGTGCACAGCGATTCTTTCCGTTCATATTTTAGAAGGGCTAATCTTTGTCCCGTGTTGAGTCACTGATGCGCTCGCTGACTTGACATTCGTTGCCATTTCTGACAGCGTTATCGTCACAGAAGCCAAAAGTTCACTATGGGCCCCAGACCTCTGGCGTAAACGATGATATAATCCTCATCCGTGGCGGTGAGTTTGCGCGTTCACGAGAACAACAAGAGAATCCGAAGCGAAACAACAGAGCCACAGGACCGGCGGGAAGGAAAAAAAAGACAATTCCTTTGCTCGGCCCGACGCGGATCCCTTTATCGATCGTCTTCTGAGTGAGCCGCGGTAGCAGCAGCGGCGAAGGCATCGTTCAATGTGCCGCTGACTGACGTATTAGGTCGCCACGTAGGTTGTTGTAGTAGGGGCGGGCGTGCGTCGTCGAAGACTCCGACACCCAGCAATTAAGATATCGTTGTTGTCGCTTCCATTCGTCGCAGTTGCGGATCGTATTGAGCTTGGCTCAACAAGAAGAAGACTCTCGACATTCCGACACCCAGATGTCTCCCCGATGCTGTCATTAAAATCGAGCACCGCCAAATCAGGCGGTGGAATAGCGAGTCAGCGGACGGGTCGAGCAAGCGATGGATGGATGGACGGAGCTACCGATTGATCCGTACAAGCTCAATCGTTGACGTCTCACACATGTCTCACTTAACTAAAGACGTTCGAGTTTCACGCCATCATCTGGAAAGAATTTTTTCTCTTTTTTCTGAGAAGAAAAATCCAAGCGGGGTTCGACGGTCCCTTTGGAGCTTCAAGAGGAGCACGGAACGGCACTGCAATTTATCCTGTCATTCTTCTCCTGCGTCTTGTTTTGAGTGTATCGGGATTTACCATCCGTGTGAATCACGCGCGCTCGTCGCCGATAAGACCTTCCTCCCGTTTCCCCCGTCGAAAACTGCCGCTCTTGACGCTTCTGAGGCGATCGGTGCCAGACTTACCCGACGCGACGTTCTCACTGAGCAGGAGACCGTTGACGTTGAATAACGGATCTTCCTCCGTCGGTCGTGCTGATAACGTTCTTGGAAAGTTAGTGAAAAATAGGGGGAAAACGACGCAACCAGGGAAATTCTCTCAGCTGATAATTCGAACGGCAACAATGACCACAACCGGGTGCCAAATGAGGTTACCTATACTCTTTCCTTCTACATTCCAGTACGGAACAACATTCTCGTCTCCGTCGACCACCGTGATGCGCTTTCTGTATTTTCTTCTGATGGGAAACGAGGAGCGTGTTCGATGCGGACGAGGAAGACACAAAGGTCACGGTCGGAAGCGAACTCTCCGAAATTTCATAACTGGACATACGGTCGGAAATATCGACTGCATCAATCAAATCAGCGCGGAGATACAAAGCGCCAGCGATCCGAAACTTTCTCGGAGAGCTCAGCCATGGGAGCCGATCAGATCAGTTTTCGGCAGGGATTCGAGTGCAGTCATCTCGAAAGACAGAGATTCGATTACCTATTACGAAATGTTTTCTATGAACACAAATGATTCAAGATGAGAGCAGCTGATGTAATCCTCATGGGCCTCAATGCGGAAAATATTCACAAGCTGAAAAACCGAGAAGAATGAAATTTCTCACGATGGCTTGATTAACATTTTCGTCATCACGCCACGAAACAGCATCCAGCTTGGTTGGATAAGCTGTGGGAAGTCTCTTGCGGATGGTATGTCTGAGGTCAAAGAAGAAGCGGCGAATGCTCACAGAGCGACGAGTGTGCGTGTAACGCGCGGTTCAGACAAAAGAGTTTGGACTTCTCAACTCAAACCACAAATCACGAAACGCTGGAAAATATGGAAATCCGCCAATCAAGCTCGTTACCCGACCACGGAAGAATCAGTTTTGTATTCGAATAACTCTCACGGCTTTTAATCTCGAGAAGTTATCTCCGTCGTATCCTTCACCTGGAAACGAATTCATCAACTGCGTCCGCAAGATACTCGTCGTCGAACCCCTGTATCAGAAGCGACCGTCGATGTATTTGTTTTCTAGCTTGATAAAACGACAAAAAAAGAGAAGAGAGAAGACGTGTGGAGGATCCCGGATCCAAATAAAGGCGCACCGTCGATTCACACGATGGCACCCAAGAGTACAGATCTGAATTATGAACCGATTTCTCAACAGCGGCCGTGGTGACACCTTCCACGAGAACAGCGAGCCGCGACCCGAGACTGGAATCGACTCCTAGCTGTCCTACATGCAAATATATTCTGTGATGATAACAGCCGACATATATTAATGGTTCAAGGCTGGAAGATAAAGGACGGAACGTTCGTGGCAATCTAAATCTTCTCTTTTCCTCTTCCCTCCAAACGACGGAAAGAAAATACTAATGCACTCCAGATATGCTTTCAGGTTGATGTCAGTGAAGCGCAATCGGCGAAAATGCAATCTGAATCCGCGCCGATGATAATTTAACAATTTCGTCCATCCCGTCCAACATCCAGTGCTCTCTCTGAATATGATGAAAACTAAACCGCATTCTTCCACCGCTCATGCTGCGATCCCGAACGTCGCTCGTTTGGATAACTATTTGACAGCCGACTTCAATCGAACAAAGACAAGTTCTCGATTCCGCGGCTCTGTCACTTGAGTTGACGAGTCCGTTGCCGAAAAATTGATTTTGTCAGATGACCTGCGCGAAAACGGATGAAACTTTGACAACGATATCCAAGATCGAACGCCGTTCGCTGCTCAATGCCATGGGAATTCCAGAGATTCAAATCGGACGAAATAGGCGAACTCCGCCGAATCGGCGGAAACACGGAGTGCAGAACCTGCTCGCTTAGCTGAGCGGAGTTCGAAAATATCGGAACCGACTTCAGGGCGAGTGTCTCGAGGACTGAAGCTCGTCGTCGGTCATGTCGGTTGATACACTCAGATCGAACGTCCTGCCGAACAACGACCGATCGCTCGAGAAACATCTGCTCAAGTCACATGGAACACACTATGATTCGGAGCCAAAACAACAGAAAGCATCAAGCTCGGATTGAGCTGCCTCATCGAGTGGTATGACAACGATGGATGAACAGACGGGCGGGCGAGGCAAGATCGTATCATCGTTACCCGAACTGACCATTATTGACAGAAAAGAAGAGCCAGATGTCCCTGGCCGCATTCTTCTTTTATTATTGAGGACCTCTGACGGAAAACAGCGCGCGAATCGATACGAACGAATTGTCTTACGTCTCAAAAGGAACTCGACGTCGTGTCTTCCCTCCTGCCGCATTTCGCGACTCAACTGCTCATCTGGCTTCACTCACTCAGAAAACCAAAACTGCAATTATTGCAATCTGCTGCTGCTGCTGCACAAAGAAAATGACAATGACCAGGTCTTCGTCCAGTGGGGTGTCATTCAGTTCTCCTCGTTTTCTCCTCTCTGTGTGTGTGTGAGCACAAGCCTGAAACAATACGATGCAAGCTCAAGATCGAAACAAATCGCATCTTTTTCAGGATGATCGTCCAGGTATTTGGAAGTTCGCCGCCTGTTCGGAAGAAGAATGTCGCGGCTGTCGCCTCGCGACAGGAATTTTCGGAACGACTGCGCGGCGGAACACCAGGAGGTCTCTTCACTGAAATGGAATTTTCGTCTTCGTTATTTTGGAAGTGCATGTAAATCGAGCAATCATGGAGTTAAGCCTTTCCATCAAAATGAGACAATCGGGAACTAGGTCGACTAGTATAACCAATTAGTCTGTAGTGATGTTGTTGTGGTTAGTTTCTCGCTATCGATGCGTTTTTTGTTGTTGTTGTTGACGACGATATACTTGAAGAGGATAATGATATTGCTTCTTATCAGTTATGGTTTCGAGAGTCGGTTAGGAAGAGAGAAGCCCTAAACATGCTCCGCTCTAGCAGAGGCGGTGGATTTTCATTAAGAATCCTTCATTTCTGTCGAGAATTCCGAGAAGCGTAAATCGAAGACGCCGAAGTTTCTGCCCCGACTCTGTCTTTTTCAATCAATTTGCGTGCAGCTTTGGCTTACCATGTATATATTCTATCTATACATCTATCTAGCTATCTCTCGGCAATATCCACGTTCGGTCTTTCTGGGCGACATCATTATTCCGCTGTGATTTAATCCCTTTGAACGAAAATGCACACGAGACCCTTTTTCATCGCTCTACAGCTTCTAGACCGCGATCTCTCCTCCAATCACAGCGGTCATCGCATCGGAGATCTCGGGCTTTTCGCCTGATTTGGATTTAGAGTGGAGATTCGTGGTTGCAGGTTTGCCCGGATGAGTTCTGGACTTTTTTCTAGCGGATTTCTGGAAAGCGGTGCGAGGAACCAAGGGCGGCGGCGGCGGCGGCTGCTGCAACACCAACAAAAAGATGAAGAATCAAACGGAAAAACGAGCGTGTCATCACCTATTTTTTCCCTCCTTCCTATCTCTCCATCGATCCTTCGTCTACCCTTCTTCTGGTGTCAATTAGTAAGTTGCCAACAGGCGGCGACGATCGGTTGCGGCGAAGTCTCGCTTCGAAGTCTCAATTCAACTGACTGGACTGTCGAGCCTTCACATTCTTTCGCCATTGATTGTCCACTAGTCGTCGTCGTCGTCGTCGTCCTCGTCGACGACGGCAACAACGACATCCATGACGGAGGAGAGGTGGCGTGAATCCTTTTCCAGAACCGCCGTCGCCTGTGTGTGTGTGCTACACAGTGGCGGTGGATACCAATTTGAATGTCGCTCGTTCTCCATCTCTTTTTCTTTTGCTTTCCCCAAGCTCGCTGGTCGCCGCTGCCGTTGCTCGGAACAACTGGCACCCGTCTGTCATGGATTGAGACATGCAGAGACACCACTGGGCCACGGCCACACATTCCACCTTCCGAGATATTCTTTCAAACCTCTTTTCCGAAACATTTCGCCAGCTTTCTGTTCATCCACACACGGCTCGGTCCGTCCGTCCGTCCATCGATCAATCAATGAGTCCATCGTCCACATATTCGTCTCGAGTGTGCGGATCGACGAACGGACGGATGGACGGACGGCCAGGCAGGCGGCAGGCAGGCAGGGATGCAGCCGCAAGCCAAGCTGCTAGTCAGGAATTCCGTCTACTTTCCTCTCGGCTTCGTCTGAAATGCACACCGAACATGACAGACAGCAAACCAGTTGGAATCTTTCAGCGACCGGCGTCGGCAGCGGCAGCGTTTCCGAAACTAAATCATTCAACATTCTGCTTGGAATCAAACTACTAGTGAGCTCGAATCAAACTGACGTCGTCGACGTTGGCGTCATCGGTAATACCTAATTTTCATATTGAAAACGGACTCCTTTGATGACTTAAGACGTCAACGTCTACAAATTACATATTCAACTGCGCTGTCCGAACAAGCGGTTCATCTTTTCTTCTTCTTCGGGAACGGAACTGTTCGTCAACCGATGAAACCTTAGTTAAACACGATATGCGCCCCCGCTCGAGTGAAGATTTAGACTTCGGATTGAGACGCCGAGATACGAGTCAGGCGTTGATTTCCTGTGGTTCTTTCAGCAATAATGGAGTTCTCGAATCTCATGTTAGATCGTTACCGGCACAGCCGCACGGCATCTACGTCCGTAGATCTTGAAGTATCCGCTCGATGGGAGTCTGTCTTTCATTGCTCGCCCCTTGGTTGTCCCCTCTGGTTAGTGTGTGTTTAACTGCTTGCCCGGCACTGTGTGTCTGCGTTGGATAAAACTCTTGGTAATGCGTGACCTGCAGCAATACGAGTAGTTGACCACATCGGGGCTCAGTTAAGACATCGACTATGTTAGCTTACCATCATTTGCTGCTTTATTGAGATCTCTATTCTCTTCTTTCGCTCCTTGTTCCCTCCCCTAATCGAGCTATCCTGAGTGCTTGAAGTCGTTATAATCAAAGTTTTCTTTCTGCACTTCCAGACCTTTCATTTGTGTCCCGAAAATGATCGGTTGACAATCGACGACATCATGTTCTTGGGTCAAATTTTGATAACGAGCGTAGCGAGTTCTCCCGACGAGGTCGCCCTTGTTAGTTCTGGAATGAACTTACACAAAATTGTTTCCAGACGATAAAGTCTGAGGCGACGACGTGGACGGCCACCGTGATGACTCGTCCAACAACGGCTATTGAGAGCGTGTATGCAGGGCATCGGATACGAAAGCCGGTTCATCAGATTAATTCTGTCGATTGTTGGCTTTTGGGGTGATGGTTATAATTTAGCCCGATAAATTACCATGAATATCGGAAATTGAAAGGAACGGTACACAGAGCCTGTCGACATTTGGCTGTCATCCTTCTCCGTAAATTCCGACATCAATCAATCCGCTCATTAACATACAGCGCTAATTAACAAGCGAAACATAGCTCACAAATCTTTCCGGGGCTTCAGCTCGGGCGCCACGCTGGTTGTTTCCACTCGAGTCGTTCGCCGGTTAGAAGAAAAGGAAAAAACCGGAGAGGTCTGTTCTAAAAGCAGTTCGCTATTTTTACCTGTATCCTCACGTACACTCCTTCCGACCGGGGAACGGTTTCGAGACATTCTCGTTCACTAATTCGTTCATGTCGTCTCAATCAGCCGGATCCGCTTTTGATCGAACCCGCGCATTGTTTCTTTTCTTCGATTGAAGCGCGCCTCGTCCAGGCGGAAAATGTTTGAAAACAGTCTTCCAACAGAGATCAAGCCACGATAGAATCCGGGAACCTTGTTGCCTTTGAACGAGAGAGTTGAACTATTTGTTTAGTTGGGTCCAAGGGTCAGAAAGATACAACCAAAGAAGAATCGTTGTGATCAGCGGAACGATTTTCTGCCGTCGGAGTCGCTGCCAACCGTAATAACTCGATGGCTCCTGAATGAACTTGCTCGGCTCCATGAAATATGAGAACATTAGACGCCTCGGCATAGCCCTCCACTTTTTTCTCTGAATGCATTTCTCCGCTCACCGTATAAATAAACAGATAAAGATGTAGACACTTTATAATGTGCGCGGTCGCTGTTGTTTTTCATATTCACGGCCAAAGCGCCAGTTTGCTTTGGAGTCGGCGCGGCAGCTTTGAAACATCGGAGAGAGACATCGAAATTTATCGGGGAACGATCTCGGAACATTCTTCATCTGTAACCACGATTCATGGAAAGGATCAGCATACGGCTCGTCTGCGCGACCGTCGACGAGGTTCCCACAACCGATTCCCAGGAAAGAATTCCATTTTCTCGTCTGGAAAGTACGGCCTACGGAACTCGTTTGTCAAATCGAAAATCGTCACTGAAGCGACCAAACGAACGGACGAATGTACGGGCCCAGCGACAGACACATGAGACACGACAGCAAGTAAAGCTTGAAACGAAGTCGTTGATTTTTTTTTCTCTCACCAGTTGTGCATACTTTTGACGGATTGCCGTGACTCGGAAGATTTCAGCGTTTCGAATTGACGCCGCCGCCGCCGCCGCTAATTCGAACGCATTGCTCGTCGACGGTGAGAAGTGATGTGAAAAATTGATTCTGATTCCTTCGTCGTTCCCTTCATCGATCGTTCTCTCCCGCAGGAATCCGCGACGAGGGCGGAGCTGTGAAGTTTCCTCTTTTCGTATGGGCGCACTGTCCGGCACTGGGCAAGGTGTCCGTCAATGTGACGTCATCGGAGGGACAAAGACGTTCAACTCATCGCATAGTCAGAAAATGGGAAAGCAGAAACCGCTTTGGGCATTTTTCTCAGCGAGCCCCGGACTCTGAAGCAGAGACAGTTCGGGGTCAGGCCCTCTCATAACGGTCCAGTCTGACTCTAGTTCGCTTCAAGCCGCAAGTCGACAGAAAGAGTGAGTCTCGTAAAGCGCTCATAACGTTTAATGATCAAACTTTAATGAGCGAATTTGTAATTATGAAAGAAAGACATTTCAACGAGAGGAAACTCACTTCTGCTTCATTATCCGATAAGATCGACTCGCTTAGGACTCGACAGGTAAGATCCTGAAATGAAAGATGAGCTTGTAATGACGAGCCGAAATTACACGAATGATGGGATGAAGCATCTATTAACACCCGACTGGGCAAATTACCAACCGGCCGACCACAGTGACAGAAACTTGCAGTCTTCACTCCTCGGTGGGGTTTCAGATTGAACTCTTCCTGTTGATACAATTCTCTAACAAACTGGATAATCAATTCGAGAATCCGGGTGACCTTCCGATTTCTGATAACAAATGGCTCGAAGTCTTTCATGAGCAGCCGTTAAGAGTTTTCATCAGATGAGTTACCCAAGGGGAACTTGAAGCTTCCATCTGGTAATACCGAGGTAGATCTTCTCAAAGAATGTCAGTTGTCGAGAGTTCAGCTTCGAGTTTCCTCTGCTGTCGGAACAGAAAACAGAATCTCCTAGGCGTGACTCAAAGTATCCAGATACAAAGGTTTGGTGAATAGATAGCGGCATTTCTGAATCCACGGATATTTACTCATGAACTCAGTTGGGGCAGACTAAGTTGGGGGCATTGAATCGAGCTGAGCAGATCATTCTGACGGAACGTATCTTCTTGTGCAGAGTGAGGCCACTCATGACCTCAGCCAGCTATGATTCCTTGCTTTATTGAGATTACTGTTTGTCGCTCTCTATTCGCCTCTCTTTTCTACCCTAATCGAATTTTATGTTTTCTCGCTCAAACTTTCTTACTTGATTCCCGTTACAAGTTCATGGCTAAAGTTAGTTGCAGTTCCTCTTGTTTGACTCATAGAATTCTGATCCCATTCACTCAAGATTATGTTCCCGTTTTCTTGAGCCTTCGTTGGCGGAAATTTTCGTAATGAATGCAGTGCCTCCACGAGATCGCTCATGTTTGTTCTGAAACAAATATTTCTCTGAACATCCGAGAACGGAAGAACTTGCGAACCTTGGACGGAGCGACAAGTCGGCTTCCGACAGCAATGGCATCGAACACAATCTTTCATGCGTCCGAATCCCAAAAACTTGACCCGGTAAACTCTACTGACTTCTCTCGGCCGGCGCGCGAAGAATTCCCATCTCCATAATTTTATTCTGACCTAAGGCCGGCTCGTCGTCTCGGTGGTATTTCGACATGTTCCTGTAAGCGAGGTTCACGTCCACGTTCTCGGGCGTGGATCGACAGACGTGCATTTGATTCGCGGTTCCCGTTTGCGCCAGAACTCGCTCGAGGCTTGAAATTCTTCGAATGACTCCGCGCTGTCAAGTTCAATGCTACGATCCAAGTGAGTAGAGCTTCGAATAACTCTTTTCAAACACCTGATTGTTCGAGGCAACAAAGTTGGCTTGAACGTCAACGATTTCGGATCCGATGGGATGCATTTTCCCGAGTTCTGAGCTGTCGCGTGTTGCAGGGTGATTCTGATCCAGGCCCCAACCGTAAGTGAAGTGAACACTATGCCTCCCAGAACAACAAGAGCTTCGAAATCGTCAGATGTTGCCGTAAATGCAACGGAGAGGAGGAGCAAGAAACCCGTCTCTACGACGGAAGTAAGTTCGGCGTCCTCGGAGGAAAAGAGGAAGAAGAAAAGGAAGGAAACCTTCGGAACCTACATCTTCAAACTTTTGAAAGATGTCTCGTCGAACACCGGTATTTCAATGAAGGCAATGGCAATCATGAACTCCTTCGTGCATGACATCTTCGACAGACTCGCGATAGAATCTGCCCGATTGGCCACAATGAACAAGAAATCCACGATTTCCGCCAGAGAGATACGGACTTCGGTCAAACTCATCCTAACGGGCCAGCTGGCATCTCACGCCGAATCCGAAGGTATGAGAGCCCTAACGAAATTCAACTCGTGAATCAGACGTCGCCATCTCTTGGATCCTCCCAAGAGCTCTTAAAAAACGTTTTCCAAGATGCTTCCTGAACGTTGTAATCAAATTCGTGGACATTAAAGACACTTTCTGGAATCCGCTCCTTGCCATCCTTACCGTAGATGACCAGATATTTCTTAACAGTATCGAATATCTTCCCGAACTTCGTGACTTTTCTCAATCTCATCATCTGGATATTGTCGAGAGATATCGAATCTCGCGCATTCTGCTAGGTATGTATCAAGCCGGTCCACTGTTCCTATCTTCCCGGTGACAGCATTGATGCTGAACTTTTTCTCCAAGTCACTTATTCTGAATTCTGTCGGCTTCTTGTCCTCGGATTCTCCTTTCTTGTCCAGATTTCAAGATTCAAATATTGTCCGGCTTAGACATTCCGCGGCATTCGATATCGCCGGTCGGTTGAAAATGCCTCCGTCGTGATCCTCTCTGGTAATCGATGGGTGCTAGACAGTTGACAGCGTCCGTGAGCACTCTCATATACCCCGGAGAGGTTCCCGTTCTGCCTTTTCTGGTTTCTTTTTCCACCACTCTGATCACATCTTTCGTGGCTATTTTGATGATCAATGAAAATGGATTCATAGAATGATTCAATAAGCACGATCGATTCCCTTTGAAAAGGATTCGGAGGTTATGACTAGAGCCTGGAAGTTCAGGCATCATTCATTAATCACTTGAGCTTGGAAGTGTAGGCATTATTCATTGATCACTCTCCAGCAATCCATGGATAGATTAATCGGAGGCCGATCATTCCATGATATTCGCATGGGCTGGAAAAATCAGGCACTATTTCACCGAATATCCATCAATTCATATTGATTGATGGAGGTTCAAAAATGATTAATGCCTAAACTTCCAAGCTCTATTAATCACTCCCCATCAACTCATGGAATAGTTGATCGGAGGTCGACCACATCGATGATTTCCGCCCAATCACGGCCTGGGCTGGAACAATCAAGCATCAACTCATGAGGGAAAAAATGATTAATGCCTGAACTTCCAGGCTCTAGTTATGAGAATTGGTTTCTGTAGGGTGTTCGGGTTTTCCTTGGCGGAATCCAGCTATGGGAGTCCGAACACCCGGGCTACGAATTCCAACTACGCCGTTAAGCTCTTCCCCCGCTATTCCTCCACTCGAAAGAACATCGCTTCCAGTGAGGCACGGCTTTCTTGAAACCGGAAGGACAGTGCTCTTTCAGCTCAAGAAATGTTTGATTCAGAGTGATTGGTCATTCTCCGCAAGATCGCTCTGACCGGATGTGGTCATAGCCCCTCCTTCCATTCCCTCCCGCAGAATATAACTCAGGAATCTCTTCCTCTCGAGCAGGTGCAAAATTCAAATTTTCGAATCGGAATTGAGGACAACACGTAGGATGGCGGACAACTGAACTCAAACTCAACGGGATATGGTCCACGCAAGATTGAATTTCTTCATGTTCGCAACGAAGCGAGATCAGGAAATTGAATGATTCGGGTGATTCAACCGACGTGATAGCCGAGTGATCTAAGCGGTCTGCGCGTCACGTTCAGATTCGCCTGTGGCTGTGGACGTGGATGTGGATGTGGTACCACACCACACCACATCACATGCCTTGTCGACTCATGGTACCACGCTCTCGAGCGGCAGGTCGTTGGTTCGAATCTCTTCTGGTATCAGAAGGCCGACATCTTCAGCGATGGTTTCCACTCTGTAAGGCGAATATCTGGTACCAGAAGACGAAGTTCTGATACCAGGCCCCCAGGCTATGTGCTGCAGAGGTCGAGTCACGGGGGTATTCTGGTACCAGATAGCTCCCGGTACCAGAATACCCCTCTTTCAGAGGCCGCGAAGAGTTGATGATCGTCGCCCACGGATTCCAGCAGTCGGCAAACGACGCGACGCAGCAATCCGACTTCTGACTGACCGTCGGTTCAGACCAGTGTTTTTCAACCTCCCTAGATTCGTCTCAGCATGGAGCTCAATCTAGCGCAGCGCCTCTCTTTCCATGGACATCGGTTTTTTAGCTTGAGTGTAACCACAATAGGGCTCTGCTGTTTTACGCTGCCGCCCTTTGGCACCCGGAGTGCCGTTTCCGAGGTGGATGCAGCCTTGCTTCTACCGAATTTCCAAGAAGGAAAGGAACTTATCCTCATCGGAATATTGTGAATCATATAAACTCTGTTTTCAGGGCCTTCATGCACAACGATCGGGGATGCTATCTTCGGATATTGCCCCGGGGAAAACACGGACAAATCCGTGAACGGACTAGAACCCGGACCGAAACAAAACTGTGTGAGAGTTACCGCTTTAGTTTTCTTTTGACTCGCGGACGTCAAACGAAAACGCTTGTCACAAACAACCATGAACGAGCTTGAGAGAGCGGATTCCGATGAGGTAAATACTTGGAAATAGTGTGATCGAGATCTTCAAAATTTTCTGAGTGTTCCATGGCGATGCATTTTTCGCCTTAGGTCTCTGACTCATGAGACGCAACTTTTGGGGGAGGATATTCAGGGACTGCTGACATCTTTGAGCGAAGTTCA
>JAJSRV010000031.1:395761-451117 GCA_021527715.1 Neoseiulus cucumeris | reverse complement strand
AGCACTTGGCACTATGTAACACCGAAACTCTGCGTGTCGTTATTCTCCTCTAGTTGACTAGCCTTCAAGCCCCTCGTAGGATCCTCGAATTTCAACAGTTTTTTGTGACTAGTTCCTCAAAACATCACGAAAGCGACGGTCTCGAGTCATTTGAGAAAGTCGGAACATTGATTGAAATTCGCAATCACTTCCCAAGACCGCGTCTCCGGAACAAACGATGTGTTCTTATCAAATGTGGGCCTCGCGCTCCTTCAGAGCCGATTTTCCCAGGAGGAGCCGCTACCCGCCAACACTCGTTTTCCTTCTTTTTCTACTCCTGAGCTCCGGTATCGTTGTTTCTTGAAATGGAATCGGGAATCGTTCACGAGGAAAGGTCGCTGATGTGAAAACTCGGATTTCACCGAAACTTCGCTAACTCAACATCTATGATTGAAATAGAGCGACCCTGTCGGAAATTTTCACGGAAATGTGCGGATCAGGAGATATGATTGTTTAAAAACTACGGAATTCGTGATCTCAGCTCAAGACGGCGGGTGAGAATCCCCTCCGCTCTATGAGAAAAAACCGATTTTTCAAATGTTCATGTCCCCGTCTAATCGATGGAGCTTGGAAATGCAGTCATTATTCAATAACAAACTCCAGTGAATCCGCAAAGTTTTTCTTGGAGGCCGACCACATCGATGTTCGTCTCCCTTCCATGACTTGGGCTGGAAAAATCAGGAATAATTCATCCATCTGACCATTCATTCATCACTCGACATTGAGGATCGCACATGATTGATGCTCGAACATCCAAACTCCTTTAATCATTTAGGACAATTAGCCGGTCTTAGAGTGAAAAGTGCAAACAGATAGCGAGCATTGTTGTGATCAGTGCGACAATCTCTCATGCAAAGGAAATGAAATAAAGCTCATAAACATGCAATATGTTTATGCAGTCTGTTTCGGGAGCACTGTTTCACGCAAACAACCAGTAAATTGTTTCGTCGCAGCGTGTCTTCCAGTGAGTGAGAACACCTGTGATTTCAGTCGGCCATAATTTCTTGCTTTATTGAGATCTCTGTTTGTCGCTTTCTGTTCTCCTCTCTCTTCTACCCTAATCGAAGTATTATGTATATAATGAAAGTCTTCTCGTTCAAACTTTCGTCCTTGATTCCAGAGTTCGCCTTGTTTCTGACTCGTAAAGGTCTGATCTCATTCACCCGTCTCGGTTCGACAGAATTAGAATCGAGGAATTGAGAATGAAATGAATTCACTTCGGTCTGGCTCATTATTAGGCATCGCAGATACGAAACGTCCTCATTGGTCTCGGATACCGTTTGGCATGCTTACCAATTATTGTTCGAAATCGAAATTCAGTTTTGAGACATCTGAACGATGGGTTGAGAACTCTACATCGCACCATCTTGAAGATAATCTACGAGAGTTCTCTGATAGAATCTAGGCTAGGGTTACAATGAACACGATGAGCAATCATTCGCGCAAGGAATAGCGCGAGAATTCTCTTGCAGAAGACATTAAAAGTAGCATATTCGCCAATCTTGAGGCGGAATCGTAGAAATGAATGGCACATCGAGATATCACTTGAATATGTACGCATTTCAATAGACTTCCAGTCAGAAGGGTCGGAGAAAGTCTTAGGAGACCGTTCGAAATCGCCAAAAACCCAACCGATCTCGATTTTCTCCAAAAGTTCACTGAATGCAAGCTCAGAGGAAGACGGAATCTATGGGTCCTGTTGAGCTTGAATGTACGATTTACGTTAATAAAAAATTCACATCCGTTCATGAACGTTCCCATTCGTTCTTCTTCTCCTTCTCTGCTTGAGCAAGCTTTGTCAATACAGATGTCTCACTAGGTTTTCAAGACTTATTAGAGTGTCGATTCGTTGCAGTGATCCAGTGAGTTTCCGTTGTGGTGCATCTTGAGAACCGGTTCGCCGCTCTTGAGCCTTTGATGGCGGAAATTTTCGTAATGAATGCAGTGCGTTTTCTCCACGAGGTCGCCCATGTTTGTTCTGAAACAAATATTTCTCTGAATATCTGAGAACGAAAGTACTCGCCAACCCTTGACGCAGCGTCAAGTCGGCTGAAGATGTAAACCGCGCTGACCATCTCCTCAAATTCATTTCAATCGACGGCGGGCTCGTCGTGTCGGTGGAATTTCGATCTCGGACGTGGATCGACAGACGGTGAGAACTCGGTATCACAAATCCTGAGAATCACATCCTGGATGCCGAACCTTCTTCGAACAAGCCTTGAGGTTCCCATTTGACTCGAGTTTTGGGTTCATTTTACTTACTTGATCAGCAAGTCCCTGAGTTGAGTGAATTCGCAGTGAGCCTTGTTCTCACACTCGACGACTCCCCATCGAGTAGCTCTGCCAAAAAGCATTTTGCCGGCAACCTCATGCTGACTCGTCGAGCCAACAACACAGAACGGTACGATGTCCTTGCAACTGACGCCGCCTTCCTCCTCGTCTCCGACGTAAACCTTCATGAAGGAAAACACAGGGACTTCAGGAAGAGCTCAAGATATCTCCACCTCGCGATGATCGAATCGAAAGTCTTCATGCCGAACTCACCTGAATCTGGTTGCGGAGGAGATCTTCGCAAATGTTGTGTTTGAAGAGGGCACGCTCTTCAACTGTGAGCGTGTCGCTTTTTGCGATCACGGGAATCACGTTGGCAACTCTGGTGAGACGTCGGAGGCACTCCACGTCGAGATTCGACAGCCGATGCCCCGTTGGCTGAAAAACCCGAACGAGACCATTGTTTCTGATTGAATTGAATTCGAGGCAGTCCAACTATCTATGTGACTTGACAATGTTCCGATGGATGACTTACCTCGATGAAATAGATTATGACGTGGATCCGTGAATCCGGGAGGAATCTTTTGCGGACGACAGCGCGTTCTTCGATCAAGTACCTCTCATATTGTTCGGAAATGTGCTGCATGATCGGCACCTGCAACAGAATGATCCGTTTATGAAGAAGAATATCAACAACGAATGACATGTTCAGCTTTTTTTGTAGCACCGGGGAAAACTTACCCAACAGTTTTGGTTATTGAGTTGATCACCGTAACCTGGAGTATCGGTGACTGTGAGTCGAACTTTGACGTTCTGCTCTTCGAGAACGTGAGTCACCGCATGGATCTCTGTGGTTTTTGGCAGAACGTCAGATTCCTGTGACTTCTGGGAGGAACGTCTGGAAACCTGCAACGAAAAGCAAGAAATTCTCGTTGTTGCCTCCAAAACTCGATTCTATGCGTAGCCAGATCCACGGGGAGCAAACAGTTTCAGTTTGAGGAGAAGATTGAAGGAGAAAAGAAAAGAGATGGCCCACACAGGGATCGAACCTATGACCTTCGCGTTATTAGCACGACGCTCTAACCGACTGAGCTAGTGGGCCGTGCAAGCAGCCGGTGTACTGATAAAAATAGCTCGCTTGTCTCGATTATTCGCCTCTTTTTCAGCGCGGGTTACACTACACGACACGGCTGCCGACCTATGAGCACAAACACTCCTGTCAACTAGGCTGACGACAACCCCTTTCGCGTCGGAACTGATTTTCAGATTCTGTTGGATCCTCGAAAACTATCGGGTTTCTGGGTCTCCATCAGATCACCAAAATTAGACTCGAAAAAAGTTTGCCGCCTTGCCCCGGGTGAGGATCGAACTCACGACCTTCAGATTATGAGACTGACGCGCTACCTACTGCGCTACCGAGGCGGTCTGCCACCAGGCGTAGCGGTGGCGAACGGATTCGCCGGATGGAACTTCTGAGGACATCAGCTGTGCAAATAATTGATGCACACAACTAACCTTAGCTTTGAAAAGTGTGTCTACAAGGGTGCTCTTCCCGAGTCCACTTCGACCGACAAGCATGACGTTGAGATCGAATCCTCGTTTCAGTAGTTTGGTCGTTATTTGATCGGGCAGGTTCGAAAGCCCGATCAGACCTGAGATCGGGGTCTTCATACCTCCCCAGTTGGTTGTGTCGTTGGTGAGCGATTCCGTCATGACTGTTGTGAAATCTTCGAGACAAAGTAATCCTGGAAAGTTCCGTGATTATGTTCTGTTCTCCAGGTCTTAAGATAAGGATCAAGATGATGGGACAAATCAACGATCGCGAATAATGATTTGGAACGCGGGCGATCAACAATGAGTAACCGAACACTCATTTTGCAACTGATTTTCTCACCCCACCAGCCAAACGAATGAGACTCAAAGAAGGTACCTAACTCACCTTCGTTACAGGTGGCGACCAACTGCAACCGGGCGCTCAGCAGTTCCTTGAAGTACGAAACGGAGAAAATTGATGGAAATCGTCGTTCCAATGAAGCGACCAGGTTTTCGAACGAACAAAGCTTGAATTGATTTGGCGATGATTCTTGAAACACACGTTCCAATCCTGGAAGCAGAAGAGGAAATTATGAACAAATAACTAAAATGCCATTCGAAATTCTCGTCTCGATGAGGAAAGACTCAGCGGAGCAAGTTTCAGATTACAGTGATTCACACTTTCTGTCTGACGATTGTCCCGTCCAATGGCAAACCGCTGCGCTTGAATTCCTATCAGCATACACACACATCGACTGACTCAGCTCGACATATGAGCTTCGGACTATCGAGTCTGCCGTGGTACGAAAAAAAAACAAGGAAAAAATTGCAAACATTGAGAGGCCGGTCTTAAACGATGGAGCGGAGAAATCGCAAAAAGAGTGTCCGGATTATTTTACGTGTGAATATCAGGTTTCCTCTCAAATTCGTCGAAACGATGTCGGAATAACATCATTGAGAGCGATATTGGAATCATTCAGCGTGTGGACCGGCTCCAACAAAGTAACAAGAAATAATTCCGCGCCGAAACTGGTTTGGGTGTGGAAAAGCAGTCGGCGTTTCGTTCATTGTCGACGCGATTCCTCGGAGCAACAATCGCGTTCGCGTCAGAAAAATCAGAAACTCAGTCACAATCTACTTCGGAGTACCGAAAATGATTTCGAGGAGTGGTCAGCTACCCGTGCTTGGGAAGGAGTATTCAGGAGTTCATTGCCCTCAGGAGAACGAGCACTCCGTTGTCATGGAAACAGGCCCGAGTCGAGAATCTCTGCGAGATGAGAAAGTTTTCGAAGTACGTTGTCACCTAGCACACAGTTTTCTCAAATGACTATCAGCGTCACTTCCCGACGAGGTATTGGAGACCACTTGATGACATTTGCACTGGCGAGGGCACAACACATTTCAGAGGCGCAAGATTTTCTTAGAGTTCGCACCTTGAGTGTCAGAAGCTCTGTGACAACCCCAGAATCGTACCGGCTCTCGAGCGTTTGACTTTCCTTACTAAAGAACAGCAGTTCCGTGCGTATTCTCCGCGGCGCCTCCGGTGACTCAGCTCTGAGTCGAGCCTAGGAAAACACAAAAAGTTGCCGCCGCCGTCGCCACAGCCACTGAATGAAGAGGCTCCCTTCCTCCCTCCGACCACCACCACTGCCGCCGCCGCGAAAATAACATGGTCCGAGAAAGCAAGCTACCAATCAATTGATCGCATATAGACTCAGAAACTGATATTCAAAGTGTTTCTCGACAACTCGAGGAACATAGCTCCCGTATGGCGTCATCAGAAGCGTCGGAATCAGAGCGCCGGAGAAAAAACACCCGAACGCGCGAAATTCCGTGAGTTCCGCGAAACGTTCCGGACGATGCTCTACTGACGATCCGATCGCGGCAACTCGAAATCGTTCGAACGGTACGCTTCCTGTCCGGGATTTTGGTTGCAGATCCAACGGAGTTTTCTCACCTTGCTCCGAGCACTAAGAAACGCTTTGGGAATCCAAATCGCCGCGGAATCCGAACGCTCTCCAACCACCGGTTAAGAGGGCCTTCTTTTCACAAACTCTCTTTCTCTCGGAGCCTCTGTCGGTACTGTTATGGCGGATCCTAACAGTCAGGCTATTGCCATGGAAAGCGCCAATCGATCCAGAGAGACACGCGGAACAGATGTTTTCTGTCGCTAAGGAGAGTGTGTATTCTTTACGGAGAGCTCGCTCATGGAAAACATCATCAGTCAATCACCGAGTCCGAGCGAGTCGTTTCGAGTTTCTCTTGGCAGGCGAACAATCCGAGTCTCTCATTCCAAGTTTTTGAACAGACAGTTTTGTGCAGGATTTTTTCCAGAGAGAGAAAGACCTCAACGTAGCGGAAGCAGATTCTGTCATTGAAAATGTTTCGGTCTCTTTTGCCGACCCGCTATGTCTCGAGCGATCGTGCTGTCAGCTTGGAAAGTGGTTCACAGACCCGTGGTAGCTCGAGAAACGTTCTATTTCGGAAAGGTTTTAGAGTGTCGGATCTCGGAGCATTTTTCCCCGTTCCCTGATGTCTTGTCCAGAACTCGCAGCTTTCTCTGCATGGAACTTCGCGAGCTCCGGAGTTCTCAAGTTCGGAGGTCGGGCTTTTGTGACGAAATGTTCCATCGATGAGTGAATGGAGCCGCCGCCGATGATTTTTCCAACTCACCTTCCTTAATTCTGTCCGGCAACTGAGGCCGGATCGTTGTCCGAATTGTGACCAGTCGTACACTCAGAGGATAAGGCATTCTGATGAAGGCAGTGCGAGATGTCTCCTCTCAAAAACTCGTGAACAAAAACCCCGCGATTCGCGTCGTTTTCGGCGATGAAAACTTTTCGGGCGTGCGTTCTCGCGCGATGTACGTGGGCGCACTTTCCTTCTTGACGAAGTGTCACAATCGTCTACGTCTCGTCATCTCGGCCGCCGTCAGTTGGCAAGACAACGCAACACCGTACGAAGCGTACGTCGCGCGAATTTCTCATTCAATCAATCGGTCAGTCGGTCGGTCGATCGTGTTGTTGCACGCACACTGAACCGAATGCACGCCGAGAGGGCCGCTCGACGCGGCGCTAAGTGGACACCAGTAAAAAGCGCAGAGTGTAAAATATCAGCTCGTTGCAATCGCTCGCAATAGTTTGCTGCTGTTGTATCTGGCGTGGTGTGAGTTAGTGCAGTCATCGAGAGAGTGAAACAGCGCGCTAGTCTCGCCCTTAAATGAGTTTCCGGGCGGTACAACTGCTTCTGGGTCAAGGCACGCCTCTATAGATCAGAGGATGCGACTCTTCCAATCGACTTCTTCATCAGAGTCTCTGTCACCGGATCGCTGTCGTCAACTTTCCGGACTCGAGTCCGCGTGACGCAAAGAGCTCGAATCTGTTGCGAAGCCGAACAGCCGCCTCACGGAAACTCAGAAAGAATTTAGATGAGTCATCGGTTCCATTTATGATGAGTGGAATCGAGAACGGCGTTCGCGCGAAGTTCCGGAGGAAGGCCACGATTCCCCCATTTGGAGAGTTATTGATCGACGAGAACTCCGTGCTCAGAAATCGTAAATAAGAACGATGGGGGATCGGACGGTGGAGTTGAAAAGCAGCTTTTCGGGTAAATGAGAGGATTTGAAGAGAGATACCGACTTACCGCTGTCAAAGGAACGGTCTCTTCGATCAGATATCTGCGGATACCGAGCACATCTATTGAAAACGCGAGAGAAATTCTCTTACCCAAACATTCGAGTTCATTTCGCGAGGATGAATCCGGGAGCTATGTAGCCCATGCAAACACGAACTCAGTGGCACAGACAGCCCATGTCAAATAAACAAGCGGAGATTGGTGTCCAAACAATCCGTTCAGCTCAGGAATGCTGACGCTGCTCACAGCTGCCCGAGGCAAGCTGGAGTAGTTCTCGGATAAACGAACGCATCGAGCGATAACCGCCTGTTTTTGAAGTTGGACGTGATGACTGTTGTTCGCACTCATCGGACCAAGAGTTTCTGTCTGATTCGTCATGATTGCTCTATCAACTCAATCGGAATTCGAACACAATTCGTAACAGATGAAAGAGACGATTGTCCAACCAGTAGATCGAGTCGAGATCGAAATAACGAGGAACTTCTTTTCATCAGTAACGTATAATATTAGCGTTTATTTACAACCGTAATTCCCTAGTTTTTTTTTTATACATAACTATCGCGATTGAGCGTTTGTAAAGTGACAGTGCCTCGTTTTGTACATCAAGGCTCAGGATGCGCCGCGAGCACGCAGTGAAGCCTTCGATTCCTTCAAATTCTTCGGAATTGTGCCTCAAAGGACGAATGGAATCTCTCTGAAAGTTGCTCACTACTCCCTCAACGACTTCCAACGAAGCATGAGTCATGATCCCCGTAGTTCGCTCTCGTTCCGTCACATCAAAGAACTACGTATTCCTCAGACTCACGACGAACGGTGCCTTGCGCGGTTATGATGTGGCGATGAACTCGAAGAACTCTCTCCTCGGAATTCTCCGACGGATCAAACTGATTGACCGAGGCCGAACTCCCGTCGTTGATTATGAACACAGGGTAACCGAAGTTTCGCGGACCTGTTTCTGTTACGCCTCGCATGTTGCTTTTGAAATTCTCGAAATCTCTCCGCGTCTTGCAGTAGAATCCAATTGTTGCCGATGGGTCCAGTTTCGAGAAGGACACTTTCCTCGCTGTTGTGCAGTGGAAACTCTGTGGAATCGAGGAAGGATTCGTTTTTATCGAAACGTTTAATCACAAGAATCCCTTTCCGCAATGTCCTTCAATCAAAGACCAGGAGTCGCAAGGAGTCCCGTATGTGACAAATGGATGACTCACATTCAAGGAGAAGTCCGGCTTCGACGTGTTCGCGGTCTTTTGGAGATAATGCGGATCCAGGTAGACCAGTTTGTTCCCTTGGAAGCCGACGAAGTAGAGGGAATGTCGAGGTTTGCCTCCGATGATTCCGAGGCAACTTTGATATGCGAGAATTTCTTTGATACAATGGATGTAATTGACGTTCACGCTCTCGCCACCCAGCCGAACCGGGATCAGGATGACCAGAGACTTCCATTCGATGTCTGGGTCACTTGTGCACAAATCTAAGACGTCCTCACTGTAGATGGTGCAGTCCTGAGCTACGTAGATGGCCATCTGCTCAAAAATCTCTTTGGAATCAGCGGCTTCTGCGGCTTCTTCAAGACACTTTTTCAGCAGATATGCGGCCGTGGACGGACCGAACCAGTCACCTGGCGGATAGAAACATTCGCTCAGATTAGCAGTGACTGGCTAATGTCATAACAGATACTCTCTACCGGGCGGTGACAGCAACAGATACGCCACACTCTTACGATGGCTCAAAGGTATTCCCCAGTCAGCTTTCTGCTGACTGTGTCAATATTTTTGGGCGAAAGCTTTCGGAACTGACGCGCCAGCAAGGAACCTATGAAGTCACATCGGTCGCGAAATATTCATAGATCCATGCTCATTCATGACAGAGAAGGAAAATGCTTCGTCGAACGCCGGACTCGACGGATCGGAATGTTTGGCGAAGACTCACCGGCCTTTTTGCCGCATTGAGCTGCGGCCGCCTTCACCATATTGTGAACACTGAACGGAGCTTGCGACGGATCCGGATCATCCGAGAACCATTTTATGATCTTCCGATGAACACCATGCTCTTGTTGATGTTGAGGGCTCCACCGCCACTGTCTGCCCAGTAGGTGGAAGACGAATGCCTCCGCCAAAATCATCTGAGCCGACCGCAGCATGCAGCCCCATCCGGAATCGCTGGTGTGACCGGTAGTCTGCATCGGCTGGAAATCCTAGAAACCGAAAACATCGGTCAGGAGTGAGACGGTGGAGGAGTTCGAAATGTGCTTTCGGAATCAGAAATGATGGAGCAGCAATGTTCTTGATGACTCTTACCTGTCTGTAAGTGAACCATATCCGAGTCGAAAAGTCAGCGAAGAAATTTCTAAACGAGGACGAATTATTTTTGTTGTGGTAAACTTGTCCCAACAGATAAATGGGGTCAGCTCCACTGAGATCACTGATGTCAATCTGTGCGCCGGAGTTCATGGCATTCCAGCCGTATTTCATGTTGGCCCACCATCCTCGAACTCGATTTTTGACAGCGTCTGAGGTACTTTCTTGGGTTTGCCTGTAAACGAGTACGAAGAGCTGGTTGGAAAACCTTTGCAATTGAATTTTTTTGTTTCTCTCCCGTTGTACCACGGATGAACAGACGGCGATCCGTCATTGGATTCGAAACATTTCGCAGCTCCTGACACACTCAAGACAACGCCTTTTTAATGACGTGAAGTACCTCACGCGGAAATACCTTGAATGGTGGAGAATATCGGCAATCTTGGCTTTCACCTCGGGCGACAGCTCTATGAGAAGATAGTCGTTCTGTAACTCGATCCAGAGGTCGCGCACATCACTGATGATCGAAACCATCTCCAAAGTAGCCATCATCTCGCCCTGTTCGGGGCTGAGAAAAAAATCACCGGGCGCTTTGCTGCATGTGCAAAGCTCCCACAATCGATAGTGCTCGTCACGCAAAGTTATTCGGGATAAGAGCTCAATGGGAACTGCGCAATTCGGCAGCCTCTGCCTAGATGTTACCGGTGGCTTCTATCAATGGGGCTTTCAAATCGCTTTGAGTTGATAGAAATTCAAGCGATTCATCTGCCAAGTTGAAGGTTGATGCCAAACTGAGAACAGAATTTTCGAACTCGGTGCACTCTTTGGTTTAGTGGCGTTGGCGGAATGACGGAAATGTTGCTCACAAAAACACCGACATAATCCAGGATGACCATAGCGCGGCTCATGTCGCGAACGCATCAGTGATTCCTGTTCGTTGCTTAGTTTGCTTGAAATCGCACGAAACGCTTCCACATTCAAACAGAATCCAAACGCGTCAGCACTCACTCGCAAAAGTGGTCGAGGAAGAAGCCAAGAACTTGCTCTAGCTCGTAAATTTCCCGCTTCATCGTTCCTACAGGACTTGTGGCATATACATTCCGTGAGCGAAACAGCTCTCGTCTTATGTACGGAACCGCGGAGACCGATCATAGCGAGAGGAGCCGCTCTCGGAGGTGGAGTTGTGCAACGAATCACGCAACCCTTTCCCCTAGAGATCGAGCGTTCCACCAGAACGAGCACTCCGAGATAGTCAAGCCTCGGATATGATTTGGATCTAAGCGATGGCTCGCTTTTCACTCAGCGTTTCCGATGCGATGCCGAGAAAATCGAATGTTCTCAAGGTCACGGAGAATCAAAGTCGCGGATCAATAGAGATCTAAGGCATTAACAAAGTCAGTCGTCGATTCTACATATTCTCGATATTCACAAAATGATTGTGAACCGCCGTAGCTCCGATGAGATTAGGGCGTTTTTGTCGACATCGATCACTTCATGTGAAAAAGTGTCCTGCTGTCACCAGAGAGGGCTGACAAAATCTGATTGGGGAAGTTGAACTTCGAACTTATCGCGAGATCGATCAGAAATGATCGATTACGGTCAGGAAGGGAGGCACTGTCAAATGAAGGAAAGATTCTCACTCTGTTGTTGGAGAAGTACTCGCATAGAACGCATCCACTTGATCGAGGGACGGTAGAGATGAGCTACGACGAAAGACGTCTTGGTAATCCTGGCCTAGATCAACGAAGCTCTCCTGTGACTGACATCGGTTGGGCGAGGCCTCTCTTGGACAGCTTGATGACTCCGATTGCACCGAGCTTGTTCTAGACTTTATCCGCGGGAAACTCCGTGTGTTGATTCCCTGTAGAAAACTCATGTAGGCATCCGTCATGGCCGCCATCTGTTGGAGAAAACATCGAACAAAGTTGGTTATACTGGTCGACGGAGAATTCTGATTGTGATCGAATTTGGCTCAATGAACGAAGAACAGAAAACAATGGGATTCTCGAGCGACAGTTCGGCGGAATTTTTCCCATCGAAAATGACTGCCAGGTTTGATGAGACTTCCGAAAGACGAGGAAACTCCCGATAATGCATCATCGGTCGCCGTTCGAATACGAACGCTAACAGCTGCATCGAAGCTCCTACTTCACCGAAAATTCGTCTCAATCTTCGTAAATCTTCCAACATATGATTGAGCCAAAGCTCGGACTCCACAACTTTCGAGAATTCATGAAGAGGAGAGTGCCATTCTGTTGGGGAAACTGTTGAGCGACTGTATGTTTTCGGCAGTTCTAAGAATGCTTCACAATCTTGTGGAAAGAATTTCTCGATAGAGTGACTGATTCACCTCATCAGATAAAACGCTGTAGTCAAGTGACGCAATATCAACAACTTGATTTCCGATTTCGGCATGAGAGACCCGCATAATTCACGTCAATAGACAGCCGCGAAGAGTTGATGTTTGAGTAGTTGGAAATGAGAATGCCAGTGATCGGGGGAGATCAAGATGCTTCCGCATCTATTCACGCTCTTCCAGGGAATAACTCCTATCAGTAGCGATTAATGAAATGAATCCTCAAGCGAAGATACACAACCTTGATCACAAGCGTCGAAATTCTTCAGTGCCTCAAATATTTCGATCAGGATAATTTTCCGGTATTCAGGAGAATACCTGTCTCCGGGGATTACGAAGGTAGTTTCACTGTCGACGGAAAAACATGGTCCCGAACAAGGAAGCGGCGGAACAGGCAGGAGGATTGCACAGTTCCACCAACAACAACACTAGCTGCAGCACGGTTATTTTTTCTCGTGGAAAGAGAGTTCGGCTTCCGAGCATTAGGACGTGGGAAGTCCGAAAATCACTGACTCCTCAAGGAATAGACTCCTGAGCGATAAATCCGCTCACTTCGAGCGGAAGCTCGGATGTCGTTCCAGGAAATCTCATGAAGTCAAAGGTCCAACCCACTATCCCGCCAGCTCTTCCACAACGGAGTACAGTTCCCGACATCTTCGTGAGAATCCGCCTCTCCCAAAGTCGCACGTGCGAACCGAACAAAAAACAGATGTGAGCATCTCGCGCGATCGCTTCGCCATCTTCGTGAGTTTGACACCGAATGTGTTTTGAGTGGTATCCCGCTGGACTTTTGTCGTTCGCAGAGTTCATTCGGCGATTCTCTCAGCCTTCTTTGTGTTCCACAACGATTCTCCTGCGATGACAAGCTAATCTAACAGAGCTCAGTCGAAACGTGATCCAAGGCGCGATCGCCGATCTGATTTCTCAGCTATCTGACGTTCGAATCACGACAATCTCCGGATTGTGTCACCAGTTCGTCTGTTCACATCTCTAACTTTCCTTAGAACTTGAAGTGCTCCTCCATGGATTTATCATCGCTTCTGACTCTGATTAACTAAAGATAGACTCGTTTTCCGTGAGGAGAAGCTCTGGGTGCTGCAAAAGAAGAAAACACCAATGAAATATGCGTTCCTTGTTTTCGGTTTAAGAGATTCATCATTTTCAGAACAATGAGGAATGTCTTCGCGGAATCGCAAGCGGGGCGGTAGGAAGACATACAGAGACCGGCATCCTGGTGCTGGTCCAGCCAGAGAACGAAGAACGTTCGATGATGAACCGCGAGCGCCTGACAATGAAACTTCATCGTCGGAGGATGACGACTCGATAGACTGTCCTTTCCCTGTCGCGATGTGGGATCTTGGACACTGTGATCCGAAAAAGTGTACAGGTTAGCCGAAATTATCCATACGCTCGACTTGAATCACTTGGAAAACGGTCAAGGCAGCAAGAAGGGTTTCAAACTGTCTTCATTTTCATCAGGTCGGAAACTCCAGCGCATGAAACTCATCACCAATCTTCGATTGGGCCAACGTTTCAATGGGATTATTCTCACGCCCTCCGCTACAAAATGTGTTTCTCCAGAAGACACGGAAATTCTCGCCGAGCATGGAGTCGCTGTAGTTGATTGCTCATGGGCTCGACTGCAAGATACTCCGTTCTCGAAGATGAAAGGCAGCCATCCGCGTCTTCTGCCATTTCTGGTGGCCGCCAATCCTGTCAACTATGGGAAACCATGCGAATTGTCTTGCGTAGAAGCGATCGCTGCCGTTATGTATCTCACAGGGTTCGATTCAATCGCCGATTTCTATTTGGGCAAGTTCAGCTGGGGACATTCTTTTCCGTCGCTGAACAAAGATCTCCTCGAGTCCTACGCGGTTTGCAAGACCTCTGTGGAAATCATTCGGGCGCAAACTGATTTTCTAGCTCGAAGCGGCGAAAAACAACCTACCGAGATAGATTTGCCTCCAAGTGGAAGCGACGAACATTCAGAGTCTGACGACGATGACGGTGCACAGCCATCACCACAAGCCCTACCGTCGACGGAAGTTGAAGCACCTTGTGGTACAAGTTCCACTGTTTGTCAATCCGAATCCGCAGAATGAGTTCCGAAAGTTTCCTGTTAACGAGCCCGATTCCGCCGTCGATTCGTGCATTGCTAGCACAATAGCTCCCCAATCATATATTGTTTAGTAAAACGATCTCTTGCCTTTGCTGTGGTAGCTGAAGCACGTCAGGCAACTACCACACATTTTCACAAACAGATGTTTTAACAGCGGTTTCGCCGACGTGCTGTGAGACAGGAGAATAAAAGGAGTTCCTCTTCCGAAGGAGAAGTAGCGATGAGATGTCTTTCTTTGTAATATTGATTGAGTACTTCATATTTGGAAGGCCGACCGCAGTTTGCGCACTCTCTTGAGATGTTTAGGGAATTCAAAGAAACTCTGGTTAACGAAAGAGAAGACAATTCCTCGATGGAAGAGATAGTTTAATGTATACTCCTCGACAAATAAATATGAACACGTCACACGCTCGCTGCTCACAGTATAAGAGATTCTTGAGATGCGCACTGCCCTATTCGTCCTATCTTCTTTCCATTCCTTTCGCACAAAATGTCAGATCCGTGGAATGCATTCGTATCGATTTTACATGATTTTGTGACCATGACAAGAGCCCTCGAATCCAGTTACAGTATTTGAAGCGCCGCGCTCCGACCGCGCTATGTTGTCGATGGGAATCTGAGCGACGATTTTCGCTTCGTTGAGGATGGTCCCAGACTTTCAGGTCATAAGATCAAGACTTCTGCCAACAAATTTAGAATCCGCGCTGCTTCTGTGCTGCCACAAACTCGGGGTAATCGATGTAGCCATCACGATTGGTATCGTCCATCTGCAGAATGGGATCAATCATCTGTTGGAGCTCAATGTCGTTGAAAATCTTCGTGGTTGCGTGGCCAGCGTTCGGCTGTTGAGAAGGTGGTGTGCCTTGACTAGCCTGGAAGAACCGACACGGTTATTTAATCGCAGCATACGAGCATGTAGAGAAAGAGTGGTACAACTTTGCTCAATTAGACAGATATGCTTCTCTCACCTGCAAATGCTTGTGTTCTTCGACATGCCAGTGGATCAAGGACTTCACCAGTTCAAGACCGTCGAGTCTGTTGTTGTCATCGTTGTCGTGGAGCTTGAAATAGTGGAACTGGAGCTCGTCCTCGGACATTTTCGATAGATCCTGATCACCTGTTTCGTGCCATATAACGCTAATTAGGAGACTTCTATTATAATTCCAAATGCACTGGATTCCTAAAGACAGTTCGACATCTGTCTTGGATTCGTGGGCGAGAGCAACAGATGATTGCCGACCGATGAGACACGTTGTCACCCTTACCTAGAATCTCTTGCAGATGCTCCTGGATATGAGCTCGATCCTGAACCTGGGCCTTGTCTCGCAGGAGGTTCCCACCCTGAGGCGGTTGATGACCAATTTGTTGCTGCGGTGGATGTTGTTGTTGGTATTGCTGTTGCGGCACCTGATGCACCGGAACACCATATTGTTGTTGGGGTACACCATAGGCCGTCTGCGGCTGATTCATGTGACCGCTCACGATCTGGATCACAACTATCAAACTAATTAAAAGCCACATGTTGCTCTGGTCTTCATACGAGCACGGTTTCTCTTGTTACGTGGTGACGGGAAGATCAGCTGCCAGCTCTGAATTCCCGGTTTTGTTAGATGTGCCAGTCGACGAGGCGATGAGCAGAAGACCGCGCCATCCTCTCCAGAAGACCCTGCTGTTGTGTGACGTTGACTTTCGATCGAGAAAAAATGATGAAATTCTCCGAAATGATTGCTCGTATCTTGAAGACAGCAGCTGCAACATGCTTTCAGATGGAGATATTAGTTTCGGTTACAACCGAAGTCAACATTCAGAGGTTTTGTCGTAAAGTTGAATCATGAAGAGTAGCTTTAGACGCATTCGAACGAATCACCGGCGTGCGCGACATCGAGAGACTCTTGGGAGATGCAGCAACCTTTGCCCGGAGGAGCAGAGGCAATGCACTGTGGGATCGAGCACAAAGACGCAGACAATTTGAGCGCTGGTCTCCGATGATGCTGCAGTCTCGTTCCTGACAGGTTTCGCAAGTTTCAAGCCACCTGTTGGTTCTTGAACCGTGTCCTATCTCAGTTCTCATCGTCAGTTGTCTTCCGCTTCCATCGATGAGACCGAGTTTCACTCTGCACAGGAGTCGCTGCCGTGAAACTCCGTTCATTTTCGGATGAAATGCTTCGCGGGTTTCACTTGTTTACCTACGGAGTCTCTCCTCAATAGAACCTGAGAACTGAAGTACAACCCGCACAACCTAGAGTGAGATGGACAGGGAAATTTTGAGTGGTTTGCTGTCAGGGGCAGCGGTGTCCCCCGCAGTTTCCATCGTCGACAAAGCCATCTTTTCCAACGCCAGTGGAAGAGCGTCTTTCAGCAAATCCTTCAAGGAGTCGGTGCTCACAGTGGGACGTCATCCGATCCAGTTTGCGAAGAACGCATCTTTTCTTTGGGTTTGGGCTGTGTACTCCTCGACATACACCGCGTTTAACACAGCAACCTATTACAGCGAGATCCGTGGCCTCGAACACGCGTCAACGTCCATTCTGGCAGTTACGAGCTCGATAAACATCACGATGAGTGTGCTGAAAGATAGAGCTTTCTCCCGGATGTTCGGCACAACGGCGCCAAGACCAATTCCGAAGTCGTCCCTGGTGTGCTACGGCCTCCGAGATTTCATAACTGTTTTCGGCTCTTTCACTCTCGTGCAACCTGTTGCGAAGCATCTGCGAGAAAGTTTCCAATTTGAAGAAGAACGAGCCTACAATGTCAGCCAAATGTTCTGTCCTTTATTCGCCCAGTTGTTCAACACTCCCATATTCCTCTATGGTATGGATTTGTACAACAAGCCAGTGGCAAGCTCCCCTGAATGATTGAGTTTCATAAAGAAACAATTTTGGAAAACGTTTTGGTTGCGAACTGCCAGGATTGGACCCGCATTTTCACTCGGAGGAGTAGCAAATCATTGGCTTCGTCAGAAAATGCAAGCGCAGCAGTGAGATCTCCAAACGCGCATAGATTCTCCACGCAGAAGAAGGGAGTCTTCTTCAAAGGAGATCTCTATTTCTCTGACGATATTGTTGATGCCAGTGGATGATGTCTTCAGTTTTCAAAAGAATTTGTTGATTACTTGTTAAAATTTCACACAGCTGAATGTTTTTCTCGACTTCGTATCCGTTGAACTTTTTGAATAAATTCTAGTTTTTCCAAAAGAAAAGGATCCCCGATTTTATGATATTAGATCTTCTTTATTAAAGACGCAATAGATTCACGTTCGTCTTGTATCTCTAGGCTGACAACTGCATCTTAAGGAAAAGAGTCATCGTCCTCTTCGATAAGCTCCTTCGCATACTCCATGTCTTGCTGCTCCCGTTCGCGTCGCTCTTCTGCACTCTCGAGGTCCTTATTGTAGCTCTTCGGTGGGAATCGCATCGCCTTGATAGACTGGTTGTGGATATCCAGGCAGAAAGTGATCCTCTGGTCGAACTGACAATGAGGCTCTCCGGTACAGTAAACGTCTATGTTTTCTGCGCTCTGCATGTAGCCCTTGTCGTGGTCGATTGTGGCTTCGATGACGTTGTCACGAATCGCCTTCGCGACGATGAACTCGGCGCTTTCAGCGGAGTCCAACTGCAACTTGGCCGCTACGTCCGCAAGCGAAATTCGCTGGTACGACAAGTTGATCATCCGCACGCCGGTTTTGATGACGTTGTGACGAAGTCGAATGATGAGAGTATAGGTGTGGTCAGCCTGGAATTTGGTTCCGTAGTTTTCGAGCACTTTGTTGAATAGGCCGAGGTTTCCTGTTCGAACGGCTTGCGTCAGCTGAAAATAAGGAGCGAGACTCTTCCTGAGAGCCGGTTGACGGAACGTGGCCCTGTCGGGGATGTCTCCGAGCAGTAACTCGACTGTGACGGCCAGCTTATACACAGTTTGTTTGAATCCTAATGCTGAGTGTTGAGGCGCCTTTCGGATTGCTTGAAGAAGATTCTTGTGGGCGTCTGTGTAGAACAGTTGGATTGCCTTGATGCGGCCCAAATAGTACAGATATCTAGCCCATTCGTTGTTCGAGGCCATTTCTGGGAAGGTCACTTTGGATACGAGCTTGGCAGCTTGCTTGAACAAAGAGTAATGGAGGTAGTTCCGCATCAAACAGTTGATGAGAACGGCCTGTCCTTCGAAATCTGACCTCAACGTCGCGGTCCGTAGCCGTTTCAGGAGAAATCTGTGAAAAGAGAATTCAAGTTCTCAATCCCTGTGCGTCCCGAAAACGAAACTGCATGATATGTTGAGGCAGCATGCTATGCACGAAAGTTATGGTTCAAAGTGAACGTCATCGGCTGAAACGATACGTACCCTCTGATATTGCTGAGTTTCCCGTCCAATTCGTAGACTCTGCTGTAGTAGAAGTAGCTCTTCGCCGCGAGCAGGTCCATGGTCCTTCTCGAGCTGTGTCCTTCCACCTTGGCCATGAGAAGTTCGCCGCATTTGACGGCGCGTTCCATGTTCTTCGATGACGCGTTCTCGACGCTGTCAACGATGTAGACGAGAAGCAGCAAGTGCAGGTAGACATCAACTTCGGGAAGCAGGGCAAGATGAGCACTCTTCTGTGACCTCATGCTAAAAGCGGAAATTTTTTTTGCCTTGAGCTTGTCTTTAGGCTCGAGCCCCATCTCACTCACGAGCGGCATCATCTCGACCGTTCCGCCGCCTCTCATCTCGACTTTCTCTTTGTCGCCTGCGAGACATCTTTACTTTTAGGATGTAGAAGTAGGAAACTCAGAATCAATTCAGAACTTACCGGTTCTGCGCCGCCTCTGTATCGTCGGTGTCTTCGACGAACGAAAGCAGGAGTTCCTTGTGGGCCTTGTCATGGGTGTAGTAGCCGTTTATGATTTTCCGGAGAAGTTTTGAATTGAGCTTTTTGCGCGTCGCGGGTAAAAGTCGAAGGATTCTCAATATGAATCGAGACTCCTTGTTGGCAACGGCTTTCTGGATGTGATTGGTATGTTCTTTCAACTCTTCGATGGTAGTCGCATCGGCGTCCTGGGGCTCCTCGACGACAGGAACGTCAACCTCCATGGACTCGGCCATTTTTGGTTACCTACAAAGTCGAGAAACGAGTTTTTTTTCCGGTTCACATCGCCGACTTTCTGAAAGAGAGTTGTCGTCAAAGAAACGATCTGAATGAAGTAACTCGGCCCGCGATTCTCTACGGGGCCACTTCTCGTTCTGAGATCATTCGGTCCTCTTGATTTTTGACACACGGGAACTCCCATCGTTTGATGAACCTCAACAGGTGAGACTCCGGCGTCAGAAAACTTGCGTGATCCCAAACAAACGTAGATGACTCGACCTATGAATAACTGCTCGTAGGGTTCGGTGTCAATGCACCTCACGGCCTGAAGGGGCCGGTCGTCATCTGGATCGGCGTCCGAACGAGGAAAAGACCGAACCTCGAACCGATGTCCCAGGATCGTGGAATGAGACTCTGGGTTTGGTCGCTTCGGAACGAGACGAACTCGCGAATATCGGGTCAGAGATTTACTTACAACAAAAAACTAGACTGAGAAGACACGAATCAAATCTGCAATTCACACTGCAGATGATGACGCTGATCTGTTTGAAAAACATCGAAACCACTCTGTCGCTGGCTGATGCTGGCGACAGGAAGCGGGCGCCAAATTTCAAACCACAGCCGGAATCTCCCTCCTTGTTTCGATGAGACATGTCATCCCTGTGATCTCATCGTAGCTTGTTTGCTTCCTGCAAGTGGAGTTCATCCATTCTAACTAGTATATCAGTCACTGGATTCATGTATTCGCTTTTGATTTCTCGAATCAACTGTGGCTGCGGCGACGACACAAAGTAAACCCATTTTTGTTTCCTAGAGCTCTTGTCCTCAACATATCTGGGCTCTGGTTCTAACGGAGCACCGAGGATCCGATTCCCCAGCAGGTTTTCTCGGAGCGGAATCTGGTTTGGATTTGGATCCATTCGAGAATGCGTAATAATACGAATAAACTGTGCTCGGTCGTCGTCACGGGGTCATTCCCTCAAGTAGCGAATGAATATTAATCAGATACTCGCTCCTCCCAAGCTTGAGCCCCTATTATAGGAGCTTCCAAATTCCTGTGTTCCCAACGGTGAGAACGAAAGTATCTCCCCCGGTCCCGCAGCTCAAATGGACGCCGAAGTCCTCATTGACTTTCTGTGCTTGTGACATAAGGAAACATAATTTGATGAATATCCCCGACTTCGAATTATTCCAACAATTCATGTTCGAGATCGCGGCGAAAATATCAGCGGAAGGTCGATTTCAACACATATTACCTTTATTCTCTAGTACAAAATCATCTAACCCCTATCACAAACTGTCTTTGCCATCATTTCTGAAAGCGCTGACACAATAGTTTCTATTTGTTGGTAATTTGTTACAATAAATAACAAAATATGATACATATCTTTAACCAACTACAGGCTAACAGTATGACTGTATATCAGGTAATCGTCAGTACAGCTATCATTGTCTAAACCAATGTCTACTGTCTGTTCGATGATTGTGCCACTCTCCGAGGCACAGCCTAAAAGCTTCACGGCGTGGAACTCCGAATAAACACAGCTTTGTTCTGAAGTGGATCAACTCAACACGTTGTTGGAACTGATGTCCACGCGTAGTCAACACCGGTCAAATATCAATGAACCGAGTAGACCAGACTAGATTAAGATACAAGAACATGCACACATAAGTCGTCGTCGGAAATCGGCGGAATCGTAAAGACTCACAGAGGCCTTAGGAAAATATCAGGTATAAATTGAGATCCATCTTAATCCCATTCGCTGGAAGATACACATCGTCAGGATTTTCAACTCTGGTAACTTTGGATAGGACATTTTGGAGAACAACAAGGTTCGTTCCACGCCTTTGTACAATATATAACCCGTCAGTCCTAGTCCTGGGGAAGAGGTACAGTAGCCTCTCGTTCGCAACAACATAAAGAATACCGACCGCGTTCAATGAGGGGTCAGCGTTCTTTAGAATACTACATGGAGTCAAGTCAAGTAATGTATCCTGTTTCGCTTTCGTCTAACTTTCCATCGTCAAAGAGGAAGAAGGAAGGGAGTAAATCACAACGCCTGCCGTCCTCAACGGACATTTCGATATCCTTCGTCCCGTAGTCGCGGGGAGATCAGGATGCAATCGATCGTAGAAGAAGGAATGAGAGGAAGATTTCGTCGTGTGCTTTTGAAAGATCGGGGAAGGAAATTGGAAAAATTCGTCGACTGGAGTTGCATTTTGAATCTATGAAATTTGCGAGCCAAGCGCAAGAGTTGTTCGAGTTGCTTTCGTAGTCTACGAAGCGCTCAATCTGCCGAGTTGAGTGAGCTTTCGTTTGGAGCATATCGGGGATCCGAAACGACGGAATCTATTTCGCCCAGAAGTTGAAGCAGTTGCTAACCAGGGAGCTGGGCTTCAAACTTCCATTGAGCTGTTGGTATTTTCTGATTTCGTAAACGGTTGTGTTACAAGCGACCATCAGCAATTGCTGCAGAAGCACCACCGTCACCAGGCAAGCAACGAGCGCAGCGTATACGGCGCTCACGTAAACCCAAGCGTCAAGCCAATTATCGAAGACACCTGGACAACTTTGAGGCACCAAGAACAAACCCCAAAACATCATTGGCTGACAAATCGACGTAAGAGTCAGATTTGCGCCGTAGAAGAGTCCGGCCGCGAGCGTCAAGAGGCCGAGTATGAAGTGGCGGTGATTGTTGGCTCCGATACAGACGTCTAGCCATATGCAGTGATGGTCCCTGCGCAGCACACAAACTCCGCACATGAGACAGTGCGACGTGCGCGGAGGCATCGGTACGAGACAAACCGCACAACGACCCTCGCGAGCGCCTCCTTCTTCAATCAGGATCTTGATTTCATCGTCATTGCGGTGGGGATTCAATATTCCAGGGTCTTTTCTCGATCGATGAGCACAATACAAAGCTGAC
The DNA here is from genome assembly GCA_021527715.1 of Neoseiulus cucumeris. NCBI lineage: Eukaryota > Metazoa > Arthropoda > Arachnida > Mesostigmata > Phytoseiidae > Neoseiulus > Neoseiulus cucumeris. The sequence continues at coordinate 428,883 of JAJSRV010000031.1, read as the reverse complement.
ATCACCAGGAATGTGAGGACAGCGTTCTCTGACAGCAGGATCTGGAGCAAAAATAAAAGACTCTGAGTGAGGTATCGAAGCAAGAAACAAGATTCGGGAACTCCGAAGCCACTGAGCAGTTTTTATGAAGCACAGCGTAGCTTGAAGGAAATAAATTGAATGAGAGAGAATTAGTTTTCCGTCACTGGAAACAGAGCACTCACCTTGAGTTGGGGTACAACCACCAACTGGAACAGGAGCAACAGCTGCAAATACGAGAGAATGCCCCAAACGAGGAAGAACTTCGAGCGAATCCGCTTTCTGTGAGAATGACCATTTACCACTCCCAGAATGACGATCATCGCGGCGAAAGAGATCAGCATGAGGTGGAAATTCTGAATCGCCAATAAGAATAACAGAGGGAATAAGACGAACGCGCACAAGCAATGCCGATCCATGGGTCCACACGAAGCAGGGCTCGTGAAAACTGGGATTTTTCTGGAAAAGAGGTACTAAAATCAGATTTCTTATTTAGGCGAGACATCTTCGTGAATTCCTCCGCCCCGTTCCGCTTGTCTTCGAACTATATTGTGCGCGAAGCAAAATGAAACTCATGTGTGACACTTGTACTTCACGAGTTTTCTCATGGAAAAGGAAGCCATCCTCCTCGTAGACTGAGTCTCATCAGAAGCTGGAGGCTGTGAAATCTTTAACTCGATTTCATTGGAGTTATGTTTGTGTGAAGGTCGGCGGTAGGATCCACATCCCCTTACCACGTGAACTTCACCGCATAAAAGCCCAGTGGGCACTCGTTGCCGCCAGGTTCCACAACTTTCATCATGGTTCCGCTAAGACTTTGCTATGTGGTCGTTGCTCTAGTACGGTTTTTTGTTTTTCAAATTTCTCTCTGACCCATGCTTCAAGGAGCCTTATTATGTGATTTTCATGACACCGTTGTGCACGCTCGCAGGTCAGCCTGTCCCGGGTGAATTGCTTGGACCGCGATGTCGAATCGGACGGTTTCCACGAAACCGAAGTCCAAGGACGCCAGATCCCGAAACAACATCATCATTCGGTCCATTACAGGCCACTGCCTGCCCCACCCTACGTCCCTATCGACCCTTTCCAATACACACCTACACCTAGCCCCCCCAGGTGAGTTCCTTATTCCTCGAAGTTCTGACGATTGGGAACATCATGAGTGCAGTCGGTTGATTCGCTAAAAATCATGATCCAAGCTTATGCAGGTATTCCTACGAGCCCGCGGAAAGGTCCAGATCCACAATTCAGGAAACTCGACCAGTTCTCCAAACCATGGAACGCCAGCGCGAGTACTACGCTGCCGAGTGCGGTTGTGTCCCTTTCAAGTACCTCTCGTAGGAGACATTAAATTTCAACTATTACGCATGAAACTCTTCGTTTGAGAATAAATGTGGAGTTTGAAAAAATCAGCGCGTATTCCACGACTCCAAGACCAATAGCGGATCCACGCTCTCCTACAGTGAGAGTGGGAGATATTCTATCTGATCACAAGAAACTGAAAACTGAGCTCAAGCTACCGGTAGAACGTCTCCGTGATGAATTCTGGGGTCAGGTCAACCCCACGGTGAAGGTTAAAGTATTGACTGAACATGTGATCGAAAAGTTTCGATCCACTTCTGAGCCACTGGTTGTCAGACCTGAACCCCGTGGACAAGTCTCATTGAGATTATTGCAAGAGGAATTCTAATAATTCATACTCAACGTACTTCGTGAAGCGCGGTGGCATCTCCGGTTGAACGGAAGCACTTGCGAAGAAAAGCGACGACAGCGGCGACGAACTCCGACAGAAAAGTCGACACCAGTCATGAAAATCGGGAATCGAGGAGCGGCGTTCCAAGGGAACGCAGAAATGTGTGAAGTATTCCGTTCCAGTGGAACGGCGGGACGCTGCGGCAGTATTCGGAGAACGCCGTCCCGGAGGAACGGGGCAAAAAGGTGCTGAAATTGTGAGCAGGCAGCAGGCACTCAAAAAATGGATTCGCTGATGACGATGATCTCTACTGAGAGAAGGTCCCGGGTGCTGAAATGAGTGACGGGCACCGCTGTCATGGTGAAATAGCAGAAATAGCAGACTCAGTTCCAAAAGTTGGACTCGTGTGTTCCGCGTGCTCCGTCATGGGGCTTGCCAGTTTTCAGAAATCGCGATTCAGTCACCCACCCGCCTGTTGAGTTCTGTAGGACGGCCTCGCGCAGCCACTGGAGAGCACGACGTAGCAAAGCAGTCGGCCGCCCAGTGCGGACTGAACCCCCGACAATCCCCCGGTGCACGATTTTCGGCCCGCACCAAAGCAAGGAGAATTTCCAAGGCGCCTTGAAGCTTGAAGCAAGGAACGTTACTGAGGCTTCGTATTGAGAGATCGACGCCTGCATATTATTTGAGAAAAACGGTTGCTGCGAGAATGAGTTTCGATGATACCGATCAGATACCACAGCGCCATGCTGGCGCGGCCGGCTGCTTTCAGATCGCGTCTGAATATTAGAGGAATTCAGAATCCTTCTCTCACTTTTCTTTACGTGCCTCCCTATCCACTCATAGCGAGCGAGCGAGCGAGCGATCTCTAAAACTTGGGGGGAAAAGGGCTGGGGGAGGGGAAAAACTGAGTTTCGGAGTCAAGAAGCACAGATGGCGTCTGGGTTCCGTCATTGTGTCCGTCAGAACGTTCCATTAGATGGTTGAGAATCGGGAGTGGGTCTAACGGTATCCGAATTCTTTCCGATGTGGAATCTGAATTCCAGCGAGTCGTCATTGAACATTATCCTCTGGGACGCGTAGTTTACGAGGAAAACGTGAAAGATCGATCGGGGCTCCCCCCTGTATAACCAACAACTGACTTTGTTTCCGACGATTTCTGGAAAAATGTCACCTGCCTCCACATTTGCAACATCCGAGATTCGCGGATAGAGTAAACAGTCTTCTTCGACGTCGAAATTGACCTCAATGTCGACTAAACCACCAATGGATCGTCTTTCCCGTCTATTCGCTTCTGTCCCATATCCACATGATACGAAATTACCCTCCTTGAAGTCAACCGTCGCTGTTGGTGGTGTAGCTTGAAGTCTGCATGTCTTGTTTTCCTGTGCGGACCCAGCTGGTCCAAGGTATGAGCTGAGGTGAGAGCGTCCGAAGTCTCCAAGTCGTTCCCAGAGCGGAATGATCGGTTGCTGATTGATGAGTGCACAAAGTTCGACCTCAATTCACCGAATCCTGTGGCATATTGTGATACATGAAAGACAGGTGTCTAACACAACTCCTGCATCTTTTTCTAAATAATCTTCAATTCAGCTTCTTCCGACATGGCTGTCATCTTCAGTCTGCTGAAGGCCTGAGAAACGAAGAATCCAGAATCATCGTATTATGAGGCACTGACAGATCCGTGCGCGATGTTCCGAACGCTATCAAAGAATCGGAATTCTGGTTGTACTGCGGGACAAGGCCTCAGAATCCAAGTGAGGGAAGGGGATGGCCTCCTCCATGATTTTTCCTCGCCATGTTGATTCCCTATACCACTGGTTCTCAAACTTTTTTTCTCGTGGAACCCCTGGATTGGTGCCGCCATTTAACCTTATGAGGAGCTGGGTAGTTCATGGAACCCAAGGGTGCCGTGGAACCCACTTTGAAAACTTTGTGCCCCGTGCCAATGAGTCCGGAGTATCAAATCACACCCCTCCATAACATAGAGTCGACCCCCATCGGCGATTCCTGGACACGCCACTGGCCTCCTCGGTTTGTTCGAACTTCTTGATTGTCTGCATCGCCCTTGCAGCCTTGCCTGCTACCACCATTCTCAAGATGCCTAATCTGTCCATCAACTTAGACGGGCTACGATCCGCGAGCGTTCCGAAATCCTTCATTTTCTCGCGGCTCTGTCGTCTGTCACCCGTGAATTCGGAAAGCAGGGTCGACTTGCATGCTGGATAACTTCACTTTGTCCGTCGTCACCTGTCTCCTCTATCGTCTGTGACCCAGTCGTGAGAAAGTTGTCCATTTCCATTCTAGCTTCAGCAATTGCTCAAGATAGGCCCCGCACAGGTTCTCAGTGTCCTAGATGAAGTTGACAATTCTTTTTCTACAGAGTTCTGCGTTATCAATGCCGCTGCTATCTACCGTTGTTGTGAACTGACTCGTTGTTCGCAGCATCATGGTCAACGGCCTCGTTGGGCCTCGATGCGTGCCGCAGAATAAAACGGAGGTGGTGTGAAAGAAAAACTTGCCGCGGCTTCTGACCAAGCTGTAGGGCGTTATGATGATTCCCGAGTGAAGCGAGGGTCGTTCCCTACTCGGATTGGACTCTAGGAACCGGGCAGAGAACCTGCGGCGATGGTCATGCGCGCCAACAGTCAAATAATATTCAAATTCAAATCTCTAAATCGCTCTCTGAAGCTCTCTCTTTTGACTCTCTGAAAAGCTCTAATCAACCAAAGAATCGTTGTTCGCTGACAAGTGTCATCGTATCGGCGTGAAACCTCGTACTTCGCAACATGTTTTTGACGGAACTGTATGAGCTTGTGCAATATGAAGACGGAGCCCTTGAAAGCAAAAGGACTTTTCCACGAATCTCGTTACTGTGCTAAGGGACACACGATGGTGCTCACGGGCCAGCTCTACCGCTGTTTCCGACCGCTGTGTCGTTCTCAAGTCGGACTTCGTGGTGGGACCTTTTGGGAAGGAACGCGGGTTCCTCTGCAAGACGCTATCATTTTCCTCTACTTATGGGCCCATCGGAAAGTGCAGGAAACCCTCAAACGAGGGCCCCGATTCGCTGTCTCCTGGAGTCACGGTCTCCGGCAAGTTCTTCTCAGGAGTTATGGCAATCGACCTCCAATTGGCGGGGAACATTGTACCGTCGAAATCGATGAATCTTTGTTCGGAAAGAGAAAAAACCATTGTGACCGAGTCCTCCCGGAACAGTGGGTGCTCGGGGGAATCTGTAGAGAGACCCGGGAAACCTTGATGAAGCAAGTGCCCAATCGTACGGCCCAGACGCTGGAAGCTGTCATCCAGGAAAAAGTACGTCCCGGCAAGTTGATCATAACAGATGGCTGGCGAGCCTACCGTTGTTTGTCGAATTCAGGTTATACCCACCTCACGGTCAATCATTCCAAGAATTTCTTGGATCCCGACTCCGGCGCTCACACGCAAACGATTGAGCGAACTTGGTGTTCAATCAAGGACGACAGCAGACGACTGGCGGGAACTGCCCGCAAACACCTAGACTCGTATATTTGCGAATCGATCTGGCATGCCGGACTGCAAGAAGCAGACCCGTTTGAGAACATCCTTCAACTTATTGCAGCCGAATATCCACCGTTCTGAATAAACATGCTGAGAAGCTCTCGTCACTCGAAGCAGCCTTTATTGCAGTACCGTGGCCATGGGGAGGTGTGCCGATGAACCATGATTGTCTATGCAGTTCCCCTCGAGCAGCATCCGCCCATTCTTGATAGATACTCTGCAATTGGCGGCGCCGGCGCAGTTCCCTCAGACGCAGTCGGTAGCGGTGACGGGCGGCGAAGGTTTGAGCTCGTCTCCAGGCCGCACTCAAAAAGCCAATCTTGGTTCCTGATTTGCTCTTGTTTCCGTTCTACACACCGGGCAAAGAACGTCTTGCAGAGATCGCTCTCCATGTTCACGTGCGTTTGTTTTTCTTTGAGGCGGCCCTTCCCTCTGCTCTGTCCCCGTTACTCGTTTCATGTGCCGCCGTTAGGCGCGTTCGGAACACGCCGTTTTGCTACCTTGAGACGCCCGCAGACCCTTGCAACATCGTCGGAATCTGGCCAGAGTAGCCGTGTAACCCTCGAGAGAAATTCAGAATTCGCTTCTGATGGGTGTGGAGTCCGCGAGAACGTAGATTGCCCGGCATCAAACCCTACTTTGATGAAGGTAGGCTCTGACTGTGAGAGGTTCGTGTTTGCGTGTTCTTTTTCCCATTGGAGAGATACCGTTCCTCCGTTCCAAATAAGTTCATACCTACTTCTGATCCTTTGCTCGCCCTCACCAAACCGCGCGATCTCTGGTTCTCCATTTCTCTCGGCATGGCGAGGGGAGACATGAAATTTGAATTCGCGCGCGGTAGGCAAGCTGGCGAAGTATTCCGGTCTGTAGCGGCGAGCAGAAATTCGCTGACCTATCTTTCCGAAGAAAACCGTATTGACAGCGTTGCAATTCTTGCGGAGCAGAGGAACTCCATTCCTGCGTCATTGCCGTCAAAAAAATTGAACGGCCGGCGTTTTGTGCTATGAAAGTCCTGAGAATGGATCGCCGCACTCGGGAGCGAGACCTTCTCTAATGCATCCATCCTTGCGCATGCGAGAGGGTGAAGCAAACGTTGTTGTGTGTGTTCTGTGTATGTTGGGCCGATTGTTAGTCGGTGGATTCAAATCAAACCAGTGAGCCATAACTCGGCTTGTCGCGACACATATCGTTAGCTCGTCCTTCATCGGACTCGTTTCAGGAGTGACTGCTGCAACCGAACATAAAATCGCAAGGTAATTCGCATTGAGAGCGGCTCGCTAGCAATCGAGGGGAGGGAATCGGCCACGCTGCGAAAACAACGTCGGTCGGCATCGATTTCATTGGAGTTTGAGGACATTCTGGCGTTGCAATGGAGTGCTGGCTCTTCTCTCGGGTTCCATCCGCTGGATGAACAGCCATCGTAGTGTATAGAATCGCCAGCTCTAACCATCGACTTTGCGCCTCTGAATCTTTGGCTTATTTAGAGAAGAAACTACGTTGTTGCTTCTCCGCCGCGCTCGTCTTTGCCGCTCAAGGCACGCCGGACAAGTTTATCTTAGTTTTATGATTGTGAAACTCCAGCTGTACCTTACCCTATTGCTCCAGATGCCGTGGTTGACGAGTCGTGATCTGCTCGCTCTGGCTCTATTCTGAATGTCATACGTAATTAAGCGACAGCTTGCAGAAAAAAAATATCAATCCGCAGTCGCTCAGTATCGATCCCTGATTCGATGTCGTGAGCTCGTGTCCGAGGCCCTCCGATCGAATGTAGCGAGAATCATTTCGAAATCGATGATTCGGAGATTTCCGATTCCTGCATCTTGGCTATGTCATGGATAAGCTTATCAATATTGACCATTCGCTTGATTCTCAGATGACGACGGAGAAAAAAGAAGAGAAGAAGTCTTTCGAGGAGATGTGGGCCGACGTCAAGAAGAATTCTGGAGACTTCAACGCTTGGACATCATTGCTAACACATGTAGAGCAGAATGTCCTCCTAATTGGTGAGTAGATCGTTACTTAGAGAACTCATTTATAGAATTTGCAACATGATCCAGCAGGGTGGCCAACAGCATTTCCTTGTTCAATTTGAAGGCATCCAGAGTGCTCGCGATGTGTTCCTGTCGTTTTTCGAGCACTACCCATATTGTTACGGCTATTGGAAGAAGCTCGCCGACTTGGAGCGGAAAAACGTCCAAGAAGGGGAAGAACTTGCCATGGAGAAATGTCAAGAAATCTTCGAGAAGGGCCTCCAAGCCATACCTTTGTCCGTTGACCTCTGGCTGCAGTACATCAACTTCACCAAATCGAAACTCAAAGATCGCGATGATGAAGTCGAACAATTGCGGGCGCTCTACAAGCGAGCCGTCGAGGTACGCCATCCCCCAAATGATATCTTGCAATTTTCACCTGTCGTACCCCCGATAGTTCTTGTGGATATGCGCCTTACCTAAGAGCCATTGAATCATTCTCCTGGCAGGTTGCTGGATTGGAATTCCGATCGGACAGACTTTGGGACTCGTGGATCGCATGGGAAACTGAACAACAACAGCTCGTGAACGTCACGGCCATCTACGACCAACTGATCTCAACTCCGACCCAACTGTATAGTCAACATTTCGAAAAGTGAGTTGCCCGGAAGCTGTGAAAAGAATGCTCTCATTTTCCTCGGGTTCGAAGACACCAGAATCGTTGCGGGTGAACTCCCCAGCTATAGCGTTATGCAACCGTTATAATGTTCTTGATCTGTCCATATTCAGGTTCCAAGGTCTGTTGGAAAAGTATCCTTTCCATGAAACGCTCGGCGAACAAGAGATCGAGGAATGGAAGCAACTGTATGAGCAGAGGAAAGGTGAAGGTGCCACCGATGAGGTTAGTGCATCCCGGGAAGAGGAGTCGCCCCTCCTTCATTTCTCGAGTTTGATCCTTGTTTTCTGTCATCCTTCATTGACATTTGTTCTTTGGTTCACGTTGCGCGGTCATTTTCACTCACGTAATCAAACTCAGATCGCTGCGAGGTGACAGTGACACCATTAATGCCATGTCATCGCGTGGATTCGACCATTAGGACCATATTCGGAGTTTCATCTCATTGGTATCTTTCGTCTTCAGGATGAACCAACATTCATCAAAGGCGAAGCGATTCAACGCCGGAAGAACGTTTACAAGAAGAACGAGGAGGCTTGCACCACTCGTTGGACATTCGAAGAAGGCGTAAGTTAGATAAGTTAATGATAATTGATAGTTTTCGTTTTCTAGTAGAGTAGCTTCGAGAGGAAGAATCGAAATCGGCTTTTTCGGAGACTCATTCGGCTCCGCATTTGCGCTCAGTGCTCTTTTGAGTTGCGTTGAGGCCTGAGTTCCTTGTTTGATTGGTTGGTTTATTGATCGATTGGTCGATCACATGGATAATTTCATTCCAATCGTTTCGTTGACTCGATTCGTTTCGTTCCCGGACGTTTCTCCACGACTGAACGAGACTTCGATTGCACGAAGTCGATGATGATGATGATGATGACGGTGTTGACGATGATATGAATATAGTGATGGTTGATTGACTGATTGGATGATTGTCGAAGGGAGTATTTCACGAGGCATATTTCCATTGTTTTATATGGTTAACGATCTCCCCACAGTTCAGAGTCGTCATGCGGCATAACCAATGCTCTTTCAGCCAATCGAATCCTACGAGTCATTGGTAGAAGGTCACCAAAATCTCGATAAATTGCCGCTCAGAAATTGGTCATGTCGGTTCTTGCAAAACGACACAGAGTTCACAATTAGTTTGCAACTGTACATTATGCTGATAATATTTCTCGAGCTGTATATCGTAGGGTTACTTGTGCAAGTGTATCATTTTGTCACGTACGGTTGTCTATATGCAATAGGTAGAAATGTGGTCGCTAGGCTGTCATGGCTAGAGGAGCTTCGGGAGTCTCAGCAGGCCTGAGAGAATCCGACCCAGAAGGGTGAGTCGGTCGCAAGTCGATCTGTATCAATCATGTGTATCTACGACTTGTATATATTGTGGCCCTGCGCCCTATTTCTACGCGCGGTAGAGAGTATTATGCAGGGTACACCGGCTGCGATCTCACTCCACGGTATCGATGCTTGGGGAAAACGCCGCCATTGGGCTCACGACCTTCTTTCCAGATCAAACGCCCGTACTTCCACGTGAAACCGCTGGAAAAGACACAGATCAAGAACTGGAAGGACTACCTTGATCTAGAGATCGAAATGGGTGACGAGAAGCGCATCCGACTTCTCTTCGAGCGATGTTTGATCGCTTGCGCTCTCTATGAAGACATGTGGATCAAGGTGAGCTTGACGGAAACTTGTTCGCGCGATTTACTGTCTGTTTTGCGTCCGAGATTCCTATCGTGGCGGCTTGAGAATCAAGACGGTGTTTTCCTTTGTAGTATATCAATTGGGCTGAATCAGCAGGAGATTCTATCGAGTCTTTAATGGCTCTGTACAAAAGAGCCTGCGAGGTCCACCTTCCAAAGAAACCCATCATCAACATGTCTTGGCTGTCGTTCGTCGAGAAGAAAGGTAAACATCCCGCGGACACATTGCTGGCACGAGAAGAATATTGGGTTTCTATCGTAATACGTTGCAGTGAAGTAATAAACGTTGTTTCTATCGCAAACTCACAGAACGAGAAGGCGCTCTCGCGGAGGGTTCTGTTGAAGATCTCCTACAGCCCATGGAGGAACGGCTCGGAAGCTGCGTCGTGTTCTCGATGCGTCGCTTGAACATTCATCGCAGATTCGGAAGAATCGATAAAGTCGAAGAATTATACAAGGCCTACGCGGCGTCTGCGGAGACACCAAAGGTAGCCAATCATTTCGCCATCAAATACGCAAGATTCCTCGTCCAGACAAAGGACGACATAGTCACAGCGATCGAGATCCTCAAGGAAGCCAGCCAAAGGGAGCCCGTGAGTAAATTCAGATGTCCGCATAAATTGCAGTTTTCCGCTGGTGCTCGGACTGTTGTTCAATTTTAACGTATTTTGGATGCTTTCCAGGAAAACTGTCGCGTATACCTGACGATGATCGATCTAGCGGTCAAGTCCCAGAATACCGTTCTCATCAGCGAAACTTTCAAGACCGCTCTCAAAGCGACGGAAATTCCTCAGGCGAAAAAGCTAGAATTGCTCCAAAGACGGCTCGAGTATTACGAAGAAATGACCGATGAGGTCGACCTGGCTCAACAAGCACTCGAAGAGTACTCAAAGATGCTGAAGGTAGGTTCCCTCGCTCTTAGCTCTCCACTTGCGTCTTTCATATACGGCCAATGATTTCTCGCCGAAGGTGAAGAGGATCATGATGAGCTATTCTCCTCTCACAGGTGGTCGAGAAAGAAAAGGATAAAAAGCGTCCCGCGGATGAGAACGGAGCGGGACCTGACGCGAAGAAGAAGGCCGACGATTATTCCCAGATGAGTTATTACGACAGAAATGGACAGACCGCGTACAGTGCACAGGCATACGGCCAACAACAATGGGGACAGCAGGTGAGTTGTTTGGAGTTTCACTCCTAATCCGCGAGTTTCACTTCTTTTCAGCCTTTCTGGGCATTGTTTCCGGCTGGATGAGGTCCCTGACGTGTGGAAGTCCTAAACATTTCGTGTTTCTCTGTTTTCAGGGGTATGGACAAGCATACAATAGCCAGGGCTGGAATGGACAGCAACAAGCCTATGGAGCAAGCTACCATTACTAGTCGGGCTTTTACTACTTTTCCTCCCGGGAGCACACAAACATGTATATTCACAGAAAATCCGCAGTGTAACACAGACCGCGTTGTTTTTTTGCGAGCTCATCATCTCAGCATCCCCTCCAAGCGACTTTTCAAATACTTATATGGCTTTTCATTCTTCTTCGCTCTCAGAAATAAATGCGTTTCACGTACCGTTGGCAGTCGCCGCAGAAAGGATTCGTCTCATTTTCTTAGAATCGCGTATCGGATGTTCAAAACTCGGGACTCCCATGCCGCAATGTAATTTCGAAGATCACATGAGGCGGACAGGACATGAAACTTGGTGATATGGTCGAAGATGAGCCACCGAAAAGTAACGACGTCCTATTTGTCAGAGTCTCGATACCGAGATGCTCGAGTCCGACCATTTTGCCGGTTGCAGGTCATCGATTCAGGAGGAGAAGGAACAGATACACTTCATCTGGGTTGGGGACGCAAATACTCTGCAGATAATTCCACGGCCGATCTAGAGAGAGTACTCCGCTTTCATGGTCTATATAAGGTCGACCATTCCTCTGACGCGTGTTGCTCGGCGATAACGAAGCCCGCAAGCGTTTGCACAGGTCGTGCCCATTCGAAACAGGCTCGAAGCTTCGTGAACAGACTTGAGACAAAGATTTCGCAAGCTCTGCGCGATGGTCGATGAAATCGAAACTCTGGATCTGAGCAAGAGAACAGGTTGCGTCAGGGAAGTGAATCTCCATAAAACACTCATACGAAGGATCATCCAATCTCCGTTCGTTACGAAATGGGTTCCGAAAACTCCGAAATCCCGACACGCGACTTCGGACGCATCGGATTCTGAAGACAGTCGACGCAGAACTTCGCCGAACTTTCGGTCTCGCTCGTCCATAGATCTTCGTGAATGGCGTGGCAGTTTTCGGGAATTCGGTAACCACGTGTGTCTCTCTGGTGGAGGAGTTCCAGGAGCACCGAAGCCGAAAGAGAAGAAAAGTTTGAGACGTAATGCCACGTTCGTTGAATTTTTCTCCGACATCCCTGAAGTAGCGCGTCAGAAGAGCCTTTTCAAGAAGAGACGGCTGAGTAGCATGATCAAGCCGATACGGAGCGTATTCTCAGCGCCGCAGTCGAGCGACGACGCCAGAGAACACCGGACGAGGAAGCCGAGAGTCTCTAAGAACGAGGACTCCATCATTCAGCGGCATTTCTTCGATGAGCCGGCGGAGTACTCTGGTTCTACCTATCAACCGGTCTCTCGAATCCAGAAGTGGCATTCTTCTACCGATCCTGCTCCAGGAGCTTCGAAGAAACGAATCGGAGGGGATACCCGCTCATCGAAGGACTCATTCGTTGCACGAGGTCCAACATCCGGCCCTGAGCATGTTGCCGGTGCCACCGCGCGGGAATCATCTCCAGAAAGCGGCGGCCGCCGAAACTTCGAGGCAGTTGAAGACAACGGTCAGTCAAACGGCCCCTCCGTTGACTCCAATCGAGACCCTGTGTGTGAGAGAAAGCGTATCTACGTTGAGGAGACTTCAGGCCCCCCTCACGTCACGGTCACACGCTCGATTCTGGAGTTCGATCAGCCGAGTTTCCTGAATGTTCCAGAACAAGCTAGTGGTGACTTCGTCGAAGGAACGCACTCGTCGACTCGCTCTTCTCCGATTCTGTCCACGGACCCCGTCAAGATTTCGAGCGGAGCGATGCAGATGGTTTCCTCTTGGTTGAACAACAATGATCTGAGTGTGGTGCAACCAGAGGACTTCGCAAGAGTAACCGAGGGCTCTCAATCAGTCAATCTTGGTCGTTGTAACGCACCACTGTCTCCGGATCGCGCTGCGGCGGCTGGTGAGTCTCCGGAAGCTGAAGAACTTCTTCTTGCCGCCCGGGATCCTGTCTGCGCGAACACGGCGACTCAAACCGCCATTGAGGCCGTCAACGAAGAGATTCCTCTCATCGAAACAATCACCCTTGTGGCCGTCACGGTTCTGAGTGCGGCTTGCATACATTTTCTGCCTCTGTATTTGCCGAGAAACTTCTCCTTTTTCTAAAGCAAGTCAATACACTCGCTCTCATTTCGCCTTCATTCGGAGGGGTGTTGTCATTTTATAGGATTCTTGAGGAGAACGATCTCCTCCCGTTCCGGCGGAAGAAGACTCTTGTTGCACAAAGGTTCGCTACGTGTGACCCAAAGGTTCAAAAACTACTCGATTCTTTGAACGACCGCCCTCTGGTACAACTTGAGTTGCAGGACGCTCTGCACTTTGGATATTTCAACCCGATGAGGTTTTCAAATTATAGGCTGTCCAGGTTATGCACGGACTCAAGCCTGGCTTCGTGTACTATTCGAAGCTCGTCGCGGAGGTACATGATGTGCGTCAAAAGACTGAAAATGAGCATTTCTAGACAACTCGAGTTTCGGATGCGGAAACAGAATTTCATCTACCCGACGTGCTTCTCTCGAGGTCATCGAAGTCTCGAATCTGCAGTCGTGTGATATCATGAATGAATGATTGTGCTACCTCCGAGGGCAAAGCCAAGATTTTCATCATTGAGGAAGAGATTTTCCTCGGATTTGAGAGATTCACTCATGTCGGTTTCAGGTTCTCAGAACTCCTTTTCTCTGCTTACATGTGGGTAGGTTCGTCAAGAACTCGTATCCATTGGTAGGTGTGAGCCATGGTTCTCCAAATAAGAGCCTCCCCAAGCGACCCCCTAGAATCCTGCCGTTGTGGGCTGGCAGGTTCGCTAACTCCTGCCAATAAGCTCAAGATTTTGGAGGGTTCTGCATCCCTCGTTTAGAGCGGGTTTCGATTTAGAGATGATTCTTGAAATTCAATTTCCCCGATTGACGCTGTAAGGCAGGGGTGGGCAATTTTTCGGGACCCCGGAGCTACCTTCAGACTGGCTGACTGGCCCGGAGTTACATAGAATTCATCCCCGGGGTTGAGGACGTATGGCAACGATTGTGATTAATCGGGGAGCGAACAACCGCATCTTCAGCTGAAGTCAAGTGAAAAATAGAAAATTCTTCGAAAAAACAAACTCTCCCAGTTTATTTCGTGACATTTATTTTTTGGCGGTTCTCACACAAATGGGACTCAAACGTTCTTTGGAAGCTCCGGGGCTCCGGTGTCTTTTCTGATCACATGCATCCAGGCTGCTCCATGAACCCAGTTCACACGGTGTTTTCCAATTTCGGTCAAGGCCTTCGAAAGCAAATTTCGTGAGATACGAATGTTAGAAGTTGGAAGGGCCAGGAAACGAACCAACGAATTGTCTCGACTTACAATTAAGCGCCGCCCCGCCGTCAAATCCACCAAATCAGAAAGAAGCGCGGATTCTGCACAGTATAGATACTCCTCACTTGCAGCGTTTTCGCATGCTGTGGAAAGAACATGAGGGGGACTTGTAGTGTGTGAATTGAACCGAACTCGATAATTCGATAACGCCGTGATAATCACCATGGTTGGATAACTTCGTGAAGAGTTCCCCATCGACCCCTGCCTCGCAGGAGAGAAACATGCTGAGTACGCCAAGTCCATCAGGGTGATGAAGGTAATATATCTTCTTCAGATCCTCCGGATATCGGAATGTGATTTCGCCGATCACTTTCTTGATTATGCCTGTAGTTGCTTTCACGCAAGCCGAGTATCCTGGATTGCGTTTGTCCTCCGAGTCTACAGTCAGGTTCCAATTGTTGTACGACCTCACTAGCTTTGCTCCGGAAACGAAGCAACTCTCTGTCCATTTTCTGTATTGCTCTGCAGTCGCGTGACTCAAGTACTCAAAAGTTATATTGATTGACTGGACGACGAAACAGATCGGTCCAAAGGGCGACTGGTACTCCTTGGTCTTGTTGTTCTCAATGCAGGGCTTGGAGTTCACGACATGACCTTCTTTGAAAGTTTCACCATCGTACTGAAACACAGCGATTTCAGGGGCTATTTGTTCATCGCCCTCGAGTAGATTCATCAGACTGAGCCACAAGTAGTACACTGTCGTTGGGAAGGACTCATTTGTTGAATTCCATTACTCCGTAAGTCTCAACGAAACACTGAAACTTCCTCACTCTGCCTGTGTGCATCCATAAAAACCAGGATTATCTTGTCCACGGCGAACCCAGATTTTTTGATGAGAGCTTCAGTTCCTCTAGCGAGTTGGAGATTGAGTTCAAACATCGTGTAAAACTTCACAATAGTCTTGTCGCGAACCCTGCTTGGAACCAGTTCGATCGCTCTTTCCAAGGCAGGCCTATACGAGAGAAACGGTCATAATTTCGCGTGCCCGCAGTACGACGCGATCTCTTGAACTTATCATTCTTATCCTGAATCAGCACGGCTGTTACTCACTTTAAGAGCTCATGATCTCCCGGCTCGGTCCACAATGTCTCAGGCACAAGTTCTCCATTGATGCTCAATAGTTGAAATCCAGCCGAAGAGATCTTGTATGAAATGACAGACATTTCAAGTGGAGCATTCTTTTTTTCTTTTGAGAATATAACCGCGTATAGGCTTCGGAAAACGAAACGATCTGCTTAGAACTCCTTCCAGCGAGTCATGCTTCATCGAATTGCAAATGAATATCAGATCTACTTCTCTCTTCCTATCCATCCTTTAACGACGAGAAACGCAACTGCGCCGAAGACGATCAACAACACCGTAATGAGGAACACCATTATACCACAGTTCGGAAAATATCGCCTGAAACCTAATATCAGTCCGTTGTGAAATTTCTACGACTAATGTGTTGTTGTACTTATGAGCACCAGAAATCCGCGGGTCAGCATACCTGAGGGAGACCCTCCAAATGTTTCTAAAGACAATGAAGCTTCGTCCTCGACCTGTGAAGTGCTTTTGTCCTCTGATATCTCCGCCATCGAGATCAATGAACACCCGACGTCTCGCTTGAGGAGCCCGGATCGACAGATTCGAATCGATATTACATTCTATCGACATCAGAAAATGACAATATCGTGGATCAGAATCGTCTGCTCACTATTTACCATTACTTCCCGCTCTAGATTTCGGAAACGAAACTTCATGATTCCATAGCAGGCATGGGCAACCTTTCGGGACCCTAGAGCTACTTTCAGATTGGCTGACTGGCCCGGAGCTACATGTTAAGGGAAAGGCTACAAAGCCTTCATAGCCTCTAGTCCTGGATGAACTCAGGTGCGTCGGGTCTGCCAATTTTCGACTTTCAAAGATAGAAGCGAAGAAGTCGATTGATTCGACATTTGAAGTCGCAGGGCAAAGAACGATTCGAAGCAATTCAGCCGGAGCCTTTCGACTTTCCGAGAACTATACGAGAAAAAAATGCTGCTAATCAGCACAGATTCCACGCCAAGCGTTGATTTTTGCCTTGCTCTCAGGATAGAAACCATAATTGTTAGAGAGCTTCAGTGTGGACGCTCGAAAACCGACACAATTTTTCGCCATACCATTTTTTTTCTTTTTGGAGAGCAACTCACAAAGGGGTGACCCTATGGTTTTCAAAAGGAACTGTGAGTGCGAAAGGAAGGGTAAGTGGGGGAAGGATAAAAGAGAGAAAGATAGCAGAGCCAGAGGGAAAAAAATGCATTTACGCACAACCCAGAAGAGAGGAAAATTCAACTGGAGTGTGGGACTCATATTCATAATACCCACTGAAAAAAACTAACAATAAGGCTCTTCAACTGGTAGATGAGAACGGATAGTGGATTTAAAGAGTTCGGGATCATAGGTTGTGGGGAAGACAACAGAAGGGAGGACATTCCAAAGGCGAGATGTGCGAGGGAAAAAGGTAGATTCGAAATGAGCAGTACGATTGGAAAGAAGTTGGACAGAATAGGGGTGTTGCTTGGCACTTCGTTTAGTTACACGAGCGGGGACCGAAAGGGGGGAACAAGGGAGGAGATTTCAGCTGAGCATTTTCCATGAAAGTATCGATAGAATAGACAGACAGAGATCGGAGACCTCGCGTCGAAAGGACAAAGATTCAAGAGAGGAGGATAGGGCCATTTCGCCGATAAGACTTTGGGGTTTGAAGTCCAATTCTCTCAGCTCTGAAAACTCCGACTAGCCATGGTTCATCATAAATCAGTGATCTGTTCATTAAACTTCGACTAGGTTCTGCTCAGAGTGGAACTCGTAAATTCGGGGACGACGCCGCCCCCGACAAGCCTCGCCGATCCGAATCGATGCCGCCCAGACCGAAATCAACGCTTGCGAAGACCAGAGGGGAGCGAGCAAAGATCTTTTGAGACAGATTGGCGCGATTCTGATTTGATCGGTCTGTCGACCTCAATCTGCATAGCGAGCGGACGAACAAACAGGATGCTTTATTAATATGAATGATGATGATTGAGGT
This sequence comes from Neoseiulus cucumeris, assembly GCA_021527715.1. Taxonomy (NCBI): domain Eukaryota; kingdom Metazoa; phylum Arthropoda; class Arachnida; order Mesostigmata; family Phytoseiidae; genus Neoseiulus; species Neoseiulus cucumeris. Next base: position 411,558 of record JAJSRV010000031.1, on the reverse strand, counting down.
TTCGTTCTTAGCGAGGCCGCCCGATTTTGTGCGCACTCTGTCCATTTTCGACAGGTCACCCAAAACGCTCTGATGCCTCCACGGAAACTTGTCCTCCATGACCACAGGAATGCTCTCTATGTGTTTCGCCAGACCTCCAGCCATGCAACTCCGTGAATCAAATTAATTTTTCGGCTCTCAAGATCCTGAATGACCTTGAAAGAGCGAACCATTGAGAAGTGAACAACTCGAACACGCTCTGGTCTTGATTCCGAGCCAGAGGAAACCGGCACAGATCTGCCAGGGTATCAATGGGAGGAGTGGAAGGGTAATGGGACGACTCACAATAATATTCGCTGATCCTCGCCACACGTTCAGAACATAGTAGAGATATGAAAATTCAGCGCAAAGCAACTCTTCCCCCTTTGTGTTGTCGGAATTGCATGCTGCAAACGAGTATGGTTTTTTCCAGTGTGCAGCTGTACTGCATTGCTTGATCGGAACGATTTGTGAGATTGTGTGTGGTGACCAAAGCACGGAGTTTGATCAAGAGAAGTTCACAATGAATGAATTGCTTTCATTTTCATTGTTTCGCGGCACATCGAATCGTGAAAGCTGAGCGGGTCGATATTCCCTACCTGATTTTGCCGTCTCCTTAAAACTTCTCGAGTCATGATTTTCCCCCTTTTCCAAAAGTTTGAATCCAGCGAGGAAACCGTTTTTCCGCTGAACGAGAATCTTTGATTTAATGTGCTTCGGAACATTGAATTGGTTGACGGATTTCTCCGTCAGGAGGCTTCTGGTGACCGCACGGCACCGCGAAAACCCCGGCCAGCGCGGGCTAGGCCTAACGCTGAGATTCAATTGACCCAATTCCAAATCCACGTTCGAATCTTTATGGAAGCACTTCGTGACCCAGTCGTCGAGGGACTTCTGGGATTCGGACAAGACATCTCTTAGACTGAGGGCCGACGACTTGGCGAACACACAAATCAAATTATATGGGGAGTGGCGATTTGAAGTCCAGGCAAGATTAGTGCAATCCGGGCCGGCAGAAAGCTCCAGTCTGTGGGCCAAGTGCATGAGTTCGCCGTCGAAATCGATCACAGCGGTTTCCAGGGTGGACTTGTTCTCCCATTTGAAGAAATTCGCCGCGCTGAGCCATGTGAAGAACGCTGTCGATTTCGTAATGGAATTTTGCGGAAAATCACGAAGTCAAAAACCAGAAGAACATGAATCGAAGTCTGGCTGACCCTTATCTTCTCGATTATGACTGGAGGCCGACTCTTCGCTCGAGGAGAAACGCGATCCTTTGAAAAGTTTTGCGATAGCCTTGATCAAACGCGAGTCGGTCCTCTGGAATGTCACGAATTTGACCACTGTGTCTCGATGCCGACATCGAGGGATCTTCAGATACGCGTCTTCAAGTGCCGGTCTGAAACGGGGGATTCATCAAGAGTTCGGTTCCTACCACGACATCCATCGATGCCGCACAAGTTTATCATGCGGTGGACAACAAAATCATTTACCTCAGTTTCTGAGCATCTCTCGGACCCTTCAGAGCTGCTATCGCTATCGTTGACTCGAGCGTATTTATCACGGCCGGAACCCCTAGCGACTGCCTTTCGAAAACGACGATGGAAACTTTCAGAGCGGAGCCATGTTCTTCTTTCGAGATTACAACCGCGTAATTTCTGTCGAAGCAGCGAAAAAATTTGAAGCAGGTGAGAATCCGAATCAGAGCGATGATCGACCTCGGTACTCACCCCGTGTCAGGACACCGAGTGAGCCTCATCCACATCACAGCCGCTCCCACGCAGGTCAGACCTATCAACCCCACAGCCAGTACGCGTCTTTTGTGGGTAATAGTACGATGAGCTGCGTTTTTGAGAACAGCCAAGAAGCCTGCTCCCGTTGAAGGACGCTTGGCATCGACATCTTCACTCGAAGCTCCATCAGCGATGAACGACGTCTCTTCGTCTGATTTCTCCGAGTCTGCTCCCGTCTGAGCGCCGGGATACGTTTCCTCCAACATTCGCATGCCGTTTGCAATTCGGGAACTCTTGCGCTTTCGATACAATCATCTCTTATGGACAAAAATAAATGAATTTGCGGACTGCTGAATTCGTCTGCTCAACCTCGATTCTCGGCTGCCCATTCTCGGCTCCATTCGGGACTACCTGAATCATCGAAACCTTGACGTGATTACAGTTAATATTCTTCCTGGCCCTCATCAATGCTCTCCAAAAAGGATCGGGGGAAATCAGTTTTTGTCACAGCTCGGGGGCACGCAGCATCTGACCTCTCAAGGGCCAGTTCAGGTGCGGCGAGAGTAAAAGAAAAAAACTGAGATTACGGTTGCACTCTGAGTTTGATGGCTTCATCGTTCGATTTACTCTTGACAAGTTTCTTCATTAGCGTTTCCCATCTTGGTTGTGACCATGTTTCATGTAATCTTTGGATGAAGTACTCAATCGCATCGACTTGTGGCAAGTCACCAATCTGTATATCTGTTGAAAACCACCAATCGAAGGATAGAGAATGAGGTCTTTTCTGGATCAAACTGTCTGCTTTCATCGGTCTGGCGTTTTCCCAGCGTTCACGCTCGAGAAATTCATCCTTAAGTCACAGTTCCGTACGATGGCTCGTCAGTCGCTGAGCCCCCTCCCCTCCCACATTCCTTGTGGAGTCGTTCAACGGTTCATGCTGGAGAACACATGCTTCGAGGGTGACATCTTGTTTGACGTTTCTCAAACCGTCACGCGTGCAGTCTGACTCGAGTGCAGCTGAATTTCGTCGTTGAAGATTCAGAAAAACGAAGCAGTGACACAATCAATATTGTTTGGATCTCTATCAGAAATCAAGTTTGAGTATGAATGACGAAATCGTGGCGATGACCGACCTGACTAATCGATCCGGATGTGTTCGAGAGTTGAATTTAGAACCGCTTCAGTCCGCCGGCTGTCCTTCCGTCGGAAAATCTACTCCAGAACACACGGACGCTTCCAACTTCGCGGATTCGTGCTCGAGTGAAACACTTCGGGCGAGTGCTGACGGGCAACCTCAGTCCTTCCGAATGAATTCCGCGACAGACGAGAATGCTTTGAACGATCAAAAAGGTGCCTCGGAATGTACGAGAAACGAAACGGGCGAGTCTGGAACACCAAGTAGCGTACTTGGCGATCGATCGTTCAGTTCGAGTCGCAAACGGAGAATCCACCGGCGGAGACTGTCAAGAGTCATAAAGCCCATCCACGGCGTTCTGATACCTCGAAAATCGCACGAAATCTTGAGACTTTATCCGAAGGAAGCCATCGATTCGGTTTTATCCTTCGAAGAGTTGCCATCGGTTTGCGCAGAGCATGTTGGGGTTGGCGAAGCCCGAAGATTGGGGACGGGCTCTTTCTCTGGACGGGATTCAGCGAAGCCAACGACACCGTATTTCAAGGCGGTCTTTGCTAATGCTCATGCTTCTTCAAAGGACGGAGAGACGCTCGCAGAACCTGAGACCATGAGTAACTCCCTCAAAGCATCGAAGACCGTTCCCCAGGAACCGCGTTTGGTGAACTCGAAGGCCGAAGTTTCCTCTCCCCAGGATTCTGCGGACGCAGAGAAGCTGATCGACGTCCAACCGAAAGTGAAAGTTGCAAATGTGGAGAGTGAGCGAACGGTCGAGGTGAAGAAAGAGTGAGACCTACACCCAGCCTGCTTAGAACGAGCGAACAACGTCTTCAGCTTCCTGGAGGTTCTTCAAAGGAAGACTCCTTGGGAGGCGGAAGTCATTTTGCACCCTGACCAGGAACCCTCAGAAGAACACTTCCCTGGACCTGTACGGCCAGGAGCGCTGCAAGCGAGAAATTCTCCTGAATCAGAGAACGACTTCTCAGTTACAGTCCGTACGAATAATGTTCCAGCAGAAGCGAAGCTGGAAGTAGCGCGCGCGCAAAATGTAGAACAGAACCAAGAGGGTACCAGAACACTTCAAGTCGAGAGTTCCTCCGGAGCTGTTCACATGGACGACAGTCCAGAGCTGGCACAGCGAGAAGATCCCGCAACCGGAAAGGTGATGGACGAGAAATCCGCGACTGACATTCCTGCCGAGGAAGTGTCGCGCGTTGGGCGTGAGGTCAGGCCACTGGACCGAATTCGAACGAAGAACCCCAAAAACGTCGAAATGGCCACTCAGACCGTCGAGGAACTCGACCCCGAATTGAGCGGAGAGAAGATTCTTCAACGACCAGAGACGGCGAACGCTCAAATCGCTGAAGACCGCGGGAGACAAGAGTCAAACTCATTGAAATCGACCTTTGATGTGGGAAAGTATCGAGTGAAACACTTGTGTAGCATCTTCGAGAAAGACAGTCCGTCTCCACCTCAATACAGAACTCCGAAGAGCGCGCGCGGGGACCAAGTTGCCGTAAAGTCACCGATTTGTGCGAAATGCTCACGGACACCGGAGGCGTCCGGAGTGGAGAACCTCGCTGAGGCATCGTGCCGCGTTTTCTCACGAACAGCCACCACTGGCTGTCTCCCAGACGGCAATAACCTCTGCGAATCTTCCGTTCACGGTACATCACTCGAAGATGCTCCAACTCCGTCCACCTTGGAATCGGTCAAAGTTGCCGGGACGCCACGAGCTTTGCAGATGACTCGAACTGTTCCGAGGTTGCGGCACTTGGCAGGATTCGCTGCCGCCACCCTGTTGACTCTGGCTTGTGCTCGATATATGCCTGTTTACCTGGCTCAGATCTAACATGACTGAACGTTGATATTAAGTTGCGACCGAACAATAAAAATACAAGCCAGTGAAAGGAGTCGGGTCCAAAGCTTTCCAAAAAACGAATTCGATAAAATTTCACGCATCGACCGACAAAACAGCAGTCAGCGCGACATCTGTCAATCCCGTTGGCCAGCTACTTGCTGTGGATGGGAACCTCCCCCATCGGACAAGACTCATCTAATCACTTAGCCCGTAGTCGGGCAGGCAGTACCCAAGCCTATCACTAGAAACATTCCTTCGTGACAAACAGCGGTTTTTATTCATTGTTTCGAAGATTCGCCAAGAAAAAAAACCTATGACAGACGAGTTACCACTTCCGGAAGAGGCAATCTCAATGATTCGGGCCTCATTACCTAACCTTAGATACAAACATCTCCCTTAAGAAAGACATCACTTCACTTGATGACGATCTCTGGAGTTTTCGGGTAAAGTTTCAAAGTAACGTGATGCTCTTCCTCCTCCTCGTGGGTGGACGTATCGACCTCTTTCTCGAAGCTCACAGTCCGCGACTCCTTCTCCCTTGATGTTTCCTTCACGTTCTCCTTGTTGTCAGCTATCCGCACAACTTTGATCATGACATCATCATTCCGTTTCTCTACTGGCGCTTTTATGATGATCTTGGAGTCGGTCAAATGCGCCTGTAGCTGATCAACGGCGAATCCCGGGGGAACTTTGAATTTCTTCTTCAATTCCCGTAGTGAGTATCCGTCTTCGATTGTTACTTCTTTCCGCGCGTGAACTGTGACCTCCCGGTCTTTCAAGGTCACACAGATGTCTTCCGGCGCGAATCGCTCCGAAGTCGTAGGAAGCTCGCAGAGCACTCGAACTCCATCGTTTTGCTGCTGTTGGCATTGAGTAGCCGGTCTTGGGGTTGAGCTCATGAAAATCTCCTCAATCACACGCTGGCTTCGTTGCGGATCAACTTTCACGTAGCAGTTCCGCGACCGGAGCTCATCTTCCATCCGCTGGATGTGTTTCTCGAACCACGACTTCATGTCGTTCTGACAACACTCTTCAAACATCTTGCTGTGCTCTTGACGGCTTCCACGACTCAGCAGCTTTGAGAGACCTCCCTTCAAGCCCGCTGTTTAAAAGGGTTCACGTCGCGCGAGCTTGAGTCACCGGGTCCACGACAACAGCTCGGTGACATCACGTGTGGGCAACGTCGCAACTACTGCATACCGATGCTCTTGAATCACTTCTAGCGTGTCAGTTTTCCCGAGGTTCTTCTCCATTGTTCTTCTCCCGCCAGAGTTCAATCGAGTTTCGCTTTTGGAAAGAACCATAATGCCATCCCAACTGAACCCAAATCGTGCCGCTTGTTGTGTTGACTTGTGGAATCTCCGCTAGGACGATAAAGGGAACCCTAAGATTTTTCACCAAGTGGGTGGTTACAAAGCACCTGCTTCATTGCTCTTGGAGTTTCATGCAGTTTAAGATGAGAAGTGGTTCTTGGAGCTGAAATGGTTAAAAGATGCCCGAGTCTATTCATCTGTTGCTTCAACGATGACTTGGGCTTTGAAAAGACATTCGAGAATTCCAGTGGCTCGAGTCATCGACTCTGCTCGAAAGGCGATAACAACTGCCTCGCCGTAGCTTTCTCCGAATGAAAAGAATGCAGAGCTGTTCCGAGAGGGTTAAGTTCAAGGCGCGAAAATCTCCATAACTTGGGGACGAGTTTTGCACGAGGTTCCTTGATCGAGATCTGGGTTCTCACTTTTTGCATCGAGTTTTCAGCGAAGAACTTCGGATCCGGGGGTTTCGCGCGAAATATCATCAACTGAAGATCATCATCATTCTACGACGTGAAATCATTCCATCGATCGCCAACCGTAGCGACGTTACGGAGTTTGCAATCGCGAAAGCAGCTTGACTCGTTCTGGCATTTGCAGGGACGTTCAGAAGAGATTTATACTTCTTTCGGAGGATTTCGAAAAAAGCTCATATTTATGAATATTTCACGCCTCCTATGGCGCTTCTCGACGCGACTTCTCGAGTCAACTTCTGAGCCTGCATTTCGAGATATCGTGATCCAAGTAAGGACGCTATGACCGTCGAAAATGCTCCTCTTGTTATAGCATTCAGTGCACTCTTGATCATTCATGCGTCCAGCGACGACAGTAATGGTAAATGAGAGTGCCGAGTTTGATTTCCGCGAATGGAGAAACTTGTCCCCCGAAACGGTCGTGCACCTGTGGTTCGAATTCCAGAAAAATGTTTCGAGGAGCTGGGGTGTTTTCCACTGAAGGACTGTCCTCAAAGACCGCTGCACCCTGCGCCGCAGGCTCGCGAGAAAATCAACACCACGTTCATGTTCTACACTCGGGAGCGGCCCGGAAACGACACCAAGGTTCCTGCCGTCATGATCCAGCCAGACGATCTGAAGACAGTCGCTTTCAAAGCCAACAGAACAACGGTGGTAAGCAAACTACCGAATACCGTATGATGAATCGACCGGAGAAGACTCCTCACGTGCATCTTCTTTTGAGAACTAGATGATTGTGCACGGATGGCTCGACAGCACTAGCTTTGGAAAGTGGTTGACCCAGATGAAAGATGCGCTCTTGCGCCATGGCGACTACAATGTAATTCTGGTTGAGTGGATCGGAGGGAATGGCCCACCGTACTTCCAAGCCACCGTCAATACGCGAGTCGTGGGCGCTGAGATGGGACTTCTGATCGTCAAACTGGGAGTAAGCAAAGGAGTTCCTAAATTGAATGGTTCCGCATCCGTCCGATGTCTGCATGGATCGAGTCTCAACTAGAACTTCTATTCAGGAAGCATTCGGAATTCCGCCCTCGTCGGTTCATGTTTTCGGGCACAGTTTGGGTGGACACATCGTTGGATACGCCGGGAAGTGGCTTCATGGAGCTCTGGGACGCATCACGTGTAAGTCGATCGGTGTTCCGACAGTTACTTGCTTATGAAGGGGATTTCGCAAAGTGGCCGGATGCAATCCTTTTATATGTAGAAACAATCTCGAAGTGGTTTCTCCTGAATTCTCTGACAGAGTTTCATTTTGCAGCTTTAGATCCTGCCAAGCCCCTCTTTCAAATCTGTCCTCCGCAAGCCCGACTGTCGAATACGGATGCTCAATTTGTTGAAGTCGTTCATACTGACTTCTCTTAGTTCGTTCCTCCGAATGGATTGGGGATGGATATCGCTGTCGGCGACGTCGATTATTTTCCGAATGGCGGTCTGTCTATGCCTGGTTGTGAAGCCGAGCGCCGCTTGAGCGGACTCTTAGGCAAGGACCTGCTCGACATCACGAGGACCGTGACGGTGTGCAACCACCTTCGTGCCATCGACTTCACGCTGGATCACATCCAAAGTTCGTCTAGAAAATCCAAATGCCGACCCATAGCGTTTCCATGTGAAAGCTACGAGCGCTTCGAGAGGGGTCTGTGCACTGACTGTGGGCCAAGCGGCACCGATTGTGCGATCATGAGCCTGGTGGGCGAGGAGTACTGTCCTCCGAAGCACAAGACAAACGTCACTCGTCGGCTGTTTTTGAAGACGAATGCCCGCGAGCCGTTCTGCTTATTTCATTTTGGCATCGAGCTCGGCATCGGAATCGCTGCGATCAGGGCTCGCTTATTACACACGCTGACCTCGTCCGCGCTGCACGCAGCCAGTCCGGCTTTGATAGTGCTGCCACCGGGGCCCGTCAGGATTCTCGTGAACTTGAAAGCGGTTGGATCACGGGGTTTCGACTTACTGCATCACACGTGAGGAGTTCTTTTCGCTCGCAAACAACGGCTTTCCCTATACGGATATCGATGACTCCTCAATTTACCCTCAATTCTCCAACTAGGGACGAGGAAATCAGACTTGGAGTCACCCACCGCTTCCTGATCACTTCGGAGGTTCCGCTCGAGGACGTGATATCCGTCACGATCATTTTCCAAGACCCGGATATCGCCCAAATATCGAATATCCCCCTGAAATATCTGAAGTTCACGCCGATGACGGCTCCGACGACTTCGTAAGTTCTTAGTCTTTGCTTTGGAAACTGAAATATTGATCTCAACTCATTCAACACAGGGCTCACGACGCCGGTTCGTTCGCAGCAACTCCACATCACCCAGTAAATATTTCTGCCCACCATCCATCGGCGTGCCGAGACGAATCGGCGTTGATCTCAAAGAGGAAAACTGTAATATTTAAGTAGGTCCCTACGATAAAATAACTCGGGTTTGAATGCTTTTATCGAAGTTCAGAGAATAAATCAATTTTGGTCTAGCGGGAGAACTCTCTTACGGCGCCGTTCTCGAGATTTTGCCCTTGGCCAGCTCTGAATCATCGTCGACGTTTAACTCTACATATATTTCGTCATCACTCACAAAGGAAAAGCCTTTTATCTCATTGTTGTGGCGTCGTCTGGACTTGGAGGGATTTCTCTCGAGATTTTCTCAAGATTACGTAATCGTGTGCTCTGATCATCAGGAATCTCAGCGGTCTTCGATGCTTCGCGATGAAGATAGTCATGTCCACACCTCTTTACTCTAAAAGCAGCTGTCCCAGAGTCGAGTTCAAGCTTTCGCGCATTCAAACACTGATGTGAGCTCTGGACAACTAGAGTGAACGGAACTGCGTTTCCAAATTCCGCACAAATTCGTTCCAGCTGACAGTGTTGCGTTTCTCCCCCGTCCAAGTCTAGAAGGAGACTTGTCAACTTGACGACACACGGGGAGTCTCAGCCTCTAGGGCGTAATCCGTTCAGTCTGGCGTAATCCCTCGATAATGCGTCTTGGTTAGATACGGTGCCCTATGACATCGAGATCGCGACGAAATGTCTCGCATTCGACTGAGAAAACCATGACCAATCAAGCTGTCCTGCTTGCAGTGTTCTGTGCCCAAGCGCTGAGCCTTCGGACGAAGCCCGAAGGTACGCAGATCGCTAAATCTTGAGTTATGAGGACAATATTTGGATTCGTCCAGTCTCGTTGATATGGGCTCAAATTCGCAGAGGTCTGCCTTGGTGAATTGGGATGCATACCCCTGAAAGACTGCCCACAGAGGCCCCTGAATCCTAAACCGGACCCTCGCGAGACTATAAACACCCAGTTTCTATTTTACTCTCGGGAATCGCCCGAAAATGTTCCGAAAATATCTGGTTACCGAATTAAACCCGATGTCCTGCGCAAGACAACATTCGATCCTGCGAGGCGCACCATGGTGAGTCACAGTGAATGGGAATTTCGTCTCTCAATCCTCATTCTAAGCAGTTTAGAAATCTGATTGTTGTGAGTGATATTATTTGTGATATCCATTTCACAACTCAGTTCGTCGTGCATGGCTGGATCGACAATGTGTTCCTGGCGAAATGGATGACTGAAATGAAAGATGCTCTTCTGCGTAGCGGGGATTTCAACGTAATCCTCGTTGACTGGACCGGAGGCAACGGCTTGCCATACACCCAAGCCTCCGTGAATACTCGACTTGTCGGCGCTGAAATCGGACTTCTGATCAAGAAGTTGGGGGTGAGGAATCTCAATCTCTTTTGAAGAGTCCAAATTGTGCGATTCATTGTAGTTCTGAATTTTCATTTCGTTCAAAGGACACGTTTGGCCTCTCCCCCTCTGACGTGCACGCTTACGGGCACAGTCTCGGAGGACACATCGTCGGCTACGCTGGCAAATGGCTCAATGGTACTCTGGGAAGGATAACCTGTGAGTGCTGCTTGAAGATTCCTTTTCCAATTCGTCCGATTCATTCATAATGCCGTGCGGCTTGCGTTGCCTCAGGGTCTCAGTTTTTCCTTTTTTACCGCCATTCTCCACCATTCTCATAGTTCTTGAGCACTCCTCGAGCTTCCAGTCCGTCAATTAGTGAAAGAGTGAACACTGACTCAATTCAGCTCCTGACTCCTGATCGGAACCCGTCATTGATAGACATTCGATCGCCGACATCGAGGTTACAAGATGAGGGATCCTTTTGCTGGAGCTGTCTCAAACTAGCAATCAACGAGATTGTTGAAATTAGATCATCCAGCTCAGTGCCATACTAGCGTAGCGAAAGTGTCCCATATCAAGAAACCGAGGACTTTTCCGAGACATCGTTCCAAAGTCGAACCACGTCTGAATAGCGCGGAGATTCGAGTGCCACAAGTCCGGGAGATCTCTGAGAATTCGAGGCAGGTGCTCAGAAAACTCAAATTGTCGGAAAACAGTTCTCTAGGCGCCAGGTCCGGAGAAATCGATGCATCTCAAACTTCCATTGTGACATTTCTTTGACGACACAATGTGCGTTCATTCGTGCCAGAGTCTTCTCAAAATTATCTCATCTCCTTGAAAATCCGCCTTTTTCAGCTTTGGATCCGGCTGAGCCTCTCTTCGAGTACTGTCCTCCGATAGCGCGAATTTCGAAGACAGATGCGCAGTTCGTTGAAGTCGTCCACACGGACTCGACCTCATTCGTGCCTCGAGCAGGACTCGGGATGGATCTCGCAGTGGGTGACGTGGATTTCTACCCCAACGGCGGGAAACAGATGCCGGGCTGTGATATTAAGGGTCGCTTCTTTGAACTCAAAGATAAAAATATCTTCGAGGGAGTGAGAGTTATCGTTGGCTGCAATCACATGCGCTCCATAGACTATACTCGCGTATTCCTCGAAAATTCGGCCAAAAATTCTACTTGTCTCCCCATCGCGTTCGCCTGTCAGACCTACGATATTTTTGAGAGCGGCCATTGTTCTGACTGCGGACTCGACGGATCGCGCTGCGCAGTCATGACACTCGACGGTGCGGAATACATTCGCAAACTGAGAGGAAAATCCAACGACACGGTTCGGATGTACTTCAAAACAGGGACTCGTCCGCCGTTCTGTCTCTACCACTACAACATCGAGATGAAACTCTACAGAGATCCTCAAAACAGGAGTATCCAACCGGTCGCTGGAAGTTTGTCTGTTCTCATCAACGTTGCGAACGGCAAATTCCATAAGTTCGATTTGAAGCACGAAAGGTTCGTTAGGACTTCCTTTTCTCGGATGTTGCCGGAGTTCACTGATGACATGGAATCGCAAACTGCAGATGAAGTTGAGAAATATTCGCTCACGTCCCTATACATTGCAGCAGTGGAGACGACTTCACTCCTGGAGCAACGTACCGATACTTGATTACCTCTGAAGTGCCAGTGGAGAACGTCGAATCGATAACTTTCAGTTATTCTAACGCGAGAAGATTTTTCGCTCCGAAACTCTACCTGAAGTCCGTCAAATTCACTCCGATGACAGCTACCCACTCGAGAATGTACGAATTTCGATGACAGAAGAACTGGTACAGATGACAATGTTCCATTATCTCAAATGTCAGCTAGTTGGATATTGACATTCCGTTTCACGTTTCCGTTGCAGAGATTTGAGGAAACTCAGCAAAACGTTCTGTCCCCGGAACAACGCAATAGAAAGCCGGAGCACCAGCGACTTGGAGGAGAAGTTCTGTTAGTTCGACCCATCGTGGATGAGGATCGCGAACTCGATGAAGCGAAAAAAGAAAGAGAGAATAAAACGAGGCGAACTTTATCCGAACAACAGGAGTTTATTTCTTATTTTACTCATTGGATTCGAGGTTGTCGAAAATAAATTGCTTGGGAAAGGTGCTCCAGAAAGCCCCTGAGAATAATATTGGTTACATATTCTCTCGATCTGGAGCTGTGAGACATTCTTCCATCGCGTCTTATCCACGTGCGTAGTTTAAAAAGGATATCACGACGAGCCTGAGATACTGTGGGTTTTCATTGTTTGACCAGAGCGGTCAACGAGAAATTCAGAGCATCGGGCATTCGTTCCATGTAGGTTTTGCACACAGCGGCCGCATCCTTCAAAAAGTTGTTTTCATCAGAAGCTCCGTGTTTGGTGGGACCGTCTTTTCTTCCGTCCAGTTCGTAGATATGACCATCAGCTAAAACTATAGCGATGAAGTGTAAATCGACGTTTTCTTCGAGACGCGGCGTAGAAGTCTGGCCTTCCTGGGCCACGCTGGCGTGGATCTGGGAGTGGAAGATTGAAAACAGATTAGTCATGAATCATCTGACCAACGGTAAAGAGTCAATTGAAACTTGAAAAGAACGATTCGTCATTCTCCTTCCAGAGTTTCCAGGTGAATGCAGGAGGCTGGTTCGATACTACGCCCGATCTGGTTCCATCCAGGTCAGTCGGCGTTCCCATCGAATCCAGAGTTGTCAAACTCCCAACACTTACATCGCATATCTCCCCGTTCGTTTCGAGGAGACGCGCAATTTCTTCTGGGGATTTGCCCTTTGCATTTTTCATGAACTTGTCCAATGCACTGTCCTCCTTGAAAGTTGCCTTGGAGTTCCCGAGCGCATGCAGGAGACCAACGGTTCCGCACGCGTTTTCGATGGTTTGCTTCATGAAGAAAACATTCGGGTTCTTATCACCTGATGATGCTTCGGTTGCTTTGACAGGGTAGACCAACAACAGGGCTCCCACCGGCCGCGGAACCATTGCCAGCAAGTCATCGTCAAGTCCGAACACATCGACGAGTCCCCACTTGTCATCAACACCGAGCTCATGGATGTACTTTGTCAAAACTTCGGGACTACTCTCCAGAGCCAACCAGCGTAGAGCCATTTCTGCAACGGAACATTTTGATTGAGATGCACTGTACGCCATTGACAGACATTCTACTGAACCTGGAATGGTGCATGATTACATTGAGTCGATGTACTTCAGTTTCAGGTCGAGGATCCTACCGAAAATTATTTTAGTGCTGACTAATCTTTTCCGTCACAGCTCTGCCAACTATGCCGGCAACTAAGCAATCAGCAACAGAGGCAGTGGCGCCGGACACGATAGCAGACGACGCGACACCGCGAGAAAAAACGATGAGCGCTTGAAGCTCAGAATTCACAATTCAGAAATCGTGTGTCATTTATTGTCTGTCCGGCTGATAGTCCATTTGACGGCGATCACCACGCCAGCACTCGGTTCCTACGCAGATTAGAAACTTCGATCAGGACGAGAAACGAACGAAGAAAAGCCTTTCAGACGATGAGCTCGATTTGGAGACAACAGACGATGTTTGTTCAAGATTCAGAGTTTCGACGATCGAAGTCTAGCGTTCAAGAGAACGACAATTTCGAGAATGCAACATTGGACATACATGATAACGCGTTGTTAGATTCTAAAGCACGGAGACGAATATACTCTATGGACGCGCCCAGAGACGAGTTGGTCTCTCGCGTCCAACCAGGCGGACGAAGTTGGATGCCCGGAAAAACAAGACATTCTGTCGGCTCCATGAGCAAAGTCAATGGGCGCGCGATCAGAAGACTTTGTTTTCACGAGATTGAGTGCCATACCCGCTTGAAGAAACTCCTGAAGAGATGGAAGTTCGAGAATACGGAGAGGTATCTGCCGTTAGGAGGACTTTTTGAATAGACGAGTTTAAGCCTCTATACATCTGTCTCCAGATGATTCGCTCTTCTCGAGAATAATAATTCGCAACGTGAAACGTCCCCACTAAGTCGCTCTTGTGTCCGGCCAGGTGGATGCAGAAGGTTATAAACCAACGAATGTAGAATGGATTCCGTGTATGAGGACTTCAGTACTGACTGGCGTCTCAACCGGATTCGGCGGTGGGCTCTTGTATTTTCTCTTCACAAGTAAGTCCACAGCTCCACGCCTCGGTGGTACTTGTTCTGTAAAATGATGGGCTCCGATGTGCTCTAAGTCGGTTTCTTCGAAGTCAGGAGTCGCCTCACTTCGAAGTTGAGCTGAAACAACTCTCCGAAGAATCGAAGAGAGGCCACAAGACACTCATAGAAACTTCTTATTACAGGTAATGGCCGTCGAGCCTCCCAGTGGGGCATGGGGATTTACGTAGTGGTGACACTCGGTCGATATGGCCAGTGCAGGTTAGAAGTTCACTCAGGATTCGTTAGAGTATATCGGGAATTCGATCTCAATGCGAGATCGCGGACTCTGACGATCTCATATTTTCCAGGTGGCGGAGGTCCGTGGCGAGATTCGAAGCTTCAAAGATGAAATACGCTTTGGAGCAGATGAAAATGCGAGAAGGGACTGAAGACGATGTAAATTTGAAGGCAGAGAGAAGTTCATCGAATGCATAGGATGATCTCTAGGACTAGGAAGAATTGAGAATGCTGAATGATGCAATAAAATAGGACCTCTATTCCTCTTCTACGAGCACAATCTCGGTTTTTCCAATAGTGGACAAGGAGTTCGGCCATTCCTGAATCAAGCCGAAATCACGTTTTCTGAAAAGTTCCGATCAAGGACATGGCGAGCCCATCCCGACTCAGGAAATCAGATAGTCAAAAGTCCTCACAGCACAGAGCAGGTTTCCAATACAGTCACCTCCACCAGAAGCCATCTGCTTCGATGAAAAGCCGAATGAATGCTCCTCTGTTTTGAATATCCTGGTTCTGGTGATGTCATATCTTTTGTGCATCATTCTATACGATTCGGAATGCCGTTATATCAACGGCGTTGCCTTCACTATGGAATGTATCCACGATAACTGCGCGGTTTGCTGAATTTCTCAAGGATGACGAGGTAGCCAAACCTTATAGCCAACGTCGCACAGTGGTTCCAGAATGGAAAAAATTAATTTTTGACGATTTTTTTTTTTCACCGGATGAACTTCCCGGTTGTTCTATAGTGATCTAGGGTCAATGAGGAGTCCAGGCCTGTTCGGCTTGAATGTATTTTCCCTTCCTCGAGGGGGCAATTACGAGTTGAAAGTCGAGAAACGGCTCGTTTTCGAGCGAAAATGGCTCCCGATCGAGAGTGAGTTATCTCTATCTGTGATGATCTGAGCGATCGAGACGGATGAACTGGTGTTTTATATTATCACTCATGTTTATCTGAAGGCACTCGATGACAACTTTACCCAACTTTGCTCTTCTGGCAACTATTTTCGATCGTAAACTTGCGAAAATCCCCTTTTTTATTCTGATTCATCCAAAAAAAAGTGAAGGGTCACTCCGCCCCTCACCAGATTTGTTTGAGCATGTCCGTGTTGGCATACAGAACACGCAGGAAAGAAG